>JAVKLA010000030.1:9358668-9386231 GCA_034782735.1 Sagittarius serpentarius | reverse complement strand
TAGTGTCATTGTTAGTTTCTTCCTTTCTGTTCTATTAAACTGTTCTTATCTCAACCCACGAGCTTTACTTTATTTTTACGATTCTCTCCCTCATCCCACTGGGTGGGGGGGAGTGAGTGAGCAGCTGCGTGGTGCTGAGTTGCTGGCTGGGGTTAAGCCACGACAGTAATAAAGAAAACTTCTGAAAGAAAATTATGGAAGTGATAAGCACACAGAGCTGGAGGAACATTTGTAAGTGCTTTTATACACATCTAGTAACTGCCTAAATGCTTTCTAGCATTGTACATCCAGTCTCTAAGTAATGGAATTGAAACGTTACTACTTTTACTCACAAAAATATTTTCAAATTATTATTATATAGTTCAATGAGTACTACTTAGTCATTTCATGACAGAATAGTTCCTTGTCTTTTTGGTTTACATTCGTTTTACGGCTACACTTGCTTCTGCATCTGCACTCAAGTTGTGAATAGTTGTGAAGTACATTAACTGTACCGCTGTCAGGTCTTCCAGAACCGCTTTGCTTCTAGACACGCACTAGATCATTTGCTATCACTTAAAAGTAACCCGGTGAACAAAACAGAAGAATACCTCTCTACCTCAAGGTCTTCAGTGGAACTTTCTTCTTTTAACTTGTACATCCCATTGTAACGAGTTACCCAGATCACATTTTCACTACTGCCTTTATCTCCTTGGCTCTTCTGATGCAGATAAAATAGGACTTGGATCTTTACAGTATCTGTTTTGAAGACAAGCCTACCAAACGGTGGTAACTGCATTTTTTCAAAAGGATGGTTACAGAAAAGTTCCTCACATCTCAGGTGCCCTTTTTTAGACACGTTTCAGCTATAAAATTTTCCTCTGATTCTGGATAGTCTTTGGTGCTGAGACTTTGAAACATAGCAGTTCTTTTCTTAGATTTCTCCGATTTCAGACCCCACAACGCCATTCCCTTTCTGACATCAAGCAAAACCTGCAAAGCTGAAAAAATATATATATGCAGACATGTACACACACATATATACACAGAGGCACATATATACATCTTGAAGTTCAGCAGTTTCCTAAACAGAGTACTAAAGCTGATGACAGAGCTAAGCCTGTGAACAGACTGTATGTTCCCAAAATCACAGTATTTGAGGGCACACAGCACAGAAATACAACAAATGTAATAATTTAACATGTATGAGGAAATAATAAAATTAAGAACAGAGATCAGTGCACCCTAGAATGCACAAAACCAGCTGATTTTTATTTTTCCCCACAAAATGGGAAAACAGTTTTGTTTTAAATAGGTAAACTAATCTCTCGTAGCTATTCAGAACACAAAGAGCAGTTGCGGACTACACAGGAAAGACCACGCGTTAAACACATGCACATAATAAGGCACAGAGTTGCCTTCAGCATCAGTTATTTGGTCCTAGAATGACCCGTGTTTATTTGCTAGTCATGTATTTCCACTCAATTCTTGAGATTTAAAAACAAGAGTCCTGGATTAGCGCCATACTACATCAGCTTTGAAATTAAATGTTGGGTCAAAGCTTGGAGTCTGTCCTTAATCAAACTTCCACCAGAACCAAACAGGAGCCTTACCTGACAAAGACTAAATCATAGCTTAAGTCTCAAAAGCCAAGACGTTTGTGACTCAAGCAGGTGCCTACAGTGTCCAAGTAAAATGAAACAGGGGAACAAATTTTTGCACAGTTTTTTAAAAGCAAAGCTTTTGCTTTGGTTCTAAAGTTTAGAACAATCTGGTTTTCCAGTCCTTTTAGAATAATCTCTTTCACAGATAAAAAAGCCAGAGGGACTGAGAAAGAGACATTAATTTTCCATAAAAGGAAGCCACACCAAAATCACTAGACTTTCAGATTAAAGTCTTCAAATTTTGACCAGCACGCTACATGGGCAACTGAAATTCAAGACCATAAAATATTTATATGGAAACAATCCATAGCTTGCTTACAAATTGAAATGAAATAACCATTCTAAACCCTGCTGAACACCAACAGGTTAAAAACCTAGATCTGCTTTCCAAAGACACAGCTCACTTTTTTGTGAATCTTATTACTGGTAGTGAGAAATAAACGTGTATGTTGGGTAAATAATAGAAGCCTTACCAGCCATGCAGTGCTCTTCAGCCTATAAAACCAGCAAAAGGTGTGCTTAAAGATATATACTAGCACAGGTCCATCTGGAGCTTCATCTCATAGCCTCAGATAGGCAAAACTCCAGCTGAGACTGGTTTTTTGCCTGTCTAAAGACTAGGGAAATTTGTGTACCATACTGCTAATAAGCTGTAAAAAAAGATATCTACATTTTAACACTTCAAAACATTCATCATAATATTTTAAACATTGTACTTCAGTATACGTGTGTGTCTTCATTTTTACAACAAATCCTTGGATAAACTGAGATTTTTTTAATCTGGTCTGAAAAGAAATTAAGTTAACTGCATATTTACAAGGTAAGAAGAGAAACAGTGATCAAATGAAGAGTATGACCACAGCAAATATTTCCAAGTGATTTATACAAAGTAGCATAATACCTTCTTCTAAGGAGACAGGCTATTAGGGAAATACAGTTATTAAAGCGTAAAAGAACTGAACAACTATTTGTTGAACAAGCCAGAGATCTTGAGTTACTAGATCTATTTAAACTTATTCACTTAAGACTGTTGAAGTCACAGAGTAAACTGTTTACCTGCTATTCTGTGCTAAATATCAGTTATTCTAGCTTTTCCTACATGCACTAGTGAAATACTAATATTCTTCAAATCCGCTACCTTCCCCCCACCCTGATCCATATTATTTTTACTATAGTTATGCGTAGTGATGGAACAGGTGGTTTTTACTGTAAATATTGCCAGAATAGTTGCTTTGCTGTCCCTCGAAGATGACTCCAATCGGATATTTAGATTTTCTTCCTGCATTTCACAGAAAATATTGCCAAAACTCTTCCAGATATTTATTTTAACAACCTAAGGAAATGCTAGTGTTTTCCAAATCATGCCCATCATATCATACAATGAAAGTACCAAAATATTTATTTGATAGATAAGCTAAAAAAATTTAAGTTTATGTTTGAAATTATGTTTCTGACTCCATGGTTCACAGATAACCTCAATAAAAATGTGAAAACACAAATGAGCTTAAAGTTCCGGTATAAAAATGCACAAAATCACATCTCCTGAGCCTCTCGGGAAAGACCGATTTCTATTCTGTTCTTCCAACCTGCATGAATTAACCACTGTTTCCCACAGGACATTCACACAGGTACAAAGTGCAGAATGGTTTCAGTGAGAGCAGATCTGAGAGGAAAACAAGTCTGAAGAAAGTGATGTATGCTCAAAGCTTTGGACCCGAATTAAATAATTTAATGCAAATTCTCCTCTCACTTTCACACTCTTATTGTCTACTGCATCAGAAAAACTTTGACATCAGCAAGAGACCCGAAAGACAGGAAATTCAGTATAAGAGGTGAAGACTGTTGCAGTGATCTGAAAAGATCATTTTAGCCCAAATTTGGAGGTTCTTGACAAAGCAAGACCTCCTTTTAATCATTAAAATCCACATAAATTGACTGTGTGTTCAGCTCTGCATTTCTTTAATCTTTTGTGTTAGAACTTAGATTCTTTAGTGCAACTTCGGTGGATTCAACATGAAATGCCAAGAAAACAAACCTACTAAAAGAGACAGATTTCCTATTAAAGTCACTGCATATCTGACTCGCATCATAAAACTTAAAATAAAAATAATTGTGGATTTTCCACGTCTCACTTCAGCTACAAAATATTATAAACAAGAAAAAATGCTGTAGTTATCAATTAAAACTGCCCGATTACAAAACAAGGACCACCAGCCATGTCGCACTCACCTACGGACTGGCTATTACATACAGAAGTATCTGTAGTGAACACTACTACAGAGAGAAAAAAAAAGAGCTGATTTTGCTCTATTGCAGCTGTTTAACATTGTGTTCCTCTTTCGCTTTTAGTGGAGACATTGCAATTTGAAAATCACTGAGAGACTAAAGCAAATCCAGGATCATCTTGAACTGAAACACAAGCAACAGTCACATTGAGTCCCCTGTATGGGGAGCGTACAAAGAGTGTCCCTAAATCCCGGAATGAGGAGGTTGCTCCTGGGCTGAAATACATTCTCAACACAGGCACATTCAGTCTACAGATTTCCTTCTCAGACCACTGATCATTATAGGGGTTCCATCAGCTAGCAAATTTACAGAGACTATCAAATCATTTGATATAGGCCACTGAAGAGTCATCACACACTAACAGCCTTCAGTTGCCTCTAACCATGGTCTGGATTCAAACACACTGATCTGGTGATGAGATGCTCTTAATACTATTGCCTGCCCCCAGAGCCCTACAGTCACATGGGCAGATAAAGATCTAAATGAGTGTCATTCAACTTAATTACTCTTTACACTTTTGGAGAGCAATATAAATATAAATCTTCAGTAAATAATGCTTGATGTCACTAGCAAGTAGATTATACTGCAGCCATCTGTTTGCAGCTTGAAAAGTTACCAGTAAGACTTCCTTGACAAAAAGCAGCAACAGTTTATGTCATCACAATGACTGCAATTTCCTTACTTTTAGGAACAGAAATTAAGCAGTAAAGTTGTAGAATGTTGCTGCAGTACAGTACAGTCTTATCTAATCTTTAAATGTTAAAAAAAATTGCAGTAAATAATGCTGCTAATATCTTGGTCTAAGAAAGTATGTAGTAACACAGATTTCATAAACGCTGTTCCCAGATTTCTATTTAAGAAAGGGAAAAATTATTTCTATTGTGAAATAGAAAATATTCATTTATGGATATTTCCTTCACCATGTTTCAAGTCCCTCTCATAGCCATTTTGGACTTTAAAACAAGGTTTGAAGTTGAAGTAATTTTCAAGCCAACATCTAAAACAAGCCTGACAGGTACTGCTCAAGATCTAGCTGAAAGAGAACAAAACATCATGCACTGGTAAAAACATTCTTCGATCAAGAGCATGCAAGCAGGGCCAGCACTCCTATCTTCTGCTGCTCTTAGACCATGATAAAGTTTTCCCTTACTGTACACAAAGCAATTATAAGTAACTATGTCAATTTGGACTGTATCAGTTCATCAGCTTAACTGAAGACTTGATTTCAAATCCCCACTATCTTCATTCAAGAATATACCGTCATTATTACTACTTTAAAAACAAAGGTGGTGCAATTATCATGTCCAGTCACCTTTGTGACCAGAGACAATGTAATTTCCAACCAGTAAACCCATGTCATTCGATGGCAGTGGAGCCAGATAAGAAGTCTCGCTTATCAAAATTTTCCTCCATCAATGCAATGATTGTGGGAACAGTCTGATTGACACAAGTTGGATAACATTGTCTCCTTCAAGCAATTTATTGTTTCCTTCCTGAAAGCAACATGAGTAGGTTTGACATACATTGATAGCCTCAGCACTGCAAGGGGTTTGTAACCTTCCTCCCCTCACATTGATCACATGAGTCTGGCCTGGGTACCTTTAGGTAAAAGGTAAGTTGCAAAAGCAAAAAAAAACAACAACAAAAAAAACCCAAACAACACCTCTTTTCACAGTTGGATGCTTCTTTGCCTTCATGTTTTCATTAGCCATTCCCTGCACACTTCTTCCCTGACAAACTCCCACTGAGATTTCCCAGTGAGGTTAAATTTGCCTGACAGGTGATAAAGTAAGAATTTTCTTTAAAAAGTAACAAATAACTTTACATTTACCAACATTTTAGTAAGTTCTAGTTGGCTGAGATGGTGGGCACTTACCCAAATCCCCTGTAGCTGTTGAGTCAGCTGTACTCCATCTATCCTGTGCTCCTGCATGTGATCAAGTGTTCAACTCCTCCGCGCTGCAGAACTTTTTCAGAAAACACTCTGAGCCTGTGGATGGGGGAAAAGAGACACTCATTATGAAAATTCTTTTAAAAATAAGTCTGGATTTTAGATGGGAAAATTTGACAGGTCTCAGAATACTTTATAAGTCTGTTCATCATCAGATTGAAACCTGAGCAGGATCTTTATGGTGGCTTTTTTCAATTCCTTGCCTCTTTTTTTGTTGCAGCCTTTTGATCTGCTTCTCTCCACTTGTATGAAGATCTCCAGAGGAACATGTGGGGCAAACAATCAACCTGGAGAAATTATTCTGTCATCAGCTTGTTGAGGGAAAACCTTGTCTGCTTAAAAAGAGGGGTGGGAGGCAGGAGAGAGATGGAAGCACTGAGACAGGATCAGTAACTAAGCTGCAAGGTTATCAATGTCCCATTGTGTGTTGTGAGAAGTGTCTATTTTTTTCAGTTCTGGGCTAAATTCATAGTACTAAACAAAACAAAAAGCAAAAAGAGCGACATTTCACGCTGTGATGAAAATGTGATATAGGGGTGTCATCATGAATACAGGTGTCAACAGAATGATAATTACCAACAGGACATCAATACACATAAAGCCAAGTGCACACAAAGGCAAAGATCAAGCTGCTAGAAACCAAACCTGCTTCATAATATCTACTCCCTCATCTCTGGAATTTTGGGGTGGGGTGGGGAGGTGTTTAACTCCCTTTTGTTGCATTAGTTTTTTCTTCCTCTTGCCTCCTTTCACCCCCCTCCCTTCAGTTTCTATTGCAACCATTTATGCCTGGAAGCTTTCATTACACCTTTGGCCAGCGAAGACAGTAGTTTATAGGCTTTGGCACCACAGAAATAGCTTTGAGGTACCCGGATTTTTTGGGGCTTAGGGCAGCTTTTAGAACAGAAAAGCCGTGCCTCTGCCATGCCTTCACTTCAGCCAGCTCCTCTTAAACATCAAAGCGCTGCAGAGCACACTGTGCACATTCACAGCAGCCTGGGCAGGCCCCGAAGAACAGCCATGGCAGAACCGGTGGCAACATGATGCCCTGATCCTCCCTCTTCCTCGTGATCCTACCCGTGTCAGGGCACTGACAGAAAAAAAATCAGATTTCCCTTTTAGAGGAGCCCAGAGGGCGGCTCTCCATTTCTCCAGGGGCAGTGGGATGCTCCCCTCCTGCTTCCTGAGCTACCTTCTGCCACTCACCTCCACCCGTGAGAGATCAGCAGCCTCGTCACCCAGCAGCACTGCACACAGCTCCAGCAGAGCTGGGAAGAACCATCTCACCTTCCTCCCCGTGCTGAAAGGGGGTAGCCCCTGCACATGCAAGCCTTGTGCTCTGCACCAGGGAATGGCAGACCCCAGCTGGCCACTCCAGACCCAGCAAGGAAGGCCCAGCACTGACCCCTTGCTTGGGCGGCCAGAGCTTCTGCAGTTCCCAGCAGGAGTTTTGCTCTAGAAAAGATCCAGTCTGTAAGAGTTATATTTTGAAGTCATCAGGCACCAAAGGACACTTTACCTCTGCAAACTCCTAGTTCTTTATTCAGGCACACACCCTTATTAACGCTGCTTTGGCTGGGTAAGGACTCAAAACCGAAATCTAACCTTATAATATGAATAATATAATACAGTCTTGACTGGGCAGCCTTGAGCTAATAAAAAGATAAACCAAGAGATACGCAGCAATGACACATTCCAGTCTTTTACTTCATATGAAGTGTTTAGACCGGTTTGATGCCTCATCACACAAGTCCACAATGAAATACCTCAGCATAATATCAGTTTCACAAACAAGAGTGCTTAAAGCATGGTCTACCCTTGAGTTGGTTTCCAAAATGGAAATCTCCACTTATTTTATTATTTAAGACATTTATAACATCAAAAGTCATCCCTCGCCTTTTGGTCCTCAGAGGAAATTATTAAAAACATCAAATCATTTTAAAACACTGAGTGCAATTTCTCTCCATTTCCACCGACAGCAAGTACAGCTTCTGCAACATCTGGGTTTCTTCCTTCCACAGGGATAGGCACACAATGAAATCCCGGCCCAGCATTACAGCTGTCATCCCATCTTTCTTTTGCTGCAGACCATGCTTTTCAGTAAATAAAGGACACAAAGCACCAGGCTGCAGGACAGGTCCTTAGAACCTGAGACTAACTCAAGAAGCTAGCCATCTCCGCAGCTACGCACAGAGGAGTGGCCGCTGTGCACTTTTGGGAGACTCCGCTGTCCCCACAAGCTGTAGGAGCAGCTCGCCTGAAGTGAACGCACTTCCACCTGCACACATGTGTGAGCAGAAGCAAGGTAAAAGCCGGCTGGGCAGCACAGCTCACAGGGGCTGCATCGCAGCCCTCGGTAGCCAGCAAGACCAGCCTTCACCCCAGCAGGTCACATCCTATAGCCCTGTGAAAATCATTGCTGACATACCCCTCTCTCGCCATATGCTTCTCAGAGAAAAAGCGATTAGCTAGATGTTCCCAACCCCAAACAAGCTTTCACAACCTGCGAGCACAGCACTTTCCCCCCCTCAGAGTATTAAAACTCCATAGGCCAGGGGGAAAACAGCCCCAACATATTCTATCAGTAATTAACTACTCTTATTTATAGAATGCAATCAATCAACAAATCTCTATACTTAGTAGAAACAGGCACTTCATTGCTATCACACTGTACTTGTAAGTCATCTGAAGGATGTGCTGCATGCTCCCATAAAATCCAAGGTTCTGTTCCAAGTTCTCTATAAATAATAGAGAATTCAGTAATTCCACTGCTATATACTGTGTTATTTATCTACTCTTTACATTTAAAATAAAAATAAATCCCCAATTCTTTAACATGGCAAAATAAAACAAACGTGAATCTTTCACCATTAATCCTTGAAGGAATGTGCCCCCAACTATTTGATTATCTAATCTTATACAGTTTATTCATAAAGAAATTATTTTCACTCTATAATATTCAATAGTTTTGCAAGCTTCCAGAATGATTTCAAAGAGGTATTCTGGCCAGAATAAATAGAAGACCACAGTCCTATGAATATATAGCATAAAGAGCTTTCCAAACATACCTCATTATGACTAAAATACATCTTGCTTATTTCCAAATTCAAAATCTGTCTCCATCTCCAAAATCTCTCTGCCTGACTATTTTGTGTATTATTTGAGATCAGACAAGCCAATTCTTCTAAACGCTAATTTTCAAGGTGTTTTGGATACAGTCTCACTACAAGTTTTAGCAATAAGCATCTAAGAAGCTATCTCTTTTTGTATAGAAGGATACAACGCATAAGCAAAACCATTTCTCCTCGCCTCTTCTCCAGGGTTTGTAAGGCCCCCAGTCACCCACAATTTGCTGCTGGTATCTAAATACCTGCAAGGAGACACAGTGGCTGCAAGAGGACAGAAAAACTCAATAGAAGAGAACAAATTCCAAATAAAAGGGCAAGTCCAAAGATTATTAACCAGTACATATGCAAGCCAAATTCTACTGATTTGCCCAGAATATAACTTCAAAGTCTGCCGGATTTGCATTTCTCTTAATTAAAAAAATTAAGATAGACAAGATTATCATATATTATTAACCAGAAAAAAAAAAAGATGTTTTTCCTTATGTTTTTATCACTATTAACCACTTGTATAGAGCTCTGGAGATATCCTAGACTTGCTTTTATCAAATTTAAGCCAATATCAGAACTTCACCCTTAATGTGAAATTCCACAAAGCTCAGCTAGATTGCTAGCTTTTTTAAGCACAGAGGAGAAATAAGGCTATTTCAAAACAGAATATTCTTCAGTTTTATAAGTCATATGAAAATCCCATGCTCAATTCAAAAGTGAAGCACTTTGCTCTGAAGAGGGACTCTACCTTTTTGGGGATGAGTTCTGAAGGTGCACACAGTGATTGCCGGAGGGGCCGTTAAATGAATTCTGCAGCCTAAACGGCCTTCTAAGAGATCAATTCAACCAAAGCGCATTTCCATTGTTTAGGAACTGAGGAAGTCTTACACACGATTAGACAAGTAGTTTATCTAGCCACATGCCTTGTCGAGAATATACCTCAACACTAAACATTTTTTAAAAGTTCAGGGGCAAAGAAAAAGGATACTTAAAAACACAACCTCAGCTGACAAAACACGAACAAGCAAACCTTTCCCACAAGAAAACTTAACAGAAGTCAGCCTATGTTTGGGACATATATTGGCATATATAGGCTTATATTTAGGAGGGATATCATGGATTTCTTCTCCAGACATTACTGTCATCCATATACTGCTATTATGCCTGCTCTTACCTGCCTCTTCCAACAGGCCCACACTAGTGCTTTTTCTTCTTACAATGAAATGTTGGAAGCCTCCAAACACTCCCCACTCCTTCTCCAGTTGCTTTGTGTTTGTCATACCTGTATTTATCTGCATTTAAAACTCCTACACTTTTGCTTTTCTAGCCATTTCTCAGTATTAAGACCACATTAAGCCCCTTGGTATAAGTAACTTACACTACTACCCAGGCTTCTTTTCTGAAAGATCAGATTTAATTCAGAACAACTTAGATAATTTTTACTATACCTAGTCAATGTGTGCAGTAGCCACAAGGAAAAAAAAATTTAAAAAATCAATACTGCATGAGAAACTCCTCCCTAGTTATAATCAAATATACTCACACAAACACATGGGTTAAAATTTGTCATGGCTATTTACATCATTGGCATCTAGAAAAAGTATGCACCAGTTTTAAATAACTGAACAGTATTCAACCTCAGAACCGACTAGTTCACTTTCTACCTTGCCAAAGCAATTGTAATTTAAATCTCTCTAATGCAAACTGTTAGCAGAATGGTGAGCACAAGCGAGAAAAATTATCATGAAATTATACTTGCACTGAAACATCACACAGAACCCAAGTCCAGTTTATGCAGAGTTTTACCATTAGCAAAAACGTGACCTGAACAGATTGTAAATAACCCTGGCATCAGTTTCATCTGGGTACAGACCATAGAACAGGGATATATAAGTCCCTGTTAGTCAAACTAGCACACAACAACATATATCAAAGGACCAACATGTTTCAGTATTAGCAGAGGTAAACTTGAATGAGAAATGGCTGTGGTAACAAATTGTGAATTGGATTAAAACACACACACGAGACTCCTTCAGCTTCTCTGGCTTTATGGAAACCTGTGTGCACAGTGGCAACAAATATATTCTCTCAGTGCTTTAGAACAGCATTAAAACCGGCTCATTTCTTGCTTTAAAAATTCCTCTTTCTTTCACAATTTGTCTGCTTTTTGGTTTTAGACGTTTAAGCCCCTACTGGCAGAATCTACATCCAGTGTCACAGATGAGCTTCAGCTTACCTGGGGGTGTTTTGAGAAAGAGTTTGTGTTGACCATAACAGACCTGAAAACCTGCTGTGAAAAACAAATCTGGAATTAAACTTCCTCTTGGATTATACAGAGAATTTTTATTTTCATCCCAAATCTAAAAACGTAAAAATCACTTTGTTACCACTTGCCAATTTATCCTCAGTCAGAAAGTTACACTGTCCACACACAAGATGCAAAGTTTGTTTTTTAAGACCACCATTTCCAAATATACGTACTCTTTATTAGCATTAATTGTAAACATTACACACTCCTATATACAACTGAGACACACTCCTTTTTGAACCCACTCCCACCTCCTAGCCAAATCCACAGTCCCTATTCCTTTCCTTTAACAACGAGATTATACTTAAAATCTTTCAGTATTTCAAGCATTTTTCTTCTACTGAGGTCTGAAGATTTTCAGATGAGAGGGAAGATGTTTTTGACCTGAAAGGAACATTAATCTGGTCCTCTTGCTTTACAGCATAGCCTTTCCTTGTCTCCCTCTGCCATTAGCTTCTTCAACTAAACATAGATGTCACCAGCCTTTCATTAGCAAAGGGAAATGTGTCCCATTAAGTACTTAGAAGAGCGGACAGATTCCCCAATTCAGCTGGTTCCCTACACACTTGCTGGTGCTGAACAGCAAACCTTGTATTTCTGAGAGGGGGCCATTACAGAGAGGTTATTTTCCTCTAAGTGGTTTCCTTATTTCACCTGTTTTCAAGTTTAGTGTTAAGTTGCTGAAAGATTACCTCATTCATATGATTGAGAGCCTGTTAGCCTCCAGAGTGTAGGGTGAGTGAGGCAATAATTATTTGTTTGAAAAATACAGGTAGTTTAGCTTGCATTGCAAAGAAATATGCCTGAATTTGCCATTATTCCAGGGACGAAGCCCAAAGCCTTTATTTCCTTTTCAGAGACACAGGCCCTGCTCACAATGGTGAAAAATTACACGCAGGGAGTCCCAGCTGCTGCTCACATTCAGGAAGAGCCTGCAGGGAACCGAAGCAAAGGGCTGCCTGCCTGAGCAAGCACTGCTGCAGACTGCGTGTGCGCCCGCAGCCTGGGACTTCTCCGAGGAGGAAAGTAATCCCTGCCTAAGGTAGGATGTAGTTTAATGTACTTTAATACACCAGTGAGGTTCCCCAAGTCAACTGGGCTCCCGCCCGCCTCCTTTGGTGTAAAGAAGGGTTTTCAGTTTTAGAGCCTGGTTTACATTGTGCTGGAAGCTTCTTTTGCGGGTCGTCTTTGTAGGGGTCTGGGGGTTTTTAGAGCTACTTTTCTTGAATAAAAAAAAGTAAGCAAGGGCAGAGCTACTGCAATAAATGCAGAGCTTCCCACGTTTATTCAGGCCACAGACAGATTTCCAAGAGCTTTTTCCTAAGTAAATACAGCCACTGCTTTCATTACTAAGACAATTTTCTATAATTTAATGTGAAATTAAAACTTCAAAACAATAAGACCTCAGGTGTCCAGAAGTATTAATCAAGGAGAGAGAAAGAGTGACAGACCTCAGGAAGATTTCTCCACAGAAGAGCCTTGACCTGTTCCTCCTAGGTTGTACCTGCTATCAGAACACAAAAACAGCAAACTGCCCCTAGGAAGAAAAAAGCTCACTACACAACCTCTATGAACTGGATTTAAGTTGCATGTTCATTATTTTGCAGAAGGAATGTTCAGCAGGATCAATATGCCATCAAGATAAAAGAAGAGTATAAGTTGTTCTGAGTGTTGGTCAGAATTTTCTTTACTGTCACCCAGGGAATTAAAAACAGAGTAGGAGGCATATTAAAACGGTGCTTTTATAAGCTTAATCAGTAGGCTGGAAAATGAGTTTCAAACAGACATAATGAGCTCCCAAATCATAATTTGCCAAGGGTGCATCGATTTTCACTGGTCTTCAGATCACTTATGAGCATGCAGCACAAGAACACCTTTCTGCCCCAGGCCCCACCAAGCAGAAGCATGTGCCAGAACAGGCTCCATGTATGCAAGGAGGAGTTACCAGTTTAATGGTTGTAGGAGGAAAAAACATCATGAATTTGGATCCACTCAAGATGGATATCTCGTGGTCCTTACCAAAGCTGAGAAGGAAAGGGTTTTCATGTCCTGTTGAATAAACAGTTTTCTTCCCCTCTGTACAGGTTTTGGCTGGGACAGTTTTATTTTCTTCATAGTAGCTGGTATGAGGTTATGTTTTCGATTTGCGCTGAAAACAGTGCTAGTAATGCAGGGGTGTTACTGCTGAGCAGGGCTTACACAGAGCCAAGGCCTTCTGCTTCTCACCCCACCCCACCAGCGAGGAGGCTGGGGGGGCACAAGGAGTTGGGAGGGGACACAGCTGGGACAGCTGACCCCAAGTGACCCAAGGGGTATTCCAGACCATATGGCGTCATGCTCAGCATTATAAAGCTGGGGGAAGAAGGCAGAGCGGGACATTCAGAGTTACGGCATTTTGTCTTTGCCAGTAACATGATGGAGCTCACCTTTCCTAGAGATGGCTGAACACCTGCCTGCCAGTGGAAAGTGGTGAATGAGTTCCTTGGTTTGCTTTGCTTGCGTGCACGGCTTTTGCTTTACCTATTAAACTGCCTTTATCTCAACCCACAAGTTTGCTCACTTTTACTCTTCTGATTCTCTCCCCCATCCTACCCAGGGCAGGGGAGGGAGTGAGCAGCTGTGTGGTGCTGAGTTGCCAGCTGGGATTAAACACCACCCTCTTGGGCATCTACAGAGAGAGCAATGGGCTAATCACAACAGTTGATCACAAAATCGGTCATGCTGCCACCACTGTGGCTTCACCGACCCCACAGTCACTGTCCTCATTACCTTCCACTCCCAGAAACTATTAGGGCATTTATCCAGTACCAGGGAGAGCAGACTGAAGGTCCTTCCTCCACCTCTAGGGAGCACATTGCCCCTGGGCGACCTCTCCATTAGGTCAAAGGATGAAACCTACTCCCAGGTTAGTGACAACAGTTTTTGTCCCTACCAACTCATACCAAGCTGTTCATACAAAGACTCTAATATGGATTATGGCAAACGAAAGAAAATCCAGTTTAGCATATGCTCTAGATCAGTACCTAAAGCACCGTCCTGAGAGACAGGACAAAGTTGAAATAAAGCCCTCAGACTAGAGGGGCTTTAAACCTGGGTCTTCTGCATCTTAGTCAAGTAGCCAGATCACTAGACTAACAGAGAGGAACTACTGCACAGGCAGGTTTCTATCAGGGCATCGAAAATTTGTTGTACAATACATCACAAGAGTGGCATAACAGAAGCTAAAAAAAAAAAAAAAAAAGGGTCTTTTCATTCAAGTTTACATTTGATTTCTTCTTTTATGACAGCACACAAAAGCCACATACACATCTACATTCTTGCTACAGTGAATCAGGCTTTGTTTCCCTTCCTCCCACCCAAAATCACCAATCTGCAAATGCCCCATGCTGAAAGGACTGACTGGATTTTTTTTCAGGAGAAAGGCTGGAATCTGAGGGAACAGTCCTGTCATCTGACACCTTTATCCATGATGGTCTTCTCATCCCCCTATATATCTTATTTACAGTTTACACCGATAGGTACAAAACTCAACATTAACCCCTTCTCACGTGTTTCACCGGCTACTGCTTTCACCTTATTTGGCTGCACCCTGCTCTTGTCAGTGAGTTAGACTGACAGGGTACTAATTGTCTGATGTTCTGTTACCTCACTTTACTGTGTAGAAAGTAAAATTTTCTCTTGTTAAGAGTTATCCTCATCCCAGGACCTAGGTGCATTCTGAGTGAGCTATTTTGTTTGCCAGGGCAAAATTCAATTAAAAAAAAAAAAAAAAAATGTTGTTTACCTTTAGGAGCTGTTTGTCTTCTGCTAGGGAGTAATTAACAGAGGGTATAGGTTGGGGCAGCTGACAGGTTGGGGTTGGGTTTTTTTGTTTTAATTGTGTTGCACTCTTAAGTTCATTACCACTTAAAAAAACCTTTTTTTTTCTCTAGAAAAAGGAACAGACTTATAAGGGTGGGGGCTCTGGTCTTGACATATATCCTTTCCTTCATCCCTTCTGTCACATCTCTGCAGAAGTCAGACATTCTCTTAAGTTGTTCATTTCAGGGGAGAATGAGAACCTTGCCTTAGTAGTAGGCAAAAATAAAACCAGATATGGAGGACTACATGACTCGGGGGGCGGGGGGAGGAAAAGAAACCTGCAATAAAACCTGCTACTTACTCTGTTCCTTGTATTGTTCGAACGTGTATTTTGAATAGCACAGTATCACACACAAGGAACAACCTACTCCAAGTTCTGCATTGAGAGAACTCAGAGAAGCTGTAGCTTTCTTCCTTTGTTCATTAGCTGAACATGCTTATCCTCAGACCTTAGCAGATGTGTCTGAGTTGGTATGACTACTTCCCCCTTTGAACTGCCATTCTCAGAAATACTCATTATTTTGTCCTGTCTTTGCTATGGTATGAGTGCCTGTAAAACACCACCTCAGGCCTGAAGATGAAAATATACTGGTGGTACAGCATTAAAGACAAATTTTTATCTTTTCCTCCAAGCAAAACCAGTGCAAAGAGCTAAAAAGCTGAAGTTCTGAACTTCATACTCATTTTCTGGAGAAGACATGGAGGAAATTAATGCTTGCAAATCTTCATTAGTCTGTACATTATGGAAGGATACCACAGGTTAAATATCAGGCTGGTCTGTTAAGTACAATAGCAACAGATCAAAGTAAATGCTACTATACTAAATTAAAACATTATAAAAAGCCATTGTGATTAGAACTACTTCTTTTAAATAATCCATAAAATAAAAGTGAGAAAAATGTGTCCTCTCAAGAATTACAGCTCCACTTGATCTATTTCTTCACTCACTATTAAGTCCACTGCATTATTTATTCATGAGCGCTTTAATCAAGATAACTGCTCAGAAGTCATTTGATTTAAAAGGGTGCAGTGCTACATGTAGTGGTAACAGATCACAGCAATTAGCAGCCCACAGTAATGTACAGCAGCACAAAAAACTAGCTGTATTGAGGACATTACACAGTTACAGCTGAGAAAGTCATTCTGTGGCATAAAAATGAGATTTTTTTTTTTTTTAAACAAAGAAATGCTGTTGAGAGAAACAGTCATGCCCCTCATGCTTGACCCCAGGACCCACACCAACCACGCTACACCACCAATCATAGTTTGAAAGCTTATTCTGCAAGACGAGACATTATTTCATGTAGGCATGTTTCAAGCATGCAGCCTGACTTGTGGTGAGCCAGTCTGCAGCAGCAGGGGACACCAAGCATTTTGAAAAGCCTGTCCAAGAATCGGGTAAATACGTAGCACATTAACATGGGCAAACCACTACTCTGTTGTGGCTACACAATTTGCACAAGTGCTGTTGTGCTTTTGAGTGCAGAGCAGTAGTGGCCAACGCAATGCAGGGCTAGCCAGACTCTATCACTTTTGCTACCAGCCACACGAGGACAACAATTCTTCCCAAAACCGAGGCTTTTTAGGTAAACTCTTGGATTTGTGAGGTGCCTGGACAATACAGTGAAGAGTGGTATTACGTTCCTTATAAAACATACCTGAGTTCAACTATGCATGTTGTCATAAAGTGCACAATGAATGCTATATACTCAGGTAACATGTCAGAAGTAGCGAGGTTACACACATTGGTTAAAATAGTCTTGACAGGCTGAAATACCATCAATGACAGGCTATTTCGTCATGTGGAAAGGATATCAAGATTGTTTTAAAATCTATTTGGCTGAAAGAAATATTGCCAGGTTAAGTGTTTTTGTTGCATTTTTCAAGCCATTGTTAGCCTTATTCAAAATTTTAAATCAAAGTAAGTGTTGGTAAAGCCATTTTCAACAGAAGTTCTCTTTCTTTCTCCGCATGTTCTCACATTGTGGCTGGAGAGTCTCCTGTACTTTATCATGTCTGAAGGCACCTATTCTTTTCTCTCCACTTTTTTGAGCAGTGAAAACAATCAGATTAACAGGGACAAAAACATTAATATGTTGGTTGTGAGAGTATCTCAAAATGTTAAATAAATCATTGAAAGGGCATTTGTTGGGGTTTTTTTTAGCTTGATACAAAGATTTTTCAGAACCTGAATTCCACAGAAAATTTTGAACTTCATTTCTGTTTCAAATCAGGGTGCTGGAGAAATAAGGAAATAATTTTCCTAAAAATAAGGGTGGGTTGGTTTTTTTTTCTCCTGTGAAATGGAGAAATCCATTTCTCAGCCAGCTGGCTCCATTACATCTTTCTGAAATCAAGCCACTAAGATATAAAAACCTGTAAGTAACAAAAAGGAATACATTGAACACTAGCTAAATTGGAATACGGACATTTAAAATTAGAACAGAGAAAAGAATGTACAAATAACAGTGGGTCACAAAACAGAGAAGCAGCAAGAACTTCAGCAATGTTATTCCTGAGTAAAATACAAATGACAGCTTCAAGAGCATCCTTGTAACAAAGGAGAGCTGCAGACCTACGATGAACTTAAAAGAAATATTGGAGACAGCTAGAAATCTCGTACCAGATTGCAGAGCTACAGAAACTGAAGATCATATTTTTTAGAAATGCATCAGACACGTACATAAAAGCTCTCCAAAATAAAACTTTAGCCTTGTGTAATAAATCTTTTTATACATAAAAATATACTATTCTTTCCTCAACAGGACCTGTGTACAACCTCAGAGACAGTCACGTAAGAGATGAAGAATCACTCTTTTGATGTCAAAATAGGTGTAAGCTCACAGCAACAACATTACTAATAGTAAAAAAGGGGACCCAAAGGAAGTAGATGAAAACTCTTGCTAAAATAAAATACAACTCTAATCACTAATGATTATAATAGTCTCTGAACAAATGCATCAGGATGCAATCTTCCATCTGTTTTAAGGCAGTATGTCCACAAACTACAACTATACTTGTAGTTTAAACTAACACACAGGAAGATCATAAAGGCAGCCTACTGTTTTTACACTTCATGCAAGAAAACACTTTTTCCACATAGTCCAAATAATTTTCAGCTTTACTTCCAAACAAGAGTAATTACTATTGTTTTTTATTATTACATGCAAAAAGCTTTTCTCTCTAGATGAAGGCAAGCTATTTGCAATATAAATACATTTGGGAAAACAATTGTGCTTTGGAGAGTTTACTGTCTAGTTTAATACCAAACACTATAAGCAGGGATAAAAATAATGTATGGAAGGAATATGTGGCATTATGCACAAGTTTTACAAAACCCTTAAATTCATTTTTTCTTAAATAAATACAAACTTAAAATTTTCTTTCAGCTAAAGCTCTAGTTAAAAAGCTTTATCTAGTTAAAGCTCTCTATATAAAATTCAGAGTATTATATACTGTTTCTATTGTAATAATGCTACATTTGTGCCAGAGACTGCATAAACATCAAGATGACAGCATCTGTCCCAAAGACTTTGTAATTATATTTGCAGTACACAAGAACATGGGGATACAGACAGGACAGCCAGTAAAACAATGAGACCCCACTAGGCAGGGTGAGTTGTTGTGGTCTTTGGTTGTGATTCCTTGGGCCCTTCTCTTGGGGCAGCACAGGAAATAAGGCCATTTCATCTCTTCCCTAGCCCCAGCCCCTTGCTCCCAGTCGTGCTGATGCATCTCTTCTGGGAATCTAAGAGAAATGTCTCAGACCATGAGCAGCCCAGCCAAGACTTGTGCAATCCTGAAGGCAAAGGAGAGCTAACAGGGAGAGGAACAGGGAAGTAATTTTAGAGAATTGCTAGGATTTCTTCCCTGGCATGAAAGGAAGCAAAAAGAATGGAGATAATTTTGAAGATTTAACCAGGACACATCACTGGTTACAGGGAGAAGACAACATTCTGAGTACTGAGAACGTGAGAAAGGAAGAAGCTACAACAACCAAAGCTGTGAAGGACCTTGGCAAGGAGCACAGACAGAAATCAGTGCAAAAGAAGGCAGCAGCAAGTCAAAGCAACAAGCGACACCATACCCCCAAGCCTGGCACTGCCAGCTAAACCCATGCTTTTAGTGAGCAATACAAGCAGAGCATGAATGCACTCAGCAAGCATACAGAAAATGATGCAGCCCCCACCTCTGGAAAAAGACACTGAGTGTAAGGACAAGAATAGTCTCATCTGCTCACACGGCCAGGAAAAGCTTAGAGATTTTGCAGAAGGGATCAGCAGTACTTACACACCACCTAGAGATAATCACTTTAACTCAGATCAATACACCTGGGTTTGTATATCCATGTTTGAAAGTAGTTAGTCCCAAAATTCACTCATTTCTACTTATACTCAGATTGTTTCTATACACACCGTAAACTTAAGTATATTTCAAAAATCTACTTTAACTAGTACCAGACAAGGACTCTCAGCTAGCAAATACATCAACTGCTCACATTGGGCTTAGAGAAGGTTCCATAATGGTGTTATTCAGGAAAAAGCCTGTGAACTATGCACAAGAGAAGAACAAAACTATCAGCATAAATACTTAGATCTGATTTATAAACCTTAACTTTGCAAGGACAGCTGACCTTGCAGGCAGATTCTTTCACAGTAAAGGTGTTTGTTCCAGGCATATGAAACACCGTGCAATTAATGATGCAGACAGACTTAGTTTTCAATAACAGTTTCACGTGAGTTCATTTATCAACTTAAGTTAACATGGTAAATTTATTAAGAACTATCAGATCTAAAATATACCTACAGGAGTAATAATTCAGCCACACAATTTTTGCATGCCCTGAAGAAAAAAAGTCTACCAACTTACACAGAACTTCAGACCACTTAGGTTTTGTGCCTCAGTATTTATGCCAGGGAAAACTTAGGCAGATACTCAGCTGAGACTTCAGTCTATTTCTATGCATATATATATTCACGATCTCCTAGTAACTAGTTGATGAAGCAGACTTAGTTGTTCTAGATTCGAGTACAGTATTTCATGACCTGTGCCTTTAAAGTTATCTGGGAGAAAATTCTGTTTAGATCCACCTAAGGCTTTTTATGCACTAAAGAACAACACAGTAGGTTGGATATGCCTATATGCCAGACTTGCATCAGGACAGAAGGGTGGGTGTTTGGGAGCAAGCATAAGAGGGACAAGGAGCACTGGTACGGAGAAGCTGGCAAAATAATCTAGTGCGCTGACAAAGTGTGGAGCATGCAGGAAGTGGGGTATGGGCAGTTAAATATCATGATTACTTTCCTCAGAATTCACATTTCTCAATACTTTCCATAGTTCATGTGTTTTGCACCCTAAGACTCTCCTTTGAAAGAACAGCTTTTACAAACACTTTGAAAGCACCTCAAAAAACTGATAAATGGAAGTCAGAATACACATCCTGCCAACAAATACCTGATTTTAATTTACCTGAGAAAGTAAAACCCACCTGGTCACTTTTCTCAGTTACAGAAATTGAGAATCCTTCTAAATCCATTATGTTACACCTGATGTACATAATCTACATTTTTTTTGGTAATTGCCCTCTACTATAGCCACTCAACTCGATTTCCATAACTTTCAGTGCTGTTCCTGTCTATGACTTAAATTTGACTTAAATATGTAAACCAAGGTAGACCATTTCCTTTGTTTTTCATGCACCAACTACCACAAGCTCCCCTGCTCTCCTAAGAAAACAAGGGCCAGCTCAGGTCACTACTACACTCCATATCCCCAAAAACGTAAAATTGAAGTCCTCTGCTCACACCCCTTTCTGCTGAACACTGCACCTCTCCAGCCCTCTGCTTTTTAGTGTCAAAATTGTACCATTTCTCAGACAGAAGCATGCACTTCTGCACTGGGCAAATGCATAGGAAAGACCCTGCAGAATTCAGAGCAGAGAAGCTGAGTCTTAAGTGTGCAGCCAAGACTAGTCTGCTCTAATGTGAGACAGCAGCACTAGATACTGCTGACTGACTTTTTCATCTGTGCTCCCATCAGAAAAAGCATCTTCCTTCTTCCACAAGACAACACAAAACAAAAAAGAATCCACAGACTCTGAAGGCCATCCAGCTAGGAATCAAGCTGAGTTGTTCACAAAGCTTGCATGGTTTGTATGCTTCCCTGGTACACAAAAGCTTATAGCAGTTGACTTCCATCAGTTTAGTTTCCCTTTTTTCTGCAACACACTTCATTTAACCATTCCTTCTCTTCTCCATTCAGGGGATGCATACCGGAGACTTCACTGAAGTCTGAGGTGTTGTGTTAACGTGGTCAACATGAATAAAGTTAATTCCTACAATTCCTCCCTGATTTTAAAATTGAAATGGAAGAACAAAACTAAAAAGCTTTTCACCAGCTGAAACATTTTGCAAGATCATTGTTCCTCTGCGCTTTCACACGGCTGAGCAATTCCAAGCCTTCTTCCAGTACCTCTCAAACAGTCCTGCAACACAATGACCTAAGCCAAACCACTGGTTCTGCTGCCTCTACAGCAGAGCTTTCGCACTGCCACCTTCTCACCTCCCGCTGCAGAGGAAAGCACTGCATATGCTTTGTGGGTTTCCATATGTAGAACTGTTTCAGATACCTTGCTGGTTGGCCTGGCTGATACCCAAATTCATCATATTGCACCAGGATTTGTAGCAAGACTTACCATACCACCAGCACATTTCAGGTTTATGAAGAAGCATCCAGTAACAGAAATCCCAGCTTCTTCTGTTTTGCCAGTCTTGCAGGATTCATCTCAAGGGCTACAGGTCTGTTGAAAGGAATGGCAGATGCACCCCAGGTTTCAGACCCCATCCAGCAGAAAGCCACAGTTATATTTCTAAAGATCTTAAGCCATCATGGTATTGTTTCATTAGGCTCTGCAACAGAGATATCAAAGAGCTATTTTCTGTCACAAGCTAGCATAAATATTGTTTCCCCTGTAGACTTAACACCCTAGATAAACATTTGGGCAAGTTAAACATTGTGCTTTCAAGACTGGATTCCTCAGGAAAGCACTGACAAATACGCACATCATCAGACACCCAAGTCACCCCATGTCAGGGAGCAGCAAAGGGCCAGCTACTCCCCAGGGCAAGGCAAGCCAGGAGCCCTGGTGACCCTCACCAGCAGGCACTGTCCCCAGGGTCTGGGGGCAACAGGCAGACCTTGGCCATAGGGTCCTCAATGGCCCTGGACAAGGCAAGTGAGGAACCAGACCCAGGGCCCATCTGGGGAACCCAGCTGGGAGCCTTAGGCAGGGCCACACAGAGCCTGTCCAGGGGACAGGGCCACCAGCAGAGCTGGAGACGACCCACAGACAGCACCTGAGGGGTCCATCGGGAGACGGGCTGCCAACCACATGAGCCTGGGGTCCAGCTGGCAGACAGACCAGAGGCAGGATGGGGGACAGGCATCAACAGCCCTGGGGTGGGGGCTTAAAAGGGGCCTGGGCCCTGATCCACATCATATTGTGACAAAAGGTAAACACTTGTTATCAAGCAGCTTTGTGGGATGTCAGCTCTCTGCAGGCACTCTGAGCCAGGCAGCGATGCCACGGTGCTCACCCAGCCGCGCTGAGGCGGGGTGAGCGTGCAGCACAGCGGTGGGGCTGTGCCGTCACAGGTGGGACAGGGCATCAGTTTCCCTCCCGTCAACTGCAGGTCTGGATCTTCCTTTCCAGCAGTGCCCAAGGAAAGGACAGACTAGTTTCCTGCTGCCATTCATAGCAGCTGCTACCCACACCTCCCAAAGGCAGCCAGCCTCACACACCCATGATGCACAGCCTGCTGCTCACGCGTGGGAGATGTATGAGCCCACTGCCCCACAGGCTGAGCATGGCATAGCAGCTGGCCTCCTCCCAAAATTAAGGCCCTTATTTCTCTCAGCAAGTAGATATGTAGAAATGCACCACTTTGAGATTATGACTAACGTTTGGTTTCATCAATTATCCAAAAGTTTGGTGTAAGAAGTAGCTACTCTTATTTTGATTTCTTAAGGCAGATTATTGAATAATCAGAAATATCTTTACTTGTCTATTTTATAACAGAAGGATATAAACAGGGCCCCTTTGTCATGCTGATTAATTACCAGCCTCCAGATGAATTCTCTACCCCATCATCTACTCATTTCCAGCTGCAAGGTACCCATGCCAGGGCCCTGGAAGTACACTCACAGGGACATTGTGCCACGTCCACGTCAAGTGTTCTTGCCAAGAAGTCTCTTTGCTGGAGTAGTCACAAACCACCTCCAGGGAAGACAGACAACACAGGTGAAGCAAAGGCACTGGGCGGGGGGGAAAAACCCACCAAAAGTCTCTTGCATGAAAACCAGTATTGTTCAAAACTCTACCAAGTACCAAAAGGCCAGAATCAGCAAGGCAGTGGCGGGGGGGGGAAACAACCACCATCAGTTTTTATAAATGCCAGAAAAAGTTCCAAGTTCTCTGTATCATGCTTCATAGCATGAATTCAGTTACCAGTATCCACCACAATCAGAAACATCGGTATGTTCCCTCTCTAGGCTGCAATTCAGCCTCGGAACAGCATAAATCTTACTTCTAACTTCAAATCAATATTGAAGTCCAGAGGAACTTATGTGACCTTCTGTAACATAGCCTGACCCTCTGTGTGACACAGACCAGAAAGCCTCCCCAACTCTATGTCAGGCTCTAACTCCTGCTTGAGGAGTTGTTGGTTTGGGGTTTTTTTGGTTTGGTTTGGGTTTTTTAATGAATCATATCTGGTCTTGATTTGGAAGCAATAAATGCTGTTTCTAACCCTGATTGATCAGCTGTGAACAGGCTTGTCAGTAATACAGGACTGAATATTGCCAACTCTAGGTAGTAAAATAGACTAAAATAAAAATGTAGACAAAAGTGTACTCTGTGGTTGGAAGAGATAGTATATTTAAAAGGCAAGTTGAAAGAGGGAAAGATATTTCCTTGGGACTCCTAAGGTTGTTTTCAAACTGTAATCTTAGTGCTGGCAGAAAAAATAAATCTCTAATCAGAGTCCTGGGTCAATGGCCAAAAGTGGCTTTGATCTATGCATTCCCTATAGCATTTGGGAATTTTTTTTTCACATTACATTTATGGCATGTGTACAGAAATAAATGTCCTTACATTCACACAACCTTTCACAATCTGCCTTGAGAACTACAGTCTCCTAAAATAGCTGTCCTAATCAGTACAATGTTGATACAAATACTCCAATGATCAATGTAGAATCTGTAATTAAATGAACAGTGACTAACACACAATGCTTAATCAAACATTATTAGTGGTGTAAGGCACACAATGCCTACTTATACCTTATTAGTGGTGTAAGTATGTCTCTGGCACAAGTACCAAAGCAGCAGAGAAGCTGAGTGTAACAGAAGGTACAGAAGTGTTAGAACACAGCACATTTGATCTAAAGAAAACTCTGTTTTGGAGGGACTGAACACAACACTGGCCAAAAATAAATAAATAAAATCAGTTGGCATCAAGCAAGAGGGAGACAGGAACATATAATGTAAAGCAGTGGGAGATAAGTGCAAAGCTCAGACTTGAGTAATCAGTGTGACTCCAAAAGTGCCATGTTTGGTTTGGACCAGCTTTCCTTTCAGAAAGGGAGAGGCTTAAGCAGGAATCTCTCCCTACAGCTTTCATTTCTACCCCTAGAATCTGAGACTAACTCAGAAGCATTACAGAAGCATTTAATGTACAGCTTTATTTAAGTTTACTGTGCAAACCACAGCATCAAATTTTCAACAGCTGAAGAACTGATTACAAAACTGATTGGTCTTTACAGTAATAAAATGAGGATCAAATATTACCTGTTAGAACTAGCAGCACCCACTTATTCCAAATTTTTTTCAGGCACCAGCTATTAAACATTTCAGCTCCATGGAAGAGATAAGAGTTCAGACACAAAGGAAAGAAAGAAATACAAAAGGAAAGCAAATTTAGGGTGCTTAGACATCAAAAGAGACAAGACAAAGAAATCTAATTTAAAACAAAACAAAACCCCTTGTACTTCATTATGGAATACCAAGACATTTGAGGCTCAGACAACCTAAATATATTACGAACATATGTCCTGAATTTTGATACACTTTCCTTTATCTAGGAATAGGATTTGAAAAATGAACAAGAAAAATCTTTCTGTATTTGTCCCTGTTTAAACTCCATTAACTTCTGGGAACAATTGTGCTCTGGGCCAGGCAGACTACACAAAAAGGATACACTTAAAATACAAAGCAAAGCCCTTCCAAGCCTCAAAATTAATTCTGTAAACCCCAAAGCAATGGTAGAATGCCTAATTTACAATGCTGCACTATCTGTAAAACTAGATTTAAAGACTTCCATACGATAGAAATCAGCAATTTGCGCTAGTAACTTCACAAGAGTAGACAGATACTTAATCCAGTTTTGTAAAACACATTCTTCCAGACACCATTAGTGTTGCACACACAATACCACATGTGCCATGAACAGCATCAACTCCAAACAGAATTAACAGCTGCGCTAAGAAAGGTACTATTATTTTAAATTCCTTGAACAAGAATCACCAGATTTTCAAGCAGCTGAGATATTTTGAAGGCTAAGTCCTGCATATGCAGGTTCCTTGCACAATATACTTCATTGAAAGAGAACAACCAAACTGTGGTTAGTAAAGAGTGTGGATTTCTTAATTTACAATAATAAAGTGGTAAATAGCTAATTACATAAGTTGGTTAGTTGCATATAATTACACAATGTAAATATGCATCAAGTAAAAAAAAAAAAATCGATGTGAATAAGTTTACACGCTACATAGTTTCTCATACATGGCAGCCACTGCTCACACACACGTGCCATTTCATAAGGGTACTGCTTCCTGTATTTCAATGACTAAGAAAGTATAGGATATCCAGAGAAGCACCAGCCTGCCAGCATTAGCTGACATAGAACTTTAACAGGGAAAACACCATTCAAGTAGTGAAATAAGTACGGAAATGTACGCCTGAGTATTAAACTTCTGCTGAGTAGCAGAAGAGAGTGTGGTTCAGTAGTCTGATATTCCTCCAAGCCCCACATCACCAGGCTGGCGATTCACTCCTCATCTCTGCCTCTCCACACTTATTTCACAGCCTTAACGCTTTTTTAATGTAGTTGGTTGTTGGTGCTGTGAAAACAAGCATGTGTGCACTCAGCTGCACTGAGCAGAAGATTCATATCCCAGGTGAGAGACAACTCGAAATTCCATTCCCACTTTGTAATTACAGCACACAGCTATGGAACAAAACATGAAGCAACTGCCCACCCCACACAAAAAAAAAAATTACAATCCTACATTATCAAAACGTATTCAAGGAAACAAAGCACTAAATGGTCTGAAGTACATTTCCATATGTCAATATGCTTACAATGCATTCTCAACAGCAGGCTCCATCATACTCCTCTAACAGCCTTTTTATTATGATTATTATTGTTATTACAGTACCTTTCTCCGAGCCTGGAGAAGCAGCACAGGCACCAAGATTGATGAGACAGCCCTACCCAAGTAGGGAAATGGCAGCTGTGCCACATGCCAGTAACCAATGACACAGCCTTTTTATAATCCAGAATGCCTGCAGCCTTAACTACTCACTGCAAGGTGTGAAGGCTGCAATATTGTACGTGCACTGCTAGAGGTCTTTCCCCCTCCTTTCTCCCTTAGGAGTAAAAGCAAAAACCCACAATGCTGTTTGCCTTCAAGACAAGCAGCAAGACGTGTTGACATAACACCTCACCTCCACACTCAGTGTTTCACTATTTATAAGCAGCATTTCCCCTACAACAGTCAGAGCAACAGCCAGCTTCCTTCCTCTCCTTTTTTCTACTCCAAAACACAGAAGACAAACCCAACTTTTACAAGGCCTTTCCCAAGGGCTTTAAGGCCTTGTTTTCCGCAAAAGACGCTTGCAAAAAGAGGAGACTATTTCCTTCACAGAGCTCCACCATAAGCAGGGTTTCACAGCTATCCCACTCTCCCAGCCGGTCTCACCACAACTCAGTGCAAGTTGAGAGCAAGCCAATGCAGATGCAGACAATGTATTGCTTTCACGGCAAGATCCTACCCCCAGAGAGAATCAGAACCAATGAAGTAAGCACCAGGCTCACCCCTCTCAGACAGGCACTCAGGCCCTGAACTATCAGGGCTGAGACCCACACCAGTGCCTTGTTTCACATTAGCTAACCCTAGGCCAGATGCAGCTCTTCAAGCCACAGAGACTCCCTGCAAGAACCCTGTGTTTTGGGCTTGCGTGGCGAGGTTTTGGTAGCCGGGGAGGGGCTGCAGGGGCAGCTCCTGTGAGAAGCTGCCAGAAGCTTCCCTGGCTCCAAGTCGGACCCGCCTCTGGCCAAG
>JAVKLA010000030.1:9332058-9351934 GCA_034782735.1 Sagittarius serpentarius | reverse complement strand
CTGTGGTCGCATCATCTCCCCGCCCCCCCCACCCCAACTCGTGCTGGCTGCGCCGCGTTCCTTGTCCGGCAGCGCCCCCTGGCGGGCGCTCCGCCCACCCCCACCGCGCCGCGCCGCAAGCTTTGGTGGCGGGTGGCCGCTGCCCCGCCCCTCCCTGCCAGTCAGCCCCACACACGCGGGGGCCGGCGGCGTCCCCGCCAAACGCACCCCAAAAATCCGGCTCTCCAGGCCAACTCAACATCCAGCGGTCCGCAGTAAGATCTAGACAGCCCCAAGATCATTCTCAGGAGGGCTGGGTGGGGGGAGGAAGAGCAGCGAATCGGCCCGAGTGCTAGAGCCAGTCAGGACTCCCTGACAGAAGCATTTGCAGGCCTAGCAGCTGAGGAAATTCGGTGAGCTGTGTGGGAAACTGGCAGGCAGGGATGGATTGCACTAGTGCGAAGGTGTACTTGCAAATGGAGGAAAATATTTAAGATTTAAAAATGAGGAAAAATGGAGATAGTGCTCAAACAAAAAATGATGGAAGCAGCCCACAGAAACACTCTTAACAGGAGGATCATACATTTCTGGTGTCACTCTTGACAGGTGTTTAGTCTGTTCTTGAAGACCTCCAATTGCAGAGAGTGCAATCACTCAAGTAAGCACTGAGAGTCCCTCTTCCCATCCTTTCCATCTTAATCACTGAAGATTTCTCCTAACGCCTTACCTAAATCTCTGCTGCAGCATTTCAGGTCCATCAGGTCTTATCTTACCCACCACAGAGAGCAGATCATTTCCCTCTACAACAGCCTCTTGCAGATTTAAAGACATGCCCTGACTCTACAGAGGAATGCCATTTTCTGAGCTAAACACCATCAGTTTGCTCCATCCTGTCACAGGTTGTGTTTTCCAGATGTTTGAGCCTTCCTTGATGCCCTCTACTGGGCTGTCCCCAGGAGATCACATCTTTCCTGGAACACTCCATGCAGAACTGCTCACAACACTCCAGCAGTGCCAGGACAGCACAATGCTGAGCAGACATACTGCTTCACATCTGATGGACTGTAATCCCTTCTACTACACACACTAGTAACATATTTGCCTCTTCTCCTAGTGGCATGGTACTACTGACTCGTATGCTGCTTGTGATACATTACCATCCCCTACATCCTCTTTTGTAGAGACTAGAGTTATTCCCATCCCTGAGTTATACCCACTGAGTTACTCCCCCATCCTGCTTTTGTGCAATTCATTGTTCCTGCTCAAGTGAAATACCTCATACTTGTTCTGCTGAGTTGTATTTTGCTCCTTTCCTTCCATCCTATGCTATTTCTCTCTATTACACGCACAATTTTCCTGATTTCTCAAGCTATTTTTCATTTCTACCCTACCTCCAAGCTCTTTTGAGCTCAGGAAATTTATCATCCAGCAGCAGTAGATGTAACAACTATCTTCTCTATCTTCTTAGCAGTATAGGCTCCAGAACACACTCTCTAGAACTCTTCTCATGTTGGTGGTAAACCACTGACAAATAGTCTGACCTCCATTTCCATCTGTCTCTGCACCTGTTGTATTGCTGTCTTCATCTAAGACACACTTCAGGCTCACAGAGTTCATTCTGCCTTGACTTAGATGGCCCATACAATCTCTTGAGGTCCTTCCTCCAGCCTGTATAACCTCCATTTCTACAGTGGTTCAGTACATAGATGCTCTTCAGGGAGAGGTGATACAAGGGAGTTACCCTGAGGTTTTCTGGAAAAGCTGAATACTCAGGGAAGTCCCATTGTCTTAAAAACTTTTATGGCAGTAACACCAATGCTCCTTGCCTTACTGCCAACCTCTCCTAGCAGTCCATACTGCACTAGAAATTGTCAGTATTGTTCTCTCCAGTCACCAGTGCCTGAACTTACAGACATACATAACAGTACTATGCAAACAAAACCCCATGTAAGCCAGGATTCTTGCACTGTATGCCAGGCTACAGGGTTATCATCTACATTTGTGTATACTATGCCACCTTGCAAAGGTGCAGGTGATGCTAGGTGTGCCATATTAGCTTCTTTTCTCAAGCCAAGCTAACATGGAAAATGGTTTCTGGATGAGAAGTAGCTTGAGTCAAGCTAGTGCACCACACGAGCAACACACACACAGCTAACCACATAGGCAGAACCCTAGCAGTCTCCCTGAGCACCAGACCTCCAATATGAAAACCAGCTAAACCTCTGACAGCATTCAAGGAATGCATTTCAAGACTAAAATGAGGGGAAGAAAGAAATGCTTCCAAAACAATCTCGCAAAGTTTGGTCACTTAAAACTCAATGCTCCATTCAATCCATGGCAAGTCATCAGGTCCCCCCTTCTCCCCAGCTGATGGCCAGTTTTAACAGAGGTAAAAGGCTGAGCTCAAAGAATTAACATCTTAAGATTTTTGTGACTAAGCAACAGTTTCAGCATGATTCCACTTGCATGGCCTAGGAGAGCCCAGTGCTTGGGACAATCACTGGATATAAAACACAGCCAAGCTTCCTCTGCAGAGGGATCCTCGTGACTGGATCATCTTCCAAGACAAGTCCCCAGCTGCCAGCTAACGTATAGTGCTGAGTGGGACCTGCCTTCTGTCTTTTCTGCTGATCTGTTTCCTTAAGTACAAAATTTTTGAATCCTTTATTGGAAGAGCCCAATCCAGATATTTCTTGTGCCAAGAAGCACTGTCACCACCGAAGACAGTCATTCTATCAAATTTATAAGTATTTTAGACAAAACAGATCAAGACCAACCATACGAGACTGCAAGCGACACCTTGCAGTATCTTTTAACCAACAGGTACTCTTCTGAGACAGAGTCCATATTTCCAGTCTTCACACACATCAAACCTAGATGTTTAAACTCTACATTTCTCATATCACAGCTGAAGTTTTGAGTTGTCCTCCACTCCTTTTACTCCTACACCCCAGTACTGTGGCTGCCTTAACTATCAAACCAACTTGGGTCAGGAAATTGATAACACAATGGCACTTCTGATATTCACCATTTTTCATTTGGCTAAAAGTACTTAATAGTACTGCAAAATCTTAGGAGCCAGATGAAGCTTTTTGTTATTTAAAGCAAATAAATGGAGGAAACCACCTCTCCAGCTGACCATCTAGTGCTCTAGAGGTCAACAGGGGGGTTGGTAAGCATAAAGCAAAGTACTCATCCTGCTGGCCCTTACGTTAAAAGCAAACTCAATTTTGAGCTCATTTTCAAGCCAGCAAGTACTACAGCCATGACTTAGAGGTATTTGGCTACACACAAGTTCATTGATCTGTGTATTACTGCTCAATATGCCTAATAAACCACATTATATAGAACACTGCTTTTTGTTTAATTTTTACAGCGATTGTGAGAAACCACTAGCGGAAACATGACTGCAGACATAAAATTGGTATACTGGCATGATTCCTGAAAGGAGTGCAAGTACACTGTTTAATTGCACATCTTCCAGAGGTTATGTACTACCACCTGCACAGGTATTAAAAATACATAATAAAAATGCTGCTGAAGAGGAGTTGTTTTGCATGGGCAATAGCCTTTTCTCATAGCAGTCTTATTTTGATTGATATCAGAACACCAGATCCATTGCTGTGGGTGCTTTTACTAACAGTAAAATATACCAACAAATAAAATCAGCAGTTATTATATACAGTAAATGGCCTCTTCAGCCTGCTATAATGATTACATTCACCCACAATAATAAATAATCATAACAGACACCCAGAGCTAGATCCTGGCACATAAGCTAACCGTGCAAAACAGGCTCATAACCAACTTCAGCAGCTGGCTGAAGATTTTCAAAGAATAAACTGAGTCCTCTGGAAGTGATGGAAATTCAGAGCTGATGCCTGCCTCCCACCTTCCAACACGTGGGAGGACAGTGATCAGGACAAGGTACACCAAGAGCGCTACAGCTCTTTGCAATTCATCCTTAGCCCCAGCAGCAACAGCCCCTGCTACTCAACATCATGATGATTCCTGTCTGAGGGCTTCTGAATTTATGTCTCAAGGGAGAGTGTGCTAACGGTGAGGTTAGAGCTGCTCCGGGAGTACTTTTCTCCCAGTCCATCATTGAACCCCTTTTGCTTTTCAGAAACATCCCTCAGCTCAGGCTGAGAACAAGAACATTTGTCGTAACTATAGTTAAGACCTCCTCATGGGAAACACCACCCTAATTTACATTCCTTCACTAGTATTTACAGAGTAGGGCAATAACAGGACATCCTCTTATAATACACTATTAGTACGTACTCTGTGTTTGAGGCAGGTTTGTGGGTGTTTTTTTTTTTTTTTCTTCTTTACAGCTCACTTTCTTCCAAAGCGTTGGGGGTTTTTTTGTTGTGGTTTTTTTTTTGTTTGTTTGTTTTTTGCCGTGCCTGAATGAAAGCGCTGAACCCCAACACGGGACCTTCGCCCACAGTTTGAGTATCTGAATTCACGGTCCTCGCCCTTCAGCCCCGCAGAGGGATTCAGTGGAAAGCGCCCGGAGCGCTCCGGCGAGGCCGCGCCGGGGAAGCCGCCGCACCGGGCGGAGCCGGCCCTGCCTCCGGTGCTCTTCTGCTGCCACCTGCAGGGCCTGGCTCGGCTGCAGCTCCCCGCGTCGGCTCGTCCTCCTGCCAGCCGGCAGAGCCAGCCCAGGGCAAAGGCTAGCTTGGGCCCGAGGCATGTGCCACAACACGCCCACAGTCACACCATGTGCTCCTGACCCGCCTTGGTAGCGGGGATGCTTCTGACCTGAGACGCAAGGGATTTTGTTTAAGAACACCAGCACACAACAAAAACCTGAGTCCTTGCAAAGCGTTCAGTTTTACATTGCATCGGGTCAGAACACAAAGACTTTCTGCAAGCCCCACAGCTATAGCAGAAGCAAGTTGTGGGGCAAAGAACAATCGCCAGCTTGGACTGCACAGAACCACCCTGCGGGACTCACTGCCTCTGAAGATTAGAGGACCATGTTACCTAGGAAAGGTTGAATCATTTTATTTACACTAATAATGTTTTCAGCTCCACAAGCTAGAATAAAGGTTGGAATAAGATAATAAGCAAATTTCACACCTCACTGCACAGGCAGATCACCCTTGCAGACAAGGAAACGTTTCTCATGCACAGGTCTCCACACTTTATACAGATGTACTACATTTTAAGGTGTTCATTTTGTTTCTTCGCTTTTCCCTGAAGCATCAGCTAATAAAGAAATCAGAATTCCAGATGAGAAAAAAAAAAACAAACCAAAAAAAAGATCTGAGCTAACAGAAAAGGCAGATGTAACAAGTCTTTGTTCAGTTGAAGGACTTCAAAAGGCACTAGTTTCTTGCTATAAAATAAATTGGATATTGAGTTTATGACCATAAAGAACAGATATGCTAGAAAGTACTGCTCAGACAAGGGTCTGCTTTTGTATCCTGTATCCTATTTCCCTATCCTTTCCCTTGCACAGATCCTTTTCCTAGCCCAACTGATAGGTGTTATGCACATACACCAGCAAAGCTGACTCCATCCTGCCTCTCCTGAGCATCCCTCTGCCCACAAGAGGCAGTGAGAGCACATTATCTATTCACCAGAAAAAAGTAGCTCCATTAAGAAGCCCGGACTGGGAGGCAGTTTTCCCTGTTTGCCTGTTACCATCACTTTTCAGCCTGCCATTTGAATACTTTTTTGTTCCAAAAGCTGTTGCTTTTTCCACATATGAAGACAGCCTGCTTCTTTCCAGGCAACATCCTAAGCTCTCTTAGGAATCAGCTGAGGAATATTTTTGTGGCTAAAATACAATTTAGTAATTTCACCCAAGCCAGCTTTTGCCAGTCACAGCTTTTCAGGGGTATCTGAGACATCAGCATTTCCCAGTCTTATTACAAACAAAAACAACAGTCTGAAGATGTTAACATTAGGTTCTACTGTACTGTGCGGGCAAACCCCAAAAAGTTCTCTTTTTCAGCACTCATCCCAGTACAACTTTAAAAGCAGGGATAAGAGTACTTCAATCTGAAGAGAAAGCAGCTGTTGAAGTCTTTCCTGTGCCCTTAATAGCAAGGAAGGACAGAAGAGCAACAGGTATGATTTTTCATCTTCTCTACCACCTCAAAGCATTCTCACATCACCTTTCCCCAAGGATGACTAACCTCACCACAGAAAGCATCCATGTCCATCTCGGACAAGGACAAAAAAACAGATTAAAAAAATTCAAGCATTTGTTTTACAAAGAAAAAGTCAACTGACCTGGGAAAAAGTCCTTGGGAGACAGATACTTAAGAGGCCATTTTTAGAAACACCAAGGATTATGGAATGTGCTTTATACGCTTCCGAAAACCCGAATGTGCCCTAACTGATCCTCACAATGCTCTTGCGGTCATATGTTGTTGAGCACGATCCCATGAGAGAAACCACTGCAAGCAGAAAACCAGGAGCTTTACTCATGCTGAAGGCTAAGCCACAACAGCAGACACTAGGTAGAGACAGAGGGGGAGTTAAGCTCCATTTTATTTCCCAGGTTTCTGTCTCTTCCAGGGTAAGGAAGGCTGTCCCTAGCTGCTGAGGTACAGAAGGGATACAGGGCTCTGGTCGGAGACAGGAAGAGCATGAGTTGCAGCAGGCCTTATTCCCAGTTACCTCAGAGTTTTCTGGGCCAGCTGCAGGCACGACTCAGATGCTCAAAGTAGCTACTTAGCTGCAGCTTATTAATATATCGGTGCCAGTTTCAGCTTTCCTCAGTATCCCAGGCTGTCATTTGGGGTGTTCAGCCCCACAAACAGTTGAGTCACTGCTGAAGCAGGGCCAGATACCTCAGAGGGAAGTGACCTCTGAGTCATGGATGGCCATGGAAGGCACACTCTGCAACCAGCACTGTTTTACAGTTTACTCATGTTTGAGTCAGCAGCAGAGATCGGAAGTACAGAATTATGAAAGGTTGTTATTGCAAAGAATATTTTGCACTTAGTGAGTGCTAGTAATAGCTTTCTCCAATGATATCAAGGTATGTAAACACCTCAGAGTTGCAGGAAAGCACAAATGCAAACACATCTATGGAACAATGCTATGGAAGATGAGAAGAAATATTCTTCATGCACACACACACCCAGAAACTAAAAGCAAGGCAAAAATGCCACTTGCTCTACCTTCCTGCTAGATGCCAATACTGCTTCAGATTAAAATGAAAGATAGCAGATAAACAGATAAACTGATTGTCAGCACTGTTATTGCTTTTCACTTAAGTCTGTACTTCAGGGAAATGGACACTTCAGGGTAACGCAGGCTCTGTTGAGCTAGGGCTTGCTTCCATACTAACATGCTCGGGATGAGCAGTTTTGCTTCCGCAGCTCCCTTGCGGAAGGCAGCGGATCCTGCTACAACTCAAGTGAGATGGGGCTGGAGCTTTTGAAACTGCGTCCTCTGACGCCCAACCTGGGCTGCTGCTAAGAAACAGGGGGCCAGACACCCTACAACAGAGCTTTGCAAATTAGAGAAGTAAACATTAATTAATTAAAGCTACTGTGACCTAATATTTACTTTGTCCTTGCTTGAAAGGTCTTATCTGTTAGAGCCTTTAGTTTACTGAATGCTTCTACTCCATATTTAATAAAAGTACCAATGCTTTGGCAATGAGATCCAGTCATGGATCCATTTTAAAAATTTGCACAGGCCTTAGTAACAGCTCATCTAGTGATAAATGCAGCCGCCCATAGTGCTGTTTGGGCTCACCAGAGCAGGTGCTTGATAGGCAAGCAACCTAGTTATCCCAGCTCTGTGGTGGTCATTTTCTTTTCTTTCACAGGTCTGCAGATCGCAATTTACCAGGAGCACTGAGGGTCCCCGCAGACGAGCAGCCCAGCAAGCCCTGACTCAGTATTTGATATTAATAGGCCACTAGAGGCCACTCAGCTCACTTGGTACCTTTGCACCGAGACACACAAACCATTTCCCGCTAAAGGCAGGATTTATTGACTAGTACAAGATACAAAACAGAGGCACCTCCAGATATTACAAGATGTCACTGACACTCACCTGGGTCAGGTGAGCAAAAGCTCAACTGAGCAAAGAGGAAAGCCTTTGCTTGCCCTCTGCTATCATCCCACCCCAGGTCCTAGCCTACCCCACCACCCTGATGTCACCCGATCGAGATTATTGCTCACTGTCTTCCCCCTGCTCTTCCAAGCATATGGTCAAGCCCAGCACATCACTTGGATATTTAGAGGGGTGCCAGCACTGTACTACACTCAATCCCATACAACCTGCTGTAAAATTAAAGAGAGGGATGAGTCTCTTATCAGGTGCAGAGAAACTACTACTGTAGCCGCACCACACCAGCCGCAGCCAGGGGCTTCACCAGCCAGTTTTAGGGTGGTGAGAACAAGACCAAAGACAGCAATGTCAGGGCAGAGCTGGGGCTCTGCAGGGTTGGAACCACTGTGCTGGTAAAAGAAGAGAGAACATCTGCTAATCCAAGAGGACAGTGGTCACATTGGGAAAATCCTGAGGGCCCAAGCGCTGACCAGTTATGGAAGTAGCTTTTGGTAGCATGAAGATCCACAGCTTGAACAAAGCCACAGCAATGTGGCTTGGGCAGAATATAAGAGGAATGCATTATCATATATTCGTCCTGTCCTTGAACTCCTCCCCAGTCATCCACTATCCATGACTGCTGCAGGATTAGCTGGAACTTTTGTCAAAGTCTGTATGTCCTCCTCTAGTTACTTTGAACAGGCCCCAGAGCAAAAACACAAAGCAGACAAGGCCCACGCTGGTGCCTAACTCCAGGTAGACAGAGTCATCTCTATGCCTGGCCCAGGGAGCAAACAAACCATGTGAAGGACCACCAGCCTAGGCCTTCTATACAAAATACAAAGTTCTTTAGATCTCCTGCATCCTTTTCACAGCCACAGAAAGTAAAAACACAGCCTGGATTTAGATAAAAATGCAAAAATCCCACAATCATCTACATGACAGGTGCCAAGAGAAAAAGCATTGTTAAGATCTGGTTTCTTTGTGTGACAGTTAATCCTCATAAGGAAAGGCAAGCGAAGTTAATAGAAGACAATGCATGGAAATGGCATTTAGCATCAGCCATTTTGGCACACAACAAGGAATGACACTTAGATTAATAAGTGCCTTCTTAATTAAAGTTGAAATTTATTATTAGACAATAGATAAATGGACTCTGTGTGTTGGCAACATCTTATATCACATAGATGCATTTTGGTTCCACCATCTAATAAACTCCTGAACATACATTGCAAGGTTAATTAAGCACCAAGTACACAGTTTCTCATTCTGTTATTTTCTGTAACATTTCAATTAAAGACTATCTTGGGCATTTTAAAACCACTATGTGGAGAACTTTATGCTTTGGGTTGATTAATAACATAATTTGTTTTCATAGAGTATCTTCCAGCAGTCATCCCTTATGTGAATTTAAAAAGATACCCAAGAGAATTCCACAATACTAGATTAAAATCTTGTAGCATGTTTTTATTACCAGGGTAAGATACACTACATTGAAGCTATTGCTATAGATTATGGGTAGTTTTCTCATTAAAAATGTTGGAAGGGTTGAGTTGACTGATCTATAAATTAGAGAACTCAAGCACACCAAGGAAAATGTTGGAGATGCAAAATTTCCAGATTTCTTTTAGGAAGACTGCAAGACTTCACGCCTTCATTTAATACAATTACCCACTCCACCTCATAAGTTTAAAAAGCCCATGACTGCCTTGATATACCTCATAAGTATTTGGGCGAAGGGAACAACAGCAGCAAACTCAAATTCAGTTTCAGAAGCCAGATGGTAGGACAGGAATTGATGGGAACAAGGAACACTGCCTACAAAGCTCAGGGTCACTTTCTCAAAAGATCTGCCATGAAAACGGCCTCTCATCTAACAAGGCAAGGATGCGAAAGTAAAAAAGTATTACCAGGTAGGAATGAGATGGAAACACAGGTAGTGGCTGGGGAAAGAACAGAAAGGATGTCTTAAGCAGACAGAATCCTGTGTGCCTCCACCACCAAACCAGTCTGGTTTTTTATACTAAACTCTCCCTCCAGTTGCTTTCCAACAGCACTAAGTCAGTGAATAGCCAGGATCCACAAGAGAACTGTTACCCTTTGTGGTATTACTTGTTTTCACCTATTCTCAAGCCTCACCACGAAGGCATAGTTCCCACACACTTTCCCTCAGGTAGGTACATTTTTTTGCATTCTACAGAGTAGCTCTGGAAGCTTTTCCTTCAGTCTCCAGTCCCACAGACAAGATCCACCTTGTAGGGCCAGAGCTGTGCCTGTAGCAAGGCAGCCAGAAGGACGACTGGAAAGCACCTGGCCCAAGCCCCAACATCTGCTTGCTCTTCTGCTCTGGACCCACACAATGAACAGACAGGCACTGTTGCTCTGCCACTCTCTACCCTCCATATGAGATGTAAAACCTGCAGCCTGTTCAAATGGCTGCTGAAGAAGTTTCCTCAATGCTCCTTTCCTTTCCCACATTCAAGAACTGAGGAAGTATCCCGCTATACCCTGTCTCCTTCCCAGAAGATACCATTCTGCCAGCATAGTGCCACCTGAGTCAAGTGCAGTCCTCCTTCCTGTTGATCCTCATATGTGTTGGATCAGGGCTGTTATATTCTCACCACACTTAATAAAGCACTGCATTCTTCCCTGCATGTCCTAGAACTGGGTTGTTAGCTGGTACCACCCAGGAAAGTAGGGATACTCAGCCTGAATTTAATAGTTGTAAAGGTATATTTAAAAGAGCACTTTGATCTTGAAGTTCTAACACTTTAACCGTTCTTCCCCAAAAAGTAAAACCCACCAATTCCTGCAGCAATGCAGTCTTGCCAGTCCTGGCTTCTTCAGGTTTTTGGTTTTGTTTTGGTTTGGTTTTTTTATCATCAAGAGCAACTTCACTCTCCTACCATGACCAGAGTGCTGACCTCTTTAAAAGTTTAAAGAAAGACTAGTTTAGTTAACAGGGGAATTTGACGTCATTTCCAGTTAAGTCATAAATTTTCCCTGGGGCATTTGAGCTGATTACTCAGTCCGTACTCCACTTCCGTTTCTCATCCCCAAAACAGGGCTGAAACTTTCCTATGAGTTCTGTCAAAGATACTTGGAGACACACACCCTAAAGCTTTATTATCTTTAATAAACTAGGTAGAAAACCAAGATCTGAATTGTCTAAGTAGGCCTTCTCTTCTTCCTCCTAAAGAAAGCTGTTTAACAGGTTTTCTTCTTTCCCTGAAAACAGATTTAGGCCTGAGCTCAACTACAGTAAACACTTCAGCACCTTCAATTTGCAGCATATGCTTATTGCTTCACATTTAAAATGTCTCTTATATTGCATTTGATATACCAGTCTTCTTGCCACACATCAGATTCATAGACAATGTTCCAGAAAGCATGGAGTATGCCTTGTTGGTATGCTCAGTGGTAACTAGCTGTTACTTGCTATAACCAATTCTGTTGAGGAACCAGAGTGAAAGGGTGAAGTAACAGTTTAGGAAAAACTCAACCAGCTCATCATTTTTCTTTCACTTCCAAAGTAAAATTTTGTCCTGTGGCAGCAAAAGATGTAGGCCCTGTCTGCCTTGTAAAGATGCGCTTCTCTTCTATCCACCAATGCTTGTTCTCTGTGGCTCTGGTAAAGGTGCCTAGCCATCAGGAAGATTATCTGCCCTCATGGCCCAAAATTATTAAGATTGTCACTAATGACAGGTTCCATCCTTCACCTGTAGAGCTATGCAAAAGCCTCTGAAAACACGTATTAAAGAAAAGTTCATTCTTCCAGCCAGGAGAAATGAGAAGACAGAGCTACAATTAGTGAAAGAGTAACCTACCAAGTCTCACCTTTTCCCTTGCTCCACAGTTAAGCAGAAGAACCTGTTCTCTTCTCTTCAGTCACATTATCTACTTTCTCATTTTCCTTTTCCACCCATTCATCCCCTTCCAAAACACTCAGGAAAAGAAATATCTATTTAATAGCTTTTATCAACTCCTATTCCAACACAGTGAACTCTAGGTAATGGCGATGTGAGTTCAATGAGTATCCAGCCCAACAACTTCTAACGATGCAGACGGCCTCCTGTTTAAAACTACATTAGAACAACACGTATAAAACAGCACCCACAGTACCTTTGCTTCCTCTTTTATCAATCCAAGAACCAGTGCAAAAAAAGCAGTCTTTGGGAACAAATGGTCTAGCAGGCCTCACACAGTTGGTATGTGCATACATTAATCACATATAGCTAAAGAAGTATCTCCTTTTTGGATAGAAGCTGTAGGAAAGATTCTGCCGTAGAAAGGCAGAGGGCCTGCATTCGTGTCTCCACTGTACTAACTTCAATGAGTCTGGTTTTGCCGGATCTGCTCTAGAGATGGAATCCAAGTGCAGTTTCCTGGGAAAGCTTTCTAAGTAATAACAGAGAAGGAATTTAGTGATCAGCTTTGGATTTTCACTTAGATGCAAAAGCATTTAAATATCTCTTTTCTACTATGCAATGCAGATGCCCAAGTATCTCTATTACGGAATTTTATACCTTATTCCCTGTCAAAGCTTTGACATGATCCATGCTAGACATTTTAACCAAGAGCAACCAATCTGAACAAGACACTGAGTTGCATTAAAGGTTCCCTGTCACCTAAACACATAAAAAGTTCATAAAATCTATAAAATCAGATCCATAATTATTGTCAATATTCACTTAAACAAATGCCTGCATTTATACAGCTAACAATGTGTACTTCAGAACAAGGTATGCGTTTCCTACTAATTGACTTCTCACTTGCTGATATCAGGTATCCAGAGACTTGAGACTTACTTAGTTTTACAAGGTTTGAAGAAGGTTTAACAGTTTTATCATTCATTTTACATTTTATACTTTCACCCATTTTGCACCTGTATGAGGTATTTTTTAAAACTGTAGACAGTCTTTGCAGAAAGGCATGCATCTTTGCATATACACAAGTGTTTGTATGTACAGAAACGTATACAAGTATGCACAGCTCCTCTGTGCAAGTATGCAATTACACACAGGCTCTGTCTTAATATTTAAGAATGCTCTTTCACAATCTGAAACGTGGCTGGGAGAAATACCCTCTTTTTGACTGTTTTATGTTTCTTGCCAAGTTTCCCATTTTTTCTGGATGTACAGAACTTCAAAAGAGGAACTCTCCTGAACAGATTCTGTTCTTGGCAGGTTATTTCAGATGAATGTTAATAAGCTATTAGTATCATTGAGTAAAGCTACACTACCTAGGCTTTATTTACTTGAGCTTCAGGGGCATTTCTGCAAAATTCTTTAAGTCTGGTCTGTATAACAGGATCCCACTTCAACTAGTATTAGATACTATCTCCACCCAGGTTTCCTTTCTTCCAGAATACCAGTAGTATTGCTGTAAAAATACCCTCATTTTCTCTAGCCTCATTTATTAAACTAATTGGCTAAACTCAGAATAATATGCACAGTTTCCTTCTACATAGCCCAGTTGCTGAAGCCTCCTTTAAGATCTTTAACATGATCCTGCTCCTTTGCAGACTACCCATGAAAAGCACAGCTCCCTTTCCTCCTTGTTTCCACTCCCGTTCCTTGTGCGGCTATCTCCTGGCCACTGCAAGATCTCTCCCTCTCCAGCTCTTTCCAAAACAAGCTTCATCTCTGCTCTTGCAGCCCACACTCTTCCTGTCTAGGAAGAACTGCTGCCTTAGAGTTTCTTTTCCCTCCCTGCGAACCCACTGTCCCCTAAGATTGCTCCCCCTCCTTACAAGCACGTCTCCACAGTGGGAGAATACTCCCACCATAGCCTGCCATGCAGGTGGCAATTTCCTTCTCTCAGATTCAAAAGCAAAGCACAGCTAAACACTCTTTTGCATGTTAGAGGCAGTCTGATCATTTGAAAAATACTATCAGTGATGTTTGGTCAGAAAGTAAAAGACCCCAAACCACTAATTAAGACTCCTTATGTCTTCTATAAAATAGAGATAGTCCAGAGCATCCAGGTAAGTGAAGTAGCTGAGTCAGCAGTGTTGTGAGCTTTTTGGGGGGATTGCAATCAGAAAGATGCTGAGAAAGAACAAAGATTTTTTCAGAAATATTTTAGTACAAGGCAAGCTAAATTAAGTGGCCACATGATGCCAGCATTGTCTGGGAAATGGCAGAAGACTCCAGTCCCAATCCATGTGCGTGGTTAGTTTCTTTTTCATTCTGATCAGGGCTTTTAAAAATTTTCTTTAGCATGTACACATCCACCCTCCCACTTTGCATTTTGCTGCCACCTTTTCATCCAGCTTTTTTACAGCCTGCTTCGTCCACCCCATGAAAAGCATAAAGCTCCCCTTTTTACATTTCAAGTATGGTGTCCCAGCAAGCTTGTGCTTAGCCATATTGGAGGTCCCACCTGCTCCACAGCTTGTATCTCCTTTCTGCTTTACATAACAAGCATCAGCTCAAACTTTCTGCTTTTTCATACAAGGAGATCCCAGAGTGGTGGCATTGCCACCTCATTGCTCAAGTTCACTTTTAGCGTAAGTCTGATTGAATGTTCAGTACGTTACTGCAGGCCATTACAAATTTTTATCTGCATTGCAGGAAAGGAAAGAATAAGGATGTTTATTGCTCCAAAATAGAGTCCCTCCCCACCACTGTAGTCCTCGCTTCAAAGCTATCTTTGCAAGAACATCCAAAGTATATTCTTGTTCCCTTCCACGAGATCTTCCATTTGTCTGAGATGTAAACACACTTCCATAGTTTTTCCTTCTGTATTATAAACCTTCAGAAAGAGAAAGAGAGAAATGGTGACAAAGGATTATCAGGAAAAGCTCCAGCCACGATCAAAGCATTTAGAAAAGCCAAGTAGAAAATGTGATCTGCAGGCCTTCAATTCAGCAGATGCAATTGCATACGCTGTATGGTGTTTTCAGGAATCAGTGGGCTGCCTGGGTAACAACCAGCACAGCATTCTGCTTCACCAGCCCACCGGCTGAGCCACCATGGTCTCAGCTTCTAGAAAAGCTCAGTCTTTCACCACCAGCAATTTGGTCTCCCTGCTCTGAGACCGTGACCTGAAGAATTCAGGAGGGCTTGTTACACTTGTCATCAGAGGATGTAAGGTCTTTTTTTTGTTTTATAAAAAAGTAAGAGACCAGGCACTTAGCTGTCTTTTACAGCAATACCTAGCAGTTAAAGATTTTTTTGCCCCAAAAGCATTTTATTTATATGTGCATATGCCCACACTTTTACACATACAGTTTCTAGGTGGAAGAGTTCTATCTTACATTTTAAGTGCATTTGAGATACCCGTTGCTTGGCAGACTAGCTTGCCCTGCCCACATAAAACCTCTCTCCAGAGTCTGAGCTGTCACTTGAACTCCAGACAGAACCACACTTGTCTCCCACCCCTCGACAGGGCCTTGCTTTGCCTGCCTTCACTTCTCACCATGGCATACTGAAACAGAGCGGCAGTACATCCGCACCTGCTCTTTCCAGGAAGAAACACTAGCAAATCAGTAATCGAAGAACAGCAGCATTTCAAATGTCACATGTTTTAGAGGATAAGTACACAATACTCAAATATGGCATATCAAGTACCAGCCGTCTTGCACAAGGAGAAATATTTCCCTCTGAAAATCTTTAGCAGAGATTAGCTGGAGTCCTCATTCAGTTGGACCTGCCATACAGCCCTGGTATTTATCTCTCCTCATACCAAGTAAAATATTTTCAATTGCTTACAGCCATGCTGATCTCAAGCATCACAGAGCTGGCACAACAGAACATGACCCCCAGGGCCCCAAACTCTGGGGCATTGTGTCAATGTAGATTTCAAACGTGCATTCAAATTCCCATCAGAGTAACGGGAGGGTGAGCGTACAGCCATGCGAGAGATATTTACCTCTGTTTCATTTCCTCAGTACGTGCTCTGGTGCCATAACGCAAGAGGCTGTTTCAAAGAGGAAGATGCTAGATAGAGCTGGCCAACAGCAGCCTCCAGCACTCCCAACCCGTTAGGTCATCATGCAAGTGCAAAAGTCCATCATGCAAGTCCACCTGCCTTGGTGGAACAGGCAAATCCCTCATCCCAGCTAGTTCTCATTCAGTGTTGCCACCAATAATGACCAGTTGCAACACTGATTGCCATAATACCACAACCCATGTTTGCTGCACCTTTGAAAATGCAAACACTGCATTACTTTCAATTTCTTCAATTAAAAACCCGCTATTCTTTCTACATCGTGGGATAAGCCCGTATTAGGACAACATGTTCAATATGAATTCAGATAGGACCTTTACAGACAGTCAGAGCAATTTGGGCAGAGTCCATTCCACAAAAGTTGAGCATACAAGAAGGTGGAAGAGCTGGGTTAAGAGACATGAGGCAGGAGAGGGCCAAGCCTGGGTACTGCTCACCCCCAGGGCCCTTCCCTAGCCATCCCACTGGCATTGGTGGGGTATGGCAGCACCACTGCTCCTACCTCTATCTGCCAGACTGGTGAGAGCAGGAGTGATGTCCATGTCCTGACCATCACCCCACAGGCACCAGCTTTCAGCAGGGACTGAATGACAGTCCTCAGAGGCCCTGGGTGCCAAAGTGCCAGACTACCTCTTGACTTCAGCTTCACATGGTGTTTTGGGAAGCCTCATCATTTCCCTCCAGACCCACCATCTCTCAAAAAAACAATGTAGCATGCCTGATTTCCACAGCACTACAACAGGCAAGTGTGCTTTCCTATAGATGAGCTGCATCTGCCCTGGAAGCAGATCCCACATCTACTGGAGAACCCTGATATACTATTACACCAGAGCACCAGGCACCAAAGCCAAAGGACCTCCATGTTACTTGGCTGCTCCTCATCATTCCTTCATACCAGAGTACACCCATTGGCTCTTCCTCAAACATTTTTTAAAGTTAAAAACACAACTAACACTCAACTTTAACATGCTAAATACCTTCTGCCCCAGAGGTGTATGCTGTGAAATCAGGGCACTTCCAGGAGATGATGGGAAGACCATCAGTTTGTTCATGGTACAAGAATCCATCACAACTTTATTCACTTCACTACAAAGAAAGCATCTCTGCTATTTGATTTACACAGATGTTCTTGTTTCAAGATTTAGAGTGTTTGAAACCACTTCATCTTTTAAGAAAACTTTTAAAATGTTGTCAGAGGGAAGAGGATGGTTGTTCAAGCAGGCTAGCTGATCCTGTTCCACATAAGAAAACTAAAAAAGGGACATAATTGAAGTGTCTGAAGGGTATTACAATCACTTGGAGCTCATTGTCTAGCATTCAGTACCACATAAAGGAAGTTGCTAGTTAAGTCAGGAAAGAAAGCGGTTTTGCATCAGAACTTGCATTAGCGTATAAATCATAATACACAAGTGTCAGCATCTGCTTTTTACTCAGGCAATGAAGAAGAGAGCAGAGAACCTATCTTAATATGAATGTCTTTGAAAAGTTGTATGCTTTTATCAGAAAAAAGCAAGTTTGATTAAAGTCACAATACAAAAAAGACATAACACTCCTATTCTTTGCAGGAACTGAAATTAAGTTACACCTTACAATATCAATCTTCAGTTATTCTAAAAATCACAGAAGTGCAAAGTAGCGCAAGAAATTTCAGGTAATTTTTTGTTCATCATACTAACATCAACTGCTGAAGCAGATATAGCTGTGCACCTCTTTCTTTTAATTTGCCAATCTACTCCTTGAAAAAGGAGCTAAATGCAGAATTTCCAGTCTTCACTGGATGCTGGACAAAAGTCCACAAGTTGAAGAAGTGCTGATCTTCAGTACTAAGGGGTTCACTTACTTCAAGAGGAGAGTGGGGAAAACAACAGAAGTTTCAGTTTACAACTGAACTTTTTCTCATCTCTAAAAATTAATTATTTCAAATATTCATATCTTGGCTACACTATGGCTTTCAATAGGATTGAAATGGAGAACACTTGAAATGGAATTGGAGTGTTTTTCTAACAATTATTCTGGTCCAGGTAGCTACATATTGTTATGCTTAAGGTTATGACAGGTATCTGTCATCTATTACACACAAGCATTTATTAAATGCATATGTTTTCATACAGCTATGTGTAAGCTGATTAGTTATTCATAAAACATGACTACATTGGCACTGGAAGAGAGTTAAGTGTCCCTTACCATATCATGGTATTGCTTCAGTTTCCTGGCAAAGATGCTTGATAAAACACCACCTGCCAAAGTAGCTTTGCAGAGTCTATGGAAACTACTTTGCTTTCACAAGTGACTTGGCAAGTCTTTGCTAGTAAGGTCAGAGGAATGTAGATTTGTCTGTTTGGATTCCTGTGTGAGCTCATGTCAGCATTCATTTAGCTTACAGGGTGCCAGGAGCTGGGACCATGTTTTGCTTGTACATCACTTAGCACAGTGAGGTCCCAGATCCACAGTGCAGAGCAGTAGCAATGTCTAAGAGCAGAGGTTTCCACTTTATCCTGCCCATCTGCGAGGCACTGTGCACCATCTGCAAAGCAACAGCGGGCCTAACTGAGCTGCTTGTGCAGCCAGTGGCCACCCTGTGTCAGAGCCAGGAGCTGAGCCTCCTGCCACAGCCAGCCCAGCTCTAAGGGTTGGGGATCACTAAAGTGAGGGAGAAGGGAAGTGGGAAACACTGCATTGTTCACAGAGGTTATTTGCTGTTTAAAACCTTGATTCATGGGGAGTTCCCTGTGATTGCAGAGAAGACAGTAAAACCACATGACGATAAGATCATAAAAACCCTTAGTAAGGGCACAACAGAAATTCCTGCATGACTTTCAGGAAATCAGGTTATTGTGGACAACCCCTTACAAGAATATTGGGGACCAGTAACACGCACGCTTGCCTCATTCTTCCTTCCACCGGGGTGCCCATTTATACGGCCGCTCTTGGAGACAGAACAGGGGCCAGACAAGCCAGTACAGCTGTTCAGGTATGCTCACCATGGCATTAATGGAGATACTTGTCAAGAAGAGTTTCCAACCTTGACCTTCAAGTGAGCTCTCCATGACCAACTTGCATACAACACAAACAGGACAGGTTTAAAGAGATACGAGTAGTTACATGATGCCCCACATTTAAAAGGGCTCCATCTCTTCCAGATATATCCAGACCACGATGTACCACCACATTTTCTTCCCCCACCATGTGCTAGGCTGTGTGCATGGTTATGCTGTCTATCTCTCCTGCTCTGTCTAGAGCTAACTGGACTAACAAGCTCATCTGCCACTGAGAAGGGTGTTTTTTTCACTCCGGGACTAAAAATGAGATAATATGCTAATCATGGTTGAGCAAGCACACATTGATTTGTCTTTTTAGGTCCCTCAGCATCTTCATCCAGCACTGAAGCGTTTTGCATGTCATGTGTTAACATAGGGAATGTGTCTGTTCAGGCATGAATGTATTGACACTGTTCAAGACAATTAAGAAGCAGTATTGATTATTCCTGCCAGAATCAATTCTTGTGACTGGCAGTAAATCCAATCTGTTTCAAATCATGACTTTAAAACCCTGAAGCATGACCCAGTTATTTCAGATAGAAATTGTTTCTATCATTTACAAGATGTATCTCCACCATTTTTGTGACTGTGCTGGCTGCCGTGACCATGTAGCCAGAGCTGCTGTCCCAAGTACCCCCAAAAGGAGCAAGGTACCCTGGGGCTATACTACCACAGCATCGTATATGCACACCACTTGCTCATACACTGTCCTACCCACTAGCCAGACAGCAGGCAAGCTGGCCAGCTGTCATGGTTTAACCCCAGCCAGCAACTCCACACCACGCAGCCGCTCACTCACTCCCCCCCCCACCCAGTGGGATGGGGGAGAGAATCAGAAAAAAATAAAGTAAAGCTCGTGGGTTGAGATAAGAACAGTT
>JAVKLA010000030.1:9315627-9331958 GCA_034782735.1 Sagittarius serpentarius | reverse complement strand
TGGAATACCCCATTGGCCAATTTGGGTCTGCTGTTCCGGCTGTCTCCCCTCCCACCTTTCCTGTGCCCCTCCAGTCTTCTTGCTGGCTGGGCAGGAGAAGCTGAAAAGTCCTTGAATTAGCCTAAACACGACTGAGCAATAACCGAAAACATCAGGGTGTTATCAACATTCTTCTTATACTGAACTGAAAACACAGCGCTGTACCAGCTCCTAGGAAGACAATTAAGCCTACCCCAGCTGAAACCAGGACACCAGCCTTAGAGACCGAGACAACCAAGAAGGACTTTGTTCATAGTCAATGGCAGTGAAGTAGCCCAGGTGATGTAACAAGGATGACACATCAAGCTGTAACCATTTCATGTGGGCACAAAGCTTTTCTTCTTTCTAGAAACAGCTCTGTCACTACTTGGTCAGCAGCAGCACGAAAAGACCCCTGAACCAAGATGGCCCCAGGCATCTGCACGTCTCACACCTGGCTGGGATCGGAAAGCCATCCAGCCTCGTGTGTGTAGACCCACACCCCAGCAATGCCCTTGCTGATGCAACAACGGTACCTCCAGGGCCAGCACCGACTCACACAGCCAGCCAAGACATCTCTGCACACATGGCCCCCTCATGCCCGTAACTAGGCAAGCCTTGTCCTGCATTAGATGTATGACACCGCAATTCACGAACAATGATCTCTCTGAAGGATATGGTCATGGATAAGCCTCCAATATTTAACTGTCAGGAGGGCCTCCAAACCATCATAGATGAACCTTTTGTTAATAAGTTATTGATGCCTGTTGGAACAAACAGCAAACTCCCAAGAGCCCCCCACTAAGCAGCCAGCAGGCAGGCAGCTACACAGCACACCACCAGGTAGATGAAAAACAAGACGTGACCCAGCAATGTGTGCTTGCAGCCCAGAAAGCCAACCATATCCTGGGCTGCATCAAAAGAAGCATAACCAGCAGGTCAAGAGAGGTGATTCTGCCCTCTACTCAGCTCTCACGGGACCCCACCTGGAGTACTGCATTCAGTTCTGAGGCCCCCAACATAAGACAAACATGGACCTGCTCAAGCAGGTCCAGAGGAGGGCCACAAAGATGATCAGAAGGCTGGAGCACTTCTCTTATGAGGAAAGGCTGAGAGAGTTGGGGTTGTTTAGACTAAAGAGAAGGCTCCGGCAAGACCTTACAGCAGCTTTGCAGTACTTAAAGAGGGCCTCCAGGAAAGAGAGGGAAGGACTCCTTATCAGGGAGCATAGCAACAGGACAATGGGTAATGGCTTTAAATTGAAAGAGGGTAGATTTAGAGTCGGTATTAGGAAGAAATGCGTTACTGTGAGGGTGGTGAGGCACTGGCACAGGTTGCTCAGAGAAGCTGTGGATGCCCCATCCCTGGGAGTGTTCAAGGCCAGGCTGGATGGGGCTTTGAGCAGCCTGGGCTAGTGGAACGTGTCCCGGCCCATGGCAGGGCGGGTGGAACTAAGTGATCTTTAGGTCCCTTCCAACTCAAACCATGCCATGATTCTGACATTTGCAGAGGGACCTGCTCCTTGTGGACAGCAAAGGAGGAAGCAGAAGTGCTGACTTGGTAAAAAAAAAAAAAAAAAAAAAAGGTGGTCACTGCTTGGTCAAAGCTGGGGTTTTTTTGTTAATCATAGTGGGGAAAAAAGCATGCTGTGTGCATCAGCCGTATCAGCCACCCATGTGTAGTGAGCCAGATAGCAAACTCTTCTGAAGACCTTCTAGACCTACTCTATTCACATCCATAAAATATGCTTTCTCTAACCCAATATATAAATTAGCTTCCATGTATGAAATCAGTAAACTGTTAATTATTTTTGAATTTACTTAGCAAGGAAATGAGTGGTCCTGCACTGAACACAGAATTTCCCAGTTGGGCAGTCACACTATCTTTTGGAATAGCTGCTCCAGTTAATGTCTTTTTAGCCCAGGACCAAGTCATCACAAGTAACAGCCTAAAAATTTGCTCCACCAGTGAGTGGAGCTCTTTCTACATAACTAAAGCCAAAGCAAGCTCCAGCTGGTGTTTGAACCAAGAGTATAACACATTCCTCTTGTGCCAAGTGTTTATTTTACCCCTCCCCTTTCTATTCTCTCTTCTGAAAAAGATCAAAGTCTTCATCGTATAAGATTTTTAGCTTAAATAGATTAAGTAAGAAACAATTCTCAAGAAAAGCAATCCATTCTTGCTGGTTTTATTGGCATGAGTTGGTTGACATCAGCCTGCAAAAATGAAGATTTGTGATCCTCTCTGCAAGGGCTACGTAGCAACTGTGTCTGGTATCTGTAGAAGGCTGGATTCTGGCAAGCTTGCCCACTTCTACACCAAGAAGGAATGGACGATGTACCTATGCATGCAGCCCACACAAAGGCAAAACAAATGTTTCAAACCCTCATGTCATTTCAGAGACATTCCCCGCAAGGTGAGGTGTTGCCTCAAATAGGGCAATTAAGCAAAGCAAAGGTACTTTGCCCATGTGTCAACAGCATGACTAGCTAAAACACCAAAGGCCCAGATGAACCCTTCTTCACCAGCGACACAGTAGTTCATATGTCTGCCCCAACAGAGGAAGGAGCTCCAAGAGCCTCCCTGAGCACCTCCACCTCTGTCCCCTCTTCCTCCCAGCCCCACTCCAGGTTTTGTTCAAAGGCCCACACCCTAGCAAAGCATGGGTAAGAGCACTTCACAAGCAATCACCCACTCTTTGCATCAGTCCTATGAAAGTGGTCCCATTTCACCACCCAAAAACTGAGAGCACAACTTTCCTAAAACCGAGCAACTGCATGCAAAAATGCACACAGACACACTGGATGTTAAAGCCTCTGAAAGAATCCCAGTCAAGGAAAACAATTACGGCAACTCTACCACAAACAAAAATGCTGCAAATGACAGATCTGATAATTAAAAAATAAGCCCCTGACAAGCTTTTACTGTTCTCCAAAATCTTTCCATAACGATACTTTGGCATTCAGATCTTTTAAGTAATACTTAAAAAGGAGACAGAAGGGTGTTCATTGTTTTTAAAAATGTGTTGTTGAGGAAGGAGCGCATTTAGGCTGCAGTCCCCATACCCACACCATGGAAAAATCAATAGTACTATATCGGTATAGTATCTTAGTCAAAGGAGAGTTAAACAACGTGAATAAATAGGTCATAGTCTGTTTAATAAGAAATGGGAGGAGAGCATTTGGATTCCAGTGAATAAGTAGAGTCAAGACAGCTTTAAGGTTTGCTCAAGGAAAGAGGTTAAATGCTCTTTACCTTCTGAAGAACTTAAAAGATTGCCTGGTTGCAGAAGACAGACAATCTGACACAGTTCAGACAGACCTTTACTCTGTTGTGATTCTGGATAACCTGCACATCCCTCTCACATCATCCCTCAGCCCCTCCACTAATGTTTCATATCTGTCACCTGTTGTTAGCAGATTTCCAGGACAACAGCTCTTTTTGAAAATGAAGCAGCACACAGCAATAACGCGCTTGAGATAAAGCAATGCTTCCTCTGACGGAGAGGGCATTCTTGAGAGCCTAATGTGTTTTTTGGTAGAAGACTTCAAAATATACCTAAACACCAGTATGTCCATCAAGCTGTTACTTTGAACAGTCACCTTCAGAGTACTAGGCTTTGAACTGCTTCTCTGGTGTTGCGACAAGGAGGAGGCATGGATAAATTTATGAACTCAAAGTGGGCAGGAAATAACCAGTGGAGAAATGAGGTCTCGGGGTTTGCTTCACTAGCCAAAGAGAGAGACTGGGGGGCAGGGCTTAATAAAGCAAATTTAGAGTTACATCCCTTTTTAAGCTATTACTGAAAAATCAGAGAAAGTTTCTGATCCTGTGGACATCAGAAAGTGGTGTACTCAGCCTCTTCAGATTGCTTTAGAGCTCCAACCGATACAGAGGATTAGTTTGGGCATTACAAGAAATCCATAGCTCCCCCTCCCCGCCCCCATAGTCCATCTGTACTGGATCTGGAATAAATAAAAGGGGATGTGGACAGAAAAAGGTAGGGGGAAATCATGCCCTTCACTGAGCAGATATGACAGGAGCGAGGCAGCGCTTACCAGGGATCACAGCACCCTGCCCCCGGGCAGCCCTGGCAGCAGCTGCCTTGCAGCCCCCCAGAGCTCACCTTGTGGGGGGCCCCCTCTCCCTCCTGCACCCTGAGCACACCACCCTCCTCAGCCTCTGGTGTGTGCTTCATCAGACTCCTGTAGCTCCCAGCCACTTATTACTTAGATAATTAAATATTATTACATTTAATTAATAAGTTCCCTCAGAGAGGGCACACATAGGCACAGGCTTTCTCCTGCAGCCCTGTACAGGTCAATAGATTACTGGCCTGGACTTTTTTGACTTTCAAAACTTGCCGCTTGATGGGCTGGCTGTTCCTGGCAGGGCAGGAGTAGGCAGCAGTTACGGGAATCCAAGTCAGCAAAGCCATTACTTAACCCTGCACTGCTCACACCCTTGGCTGGCTGCCTCTTGAGGTTCCTCCCTTCGCCTGCCCTCCAACAACACAAAAAGAAAAACACCACCACCAAAAGCAAAAAGAAAATAAAGAAAAACCCACAAGGCAGCAAGCAAGAAGTCTTTATGACCCTGAAGGGCCATTCATGGGGAATGTGACAAAGGAAACACACTGGGAAAGGCTTTTTAGGGTAATTGACAGCTGGGGAGACATGAGGGATCAGAGCATTAGAGAAACACTTGAATTGAGGGCGCTGTTTCGGACTAAGAGTATCAATAGAGGGCTTGGGGGTTTCTGTGTTGGGTTTTTTTTGTTTTTTAAACTTTCCTTCTACCCAGGGACCCCACCTTATCTAAATCAAAGCTAGTACAGAGATGTCAAAGCCGTGATTCAGAAATACTGGTTTTGAAGTTCTTGGCTCAGACACTGACTTCCTGTATGACCTTGGGCAAGTCATTTAGTCTGCTGCTCTTCAGCTTCTAATCCATAAGGCGAAGACAATGCCTTACGGGCAAGTTATGAGGTTATTAGTGACTGCAAGTAGCCATGATGATGGGAGGCAGAGGTGATCAGGGAGATAGGGAGATCCACCTCCTGCAGGATCCCGATCTCTTGGGGATTCTGTCAGAGATCAAACCACCCACAGGTAAAATGGCCACTGCCTAATTAGCATTGATTTCTAGTGGTGTGTCAGCCTCTCATACTGAAATTGCATTTCTTATTGAAATACAGTTAAGTCAGAATAAGATGGACTGTGGGTTCCTCCCTACACAAAAAGTTCTCCAACTGCTGGGGAGAGAAAAGGCTTTGTCCAGCTCTTTGGTCTTCCCCTTCCCGACTCGATGCTTGCTTTTCATACGTGCCTCTCTCCCTCTCCATTCCCCCTCCTGCTAGAAGAAATACAAATATTCATAATGTCCTGATTATAAAGGGTGGTTAACAACATTAAAGTTTGAAGGCTAGTAGGGAAGCAGATGCTCTCCAAGCCATTTTCAGGTTTAATCTTCTGTTCAAACTGCACAGCACTGTTTCAAAAAAAAAAAAAAAAAAAACACCAAACAACAAAAAAGCACAAAGAAGTGGCCATCATTGCAAGTCTGCTGGGAGTTTCCCATGAGGGCTCCCACCCTGCTGAGCAGCCCCTGCGACTTCCAGACTGTTTCACGGTTAATTCAGCACAGCTATGGCACTGCAGCCAAACCCAAACCTGGAGCTCAGTCATGGCGGGCACCAATTTTCAGTCCCTGCTCCCAGCATGGGGAGCACACTCTAGCAGAGCTGGCTCTTCTCCAGCACAGAGGAAGCTTCCTCGATATTTTACGAAAACAACTGAGAAGTCTTTCTTTCAACAAACTGTTTTGCTGAATAACTTTCCTGCCCTGCTCCAGTCAGGAACAGGCTCTACTAATTGGTAGCTGCCAAGCTCTCAGCTTTTTTTTGGCTGTACATACTGTGTGATTACTCAGTAAGCATGTTTACAACCAGCAAGGATGTTTTACCGAAAGAGTTATGATACATGAAGTCATAAATTGGGAAGAATCTGGTAACTAGACGTTAATTAATAACCTTGCTCAACTACATGTTTTTGACCTTCACCCCCTTGAGCTGGAACCCTGAACACAATCATGTTTGCTTTCTCTATTTTTGTTAGTTTTACAAAGCATCCCAACTTGTGCTATTTATTTTTAAAAAAGTAAAAAGAAAGTGAGTGAGTAGACTCTAGCCCTGCTATCTACAACACACAATGTTCTGTGCTGACACAGCATCCCATTTGGGAACAAAACCTGCTGCAAGTTACAGGATCGTAACTAATTTAGCATCATTACTGCAATGATGGTGTTGACTGAGGCAAGAAAACATTACAGCCAAGTTATAGAAGACAAATATTTAAGTCAGAAGGGATGGCTGAAGACATTCCCAAGCCCAAAAATACCTTTCAGATTTTGAAATCCCAGTCTTCAGTTGACTTTAAATCACTGATCAGCCAATTGTAAGGCAGGAAGAAAACCCACAACAGCATTTCACGTTACCACTTTGAAAGCTTAGTAACAAACCAGGTTAACACTGGAATAATTTTGGAAGATATCACCAGAAAGACGAGCACACCATGTGAATAGCACTTGTTTTTTCAAGAGAGCTTCCACTAACCCATGTTGGTTTTATTTCTGTTCTGCCTAGCAGACCTCATCAGCAACCACAATATAGTTGTCTTTTCAGTTTTCCTATCCTCTTGGACAGCATATCTTAAGTTCTTAGGCCAAGCTTTTGGGAGCAGCTAATGATTTTGCTGCTCTCCTGAATGCATCTTAGAGGGACACAAGTTGTAGGAGCCAAGTACCTGCTCCCCGAGAAGGAGCTCCCTCTAACTAGACTCCCGGGAAAACCTAAAAGTCCATGGCTCATTTTTGAAAACGCTCCAGCAGCACAGCATCGTTCAGAACACTGTGCATCTCTTTAGCTTCTTTTATTCAAAGAGTCAAGAAAAGCAAAAATTTAAACAGAAACCCAGAGACTTTGGCTTGGCGCATTCCTACAGTGTTCATCAGCGAGGAGGGGAGGAGTGCGAGAACTGAAACCACGGCCACGCAGGAGGTGTTGCAACAACAAGCATGCTCATTTCAATGCCCCAGGCTCACCCTCACTCCCAAACAGCTCCTGTACGCACCACAGCGACTCTTTCATGAGTATCGGCCAGGGGTGGTGCAACCAACTTCCAGTCTGGGCTCCATGAAGAGGTGAGGAGGGAGGGAGAAGAGGAACCAACGGGGACCAAGGGGCTCCCAGAGCAGCACAGCCCCCATGCTCGTGCTGGCACCACTGTCAGGAGCTTGGCACAGGGCACCAACACACCTTGCATTAAAGCATCCTGCCCCCACTGCTGGGCAGCAGCATACATGCACATCCAGACCCTTCTGCCAGTGCGCTGTTACTCCCAAGAGGGGCTTTGGCAGGAGAGCTGTGGTTAGTAACCCTCCTCTTCCCCTCTTTCACGCTGTCACCTCATCCTGGCAGGTCACTGCCTGAGGCAGCTGGGGCTCCGCACTGCTACCTGCCATCCCAGGTTAAGAAAGCAAGATGCTTCCTCCTCCTGCCCCCATCTCCAGATCACAGACAGGTAAAACAAGCCAAGTATGTGTCAGCAATAAATGGAGGTGATGAGGAGCAGCATACTGCAGGCAAGCCCAGAGTAACCCTTCAAAGACACGGGAACACCTCAGCGATTTAAACAAGATGCTAGACAAGGGTGATTTCTCCAGAAACAGACAACACGGGCAAAAAAAGCCCAACAGTTCTGCTGCTTGCTGTTGTGTTTATACCTTGGTTTGGATTTTAGGCTGAGATCGTATTCATAGGATAATGTAGAAAGCCTCAGGCAAGCAAACAGCAGCAGGAGAGTTTACACTGGAGAAAGGAGGAAGAGCACCTGGGAGAGGGGAAGGAACAGTCACCTTTGTAAGCACAGGCACCAAAAATTGTTCTCTTAAGCCACGGCAAGTCTTGTGTATCAGGGTTACATGCATTTGATGGGAGACAGGGTAACAGAAAGCCAAATCAACCCTCTTCTGTTCACAAGAGAGGCACAAGACTTCCTCATAACTGTAGACAAGCAGCACTCAAACAGGTTTATCTTGCACAGATATTCAGTTCCTAAACCTGAAAGATTTATTTGCAGATCTGTGGACCTAACAAATCTGCAAATCAAAAGGATTTTGGTGGTCAGTCCCATTCATGCCCCTGTCCATCACAGGCTAACTAGCTCAACTCGCTATCTTGGATCATAACTACAAAAAAGCTTTGTCTCCCCTAGGCTCCTACCAAGTGTTAGCTAAGAGTACTCCTTTTTTATAAGAAAAACAAGGCCTAGGCTCCAAACACTTCTTAAAGCAGGACTTTTTGTCAGAAGGAAATAAAGCCATAATTACCTGGTGACAGCAATCATCTCTGTTCATAGCTACTACCAGTTCAATGGGTACAGGCAAACAGTAGAGGTAGCTCAAATTAATTAGCAAGTATTCCTTTAGAAGACATACTGATATAAACTCGTTTACCTCTTCGTTAGAAAAAACAAGGGCATTAAAGAAACTGCAGTTAAGCTGAGTCAAGTTATTTACAAAACTCAGGAAAAATTAAACAAAAATCTCACTGAATTTGCACGCATCAGCAAGCATGGCATCAGCAAGAAAATGCACTTGCTTCCTGGAGAACACTTGCAGAAATGAGGAAGAACCATACCTTTTGGTTTCGTTGACTTTTGTTGCCATCTGCACTCAGAGCCAAAGAGAGACTCAACATACAAGCACCCTCCACAGCCATAGGGGTCAGATCCCATCACAGCTTTCTATCTCCATTCTGCCCCTCAAGACAAGAAAGCAAAGATAAGATGAGCTGTTTCCAGGCCTTTTATACCCCAAAGGAGGGGCTTCAGGGCCCACTTAACTCTTCTTCACAGGTGATTCTCCCTTCTGCAGCCTATTCATACAAACACCCACAACCTCTTCTAGCTTCCTCAGCCCCATTGCTGCCTCCTCCTCCTGATGAAGCCCAGCTGGTCCACTTGGCATGGTTCACCTCCCTTCATTTAAAGAAGCAGCAAAGTTTACTGGTGCCTTACTAGCAAATGGGAATAACAGGGGAAAGAGAGCCTGGAAATGCTCAGCCTTCCAGAAAAATCTCATGCCATTAAAGACGGTGCCATTTTGTCTGAGCTGGAGGTGGGTCAGCTTCCACAAGCTGTATCCTGTTTTGCTGGAGTCAACAAAACCAAGCCCATTGACTCCAGTGTCTACAGAATCCAGCTCCAAGGGAGTATAACCAAAAATTAGCCTGTTTCTTGACACATACTGCCGTAATTCAAACAGCACAAGCTCTCCAGTCCATGACGAACTGTCATTTCTGCCTTCTCACATCTCTGGGACTTTGAATAAATGGTCAGAGTAATTAGTGTGGCTTGGGAAAGAGAAGTCTGCCAGCAGTCACGTGTACCCACAAACACACCTGCTCATGCACACACATTAAATGAACTAACAAGGCTGAGCATCATAATGTGCGCTGGTTTTGGCTGAGATAGAGTTAATTTTCTTCACAGTAGCTAGTATGGGGCTGTGTTTTGGATTTGCACTGATAACACAGGGATGTTTTCATTATTGCTGAGCAGCGCTTACAGAGAGCCAAGGCCTTTGCTGCTTCTCACCCCACCCCACCAGCGAGGAGGCTGGGGGGGGGGGGCCACAAGGAGCTGGGAGGGGACACAGCCGGGACCGCTGACCCCAACTGACCCGAGGGATATCCCAGACCACATGGCATCATGCTCAGCATATAAAACTGAGGGAAGAAGGAGGAAGGGGGCACTTTCAGAGTGATGCCATTTGTCTCCCCAAGTAATGGTTGGGCGTGAGGGAGTCACGGAGATGTCCTGGAGATGGCTGAACACCTGCCTGCCGGTGGGAAGCGGCGAATGAATTCCTTGGTTTGCTTTGTTTGTGTGCACGGCTTTTGCTTTACCTGTTAAACTGTCTTTATCTCAACCCACGAGTTCTTCTCACTTTTACCCTTCTGATTCTCTCCCCCGTCCCACCGGGGGGAGTGAGCGAGCGCCTGGGTGGTGCTGAGTTGCCGGCTGGGGTTAAAGCACAACGTAATGATAAATACTGAGACAATTAGCTATGACAAAGCAGTTTTTCATATCTTCCTCAAAAAATAAACAGAGCTTTCAGGCACTGTGTGTCATATCAGATGTAGAAAACAAAGCTACTCATGACTAAAGCTCATGTCCACTAACTAGAAAGCATTCATAGTCAGCCACACCTGAAAACTGGGCTGAAGAATAAGACACATAAAAAATTACGCAGAGGTTCTAGTACACCTCTGGCAAGTATCAAAGGTCTCATGATCTTTACTATTTTTCTTAACACTGCCAAGTATCATGCAATTAAGAAAATCTGGACTCTCATTAAAACAAAATTAAGTTCCCAGAGCTCAGAAGTGCTTCAAAGCAGGTATCTTTTAAGAATCAAAATCAAAGGCAAGTGAAACCTGAGTGTGTAAAAACATATCTGTTCAAATCAGTCTCAAAATTTTAGAAGCTCAACTGCTAATTTGTGTGTGTGTGTGTGTGTGTGTTGGTGTTGGTGCTAGAAACACTGAATTATGATAGCATTGTGGGATACGCACTCATCAGTGACAAAGCGCAGGGCTAAACATGGACGTGAGTGAGAAAGGGTATATAACCCTGCCAAACACTGGGGCTTAAAATCATTACAAATAAGTTTGTTTTTCTAGCCCATAAGAATTGCCCAATTGCAAGAAAACTGCCCCAGGAAGCGTAATACTGAGAGGCCAGATGTGCTCCCACACTACTGCTTGGACATCCTAGGCGTGGGTGGAGGAATACTAGAAAAAATAACCAAGCCCACAATATACTGGTTGTTTAGGAGCTGTGAGTCAACCAGCGTGAAAACTGATATTAATCAGCTAAATCCACTCTTTAATCTTAGGTTTGATTCTACTAAGCGCTCATGCTTGCCCTGATAGCAAAAAACTCTGGTATTAACTGGAACAAGCCATCGTGTGCAAGCATTTTCCAGTACTCCTTGTCCCATAAGGTCCATTCACTTTTCTAAAACCTCAGCCACGCAGTTAGCAGGAGCAGGATGTCTGCCCGCAGTACCTCGTTCCTCCCAGCAGCGTGAATCAGCGGTGGTATGAAACCCAAAGGCTCCCTGGCCACTGCCAGACGGCTGCGTGGTGTGCCCTGCGTGCCACAGGGGCAGGTTCTCTGCCCCATGCCCCCATCCCCGCCTCAGCTCCTCACCACCAAGCTCCTGGCACAACTCCCCTCGCACAGCCTGGCCAGCGAAACCCTGAAACCCGGGGAAGGTCTGGGAACAGGGAAGCAGACACATGCAAGCGGTCGCTGACAAAAAGCCAAGGACGCTTTGATTTTGCTTCCAGTATGAATTTCTTCAGTTCAGCTCAAACACTGACGCAGTCATTAAAAGCACAGGAGTGGAAACTCCCTCTTGGGTCATTTGTCCACGCTCCTGGAAGCCAGCTCAGAGAAGGAGAGCGCTGCCCATCTAGCAGTTTTTGCATGGCTCTCAGATATTTCTTTATTTATTTTTAAATAAGCTTTCAAGGAGAATCAATTAACCAACACGCAATGCCGCATTGGCACTGTTAATACTTTCTCTAGTCATTTGTCCAGTCTTCTGTGAAAATCCAGACGAAAGGGAGCTCTTCCCCCAGGACTTTGCTCTCCAGGCTGCCTGCAGCTGCCTCATACTCTAAGATTTCCTTCCAGTATTTCATTATTTTCAGTTGCACACTCATTTGCTTCACAATGTTAATAATTTACCAATGAATCACAGCTTCAGTAGACACCTTCCTAAACTAAAATTTTGTTATTTGTGGCGTTGGGGGTTACCTGTCTTTGTACATAAACTTCTAGTCTCCCAAACACCTCTGGGCTCTGTCTTTCATGTCAGTGCACAGACCTGCTGCCATCAGTAGCTTTTTGTTACCTTGACCTGTGGAAATGGAATAACCCAGATAAGGCAGAAAAACAGACAGTGCAATACCTAAACTCATTATGTTTAGAATAGTAACCTATCTTTGCCAAAAAAAAAAAAGAAAAAAGAAAAAAAAATGTTAGGGATACAGCACTCAAACAGTCATAGTTCTGCCGGGGAGATCTCAGCTGTGAGAGAAGATCAGCGATAGCGCTGGTCACCCTGGACGTCTCAGTCCCAGCTGCTCTGTGCAGGCAGGGTGGGCACCTCTGGGATTGCGGGACACCCAGAGGCTCTGGCAGAGCAGCTGCAGCTCCTCCCCCTGCTGCACTGCCAGGTGTCAGGAAACTCATGGCAGATGCACAAACTTACCACATTTTGGGGAGTCAACAGCAGTAGGCCCTGTTCTTGCTCCGGAAGGGGACCGCGGATGAGAAGTATTTTATGGTGGCAGTTTGGATCTGCCACCCAATTCACTTGGAGCAAAGACAGCCATCACTCCTTCAGGTGACCGCAGCAAAGACACAGTGTGGGAGTAACACACCTCTACCTGATAGGACTGCTGGGCCCTGTTACCACCGTCTTACTCTAAAACTCATAGCACCATCCTTATGTCCCTTGCAGTGCTACGCCAGTGTCCCAGGGGAGGGCTGAAGGAGAGATGGGGTGTGCAGGAGTCACAGCACCCGCAGGTAGCACAAAGTCGGGGGAGAAGAGGACCCCACACGGCCTTGGTAGGGTCGGAGCGGGATTTAGCGTGCTGCTTTTCCTGGGGTTTAAGCACGCGTGCCATTGGGGACAGCGCAGAGAGCTCAGCCCCGCAGGGTGCAGTCGGCCGCAGTACAGGCTGGCACAACTCGCACAGCGAGGCGGCGGCACGGGAACCCAGCCCTGGGGGACATCTCCCTTCCTCGTGCCCGCGGCTGGCAGGGACGCTGGCAGCAAAGCGCCCGTCCCCGGCCTGGCAGGGTCGGCAGGGCAGCTCAGCGGGAGCGAGGTTAATTCATCCCTCCCAGCACGACTGGAGGATGCAGCGAAAAACCAAGCGGGATCACCACCCCCACATCCCTGTTTATTTTGGACAGCAGTGACTGAGGTCCAGGGTTTGCTTTCATTTTATTCCCCCATAAAGTTGAGAAGTCCCAGCACAGGAACAAGGCACGCCAAAATGGGAGGGTGTTTTCCAAGCCTCTAGCTCCATCTCCTCTGGAATAATGACATATTTGGCGAGGCAACAGCACCAAGCCTTTTCCTTGGCCAAGCGCAGTCAGGAAGCGGCATCCAGCGTCCAGCCCCGCCGCCGGCTGCGGGGACCCGCACCTCCCACCCGCAGAGCCCGTCTCCCCCCCGGCGCCCAGCCTGACGCAGGCAAGTGGTGCTTCTTGCGCAACCGAGGGCCGGCCGGCGCGTGCAGTCCACGGCCCTGGCCCCCAACGCCACCAGGGCCTTCTCCATCCACAGGGACGGCCAGGTCGGCACTGCCGTGTCGGTCAGAGCTGGATTTTGGATGAGACTCCCCAGGGGTGTCCAAGACCGTCCCCAGCCAGAGCTTGCTCGCTCAGGGAGAGCGCTGGCTGTGTTTCATGCAACACCAGCTGCAAGCAGACTTCAGCAGTGAGCAGCAGGCTTAATTATCCAGCCTAACAAATTCCACACGGGCAATCCCAGGCTAAGAGAAAGAGAGGTTTGGGACAATCATTTTCTCCCTGTGCCTTAGCAATAAAAGGCACAATGGCCAGGGAGAGGGATTGCGCTACTAAGCTAGGGCTTATGAAGAAAAAGATTTTATCATCTTTCCCTGTGAGAAACTGTGTTCAAAATATTTATGGTTTTTTTCAAGCTTCTCTCCAGAAGTAAATGAAGAAAGCATGGTAGTGGTCTCGCATACAGTCAGGGGGATGAAACCTCTGCTTCTGAACACACCCAGGTTTTGAGAAAGCTTGGGATTTTTCTGACCCAGACGTTTTTTTCCACCCCTCCTCCCCTCACCCCAAAATGAATAAACACCACTTGCAGTTGCTATGTGAGACCGTGTGTTTCCTTCACACACCGTGGATGAAATCCACACGCCGAGAGGCTGGGAAATGCACACAGTTAAGGACGTCGTCCTTGCTGTACTGGCCGTAACTTCACACCATTTTGGTAAATTCAAAGAAACAATGTTCTCAGCCAAACACTGTGCTCGTGAGTCCGGTGTATACATTCATGGCAGGTTAATAAATAGGTTCTGACATTTTAGCAAGTGCTAAAGCGGTGACAGAAGATAGCTACAGAGACCAGCATAACAACAACTTGTTTATAAGTATCTGTGTCATGTTAACAGAATGACTTCATTGTGGTCTGGATCACTTCTGTAAAGGAGATGAAATGGATGGGAATACATTACTTTCCATTGCTGGCAGCAATAAGCAACACTACAAACTCAAATATAAAATGCTATGTTGTGGTAAAGGTGGCAAATTAACAAAACAAAGTCATCTTGGTCCAATACCCTCAATCCCATTCCTTTTAATTTCTGAAGAGAGCTACACTAAAATGAGGCCTGATTTTTTTTTCTTCTTTTTTTTGAGATCAACCAGTCACCCAGACAGATTTTGAGCCTCTCTTTTTTCATGGTAGAGCCGTTTGAACTGTGGTCCTTACTGCAGGTGGAGCAGTACACTGATAATTTACCACCACCTTCAAAATTGAAGGCTTACCTAAGCTTTGTGAAAGCAAAAATAAAAATCTGAGTAGATCGTCTTCCACACTGTTGATACCAGTGCTTTCATCTAAAGCCAAATGAAACTTGGGTTTAGGTTTAATTGTCGCTCATGCCCCCTTCCTGTTCCATGGTCTCCCTGCTCAGACGCAGACAGCGTGAATTATCCTGGGTTTGTCCTGGATTTGCCAAATATTATGGTCATGCCACAGATCACCTTCTTATGTCTATTGTATGTGCCATCACTGATCGCCACATCATAGACTGACACATGACTTTATGACCTGTCATGAGAAAAGTTTGTACATATTCCATTTTCCTTACCCTGGTCCCGTTGACGAATTTCTTACTGCATAATCGTTACTCAGAAATACAAAGTAATTACAATCCCTCTGAAAAGTATTTATAGTCTTTGGGCTGTTTATGAGTTTTTATTAATGGCATAGAGACAATTCACACCGTGACCTGATTATCTAAATTGCCCAGTATTGCTTCTGTTTCCTTGATGGAATGCCACTCATGTGAATGGAAGCTGTTCATCAAAATGCTGCTAGGCAACACCACTGGTACAGGACAGTTACCTAAATATGCACAAACAAGGAAATAGCTTTACAAGGGGGCAAGGCAGATGATCCTGCAGTATATGAGGATCTCACTGATATCTTCTACAAGCCAGCACAACTGTTCACCGGCAGGTAGCCAGTTTGTTTTTTAAAGACAGCAGCGGTGCCCAGCACGTGATTGCTGCACATGGATGCTGCAGCTGAGGGACACCAGGAGGTACCTGTGCCCCCACAGCCTTTCAAAATCCTTTGCAAAGGGGACAAAGCACGCAAAATCCTGAAGTGACCAGGAGAAACAGACGTGCCAGAGGAGCATACACCTACCACAGGACAGGTGAGAAGAGTTTAAGGGAGAAAGCAACTGGCGAGGGGCACTGGGACGGGGATGCCAGTGGTGCCTGCGTACAGGGCAGCCACAGGTCCGAGGCTGACGGGGTTTGTAAGACGCTGGTGCAAACAGGGCCATGCTGGAGATGCGCACCGTCACGCGTGGTGCTGGCGCGCATCTGTGCTTGCAAGGGGAGAGTCACGCAGGCAGGCAGGCACCCCAGCCTGCACCCCGTGCTCCCCACAAAACCCAGCAGGGACCCGGCAACGGGGAAAGCAGCAGGTTTTAGCTCCTCTCTGCCTCCAGCCCTCCCAGAGCTAGCCCTGGCACCCAGCGACACGGCTCCGCAGCCACCCTGCCTCCTCACCCCATCCTGCCCACCGTCATCATCACCCTGCTCCTGCCGCCATTCCCCGTGGGCGGTGGGAGATGGAAGTGGTCATCCTCCTCTGGCTCGGAGCATTCAAAGGGCTATGAAGAGAGGGGGCACAGGTCTCCCTTCCTTTCCTCTCCCCCCCCAGAACTAGGCCGTGCCACATCGGAGAAAAGCGAAAAGGGTCCAGAACCGAAGGCACTGTCTGCAACTCAGCGATGCTATCTGGACTTTGGCTGAGACCTTCTGTTGGTTTAGTTTATCAGATACTTTGGTTGTCTTTGGTTTGCCTTATTTATCACTGTAATGGGTTTACGTGGCAAGGTTTTGGTAGTGGGGGGGCCACAGGGGTGGCTTCTTTAAAAGTTGCTAGAA
>JAVKLA010000030.1:9263941-9315527 GCA_034782735.1 Sagittarius serpentarius | reverse complement strand
TCCCTCTCCTATTTAATTAAGGAGGGGGAGTGAGAGAGCGGCTTTGGTGGGTACCTGGCGTCCAGCCAGGGTCAACCCATCACAATCACGCTAACCTATACATATAACATCCTAACTTACATTATTCAGAGTCACAGGTCTGATCACGCCCTGGGTAAGCTCTTTGCTATTTGTGCCTGGGTGCAATAAATTTTTTTTTTTGTTGGTCAAAACCATAAATGCTATCCACCCAACTATTGCAAAGGGGAAACTACAGCTTTGCAAAATGGAGTATAACACAAACAAACAAACCAACCCAAACGATCCTATCCATTGTAACAGCACCTCTAACCCCTGAACTGGAACAGGAGGTCCCATTTAGGAGTCAGTAGGAGATTTGGGCTCTGTTGCAGTCCCCAGCATCTATCCTGAACTGGGAGTCTGTAGGGAGCCTGCCTGTCCTAAGTCCAAGCACATGGTGATGTTTCCGGAGCCGGAGCTCGGGCACAGGCTTGGGAGCTGACCCGGTTTTGCAGAGGCACCGAAACCTGCCGGGCCAACGACACAGATCTCTGAGAGCCCGTGTGAGTACCTGCCCGCAGCTCTCCCACCCCGTCGGGGTGCCAGGCTGAGGCAGAAGAAACACGATACAGTCATCCGGAAAATACCCACTGCCCCAGACGGCTAAAGCCCCAGTTCAGACATTTCGGTCACCATCAGCTGTTGAGGCAAATGTCTGCTGCTCTGTGAGGAAAATTATATACCTGCAAGGTGAAAGACCTGGGGGGAAGTGCCTGAAATGATACATGACTCTCAGACAACAGCAGGGTTTCCAAATTGCACCAGGGCTGCTGATTGCCAGCACATGGCCATTATTTGCCCTCTCACAGGAGCCGGCAGTGACGCTAGCCCTAAATATGGCAAGTTTTGAGGGGAAGGCTCATGCGAAGTGACACGGGAGCACTGGCAGAGGCACCATGCGGAGGAGACGGGGCATGCGTAAGTCTGGAAAGGCTGGGTCCAATTCCCCTGGATGGCGCAGTAACTGGGAGCGTGGTGCTTTGAGGAGCCTACGGCCCATCGGCAGGAGGGTTTTCCCTAATGAAGCACATTCTCTCTTCTCACCACCTTGCCCACAGCTGGCAGGTTTGCCACTGAACACGCCTCCAACAAAGCAGAGCTCTCCCTTTTCCCTCTGAAATGCACCTGAGGAGTGTAGAAGTGGCTTGTCAGATGACTAGATACCATCAGAGCCTACAAGATCATTCAAACGCAGTTTTGATCCAACCTCTTCCTATCTTTTACATCAGCGTATGTCATGCAGCAAGGTTTGCTGTAGGCCAGCTGTCAGGGCTAACAGAAAGAGTAGGAGACGTGCTGCTCCAGGCCCAGCCGAGCCCCGGGCAGAGCATGTCTCCTCTGCCCTGCCAACACGACATCCCACGGAGCCAGCTCCTAACCCGCTGCTACCAAAATGGTCCAGATGAACTTCTGTTACACTTGGGTTTGTTTTTAAAACAGATCTTTCTGACTCAACTAGATGGCAGAGCCTATATATGTATTTACCTGGCAGGTAAGATAATAGAGGCAAGAGGCTGGGCTGACTAATTCCTTACCCCATGTGTACTTTAGAGCAAAAGTGCATTGTGCAATGGCTCAATAGGAAGAAAGGTGAGAAGCCATGGCTAAAAACACAGCAAAACAAGTGCAACTTTTACCCCCACTGTCCGGGCTGCGTTTGCAACAAACAGAGAAAGCTCTTGGCAAGCAAGCAAGCCATGAAAAGGGTTATAAATAGAAACTTGCTTTGCCTGTTAACAGTGGGAAGCAAAGAAGGCGGCTGCAAGTTTTACAGGAGTTGTAATTAACTGAAATTGAGAGACAGCGGGTCACAACCCGGCCAGATCGGCCCCGCCAGAACAGTGCCGGAGTCTCCTTTGAGGACAGCGGAGGCTGGTTGCTCGCTCGCTTGCCCTCCCCTGGGTCACTGACTCCGGGGCTGTGAGCTGCCAGCGCCGAGGCAGCCCGGCCCTGCCTGGGCACACGGGGATGCTGGCTCACTTGGTGTAAATGCAGCCTGCCCAAGGGCACGGGAGGCCACTTTGGGGTACCATCTCCTGCAGCAGCCCCTTGCCGAAGCCTGAGGAGCAGCCTACGAGTGGGGCACACCTGCAGTCAGATCTCCCATACCCACCCTTCCCGCACGGGGTGACTGGCAGCCCAAAAACATCCCGGGGGGGGGAGGGGGGGGAGCAGCCCTTCTGCTTTCATGCCCTCTTGAAGCAGCAGGACAGGAGCTAACAGGGCATGAAGTGACAGTGACAACAGGTCGCCAAACAGTATTTTACTGAGCTTTCCAGTGCTCACAACGTATCTCATTGTTCTCCACATGCAGCTCCGCTGGTCAAACCACTGAAGGCTTCCCTGAGGTAGTTTCTAAATGCCTACTCTTTTTCTGCTCCCTGCTTCAAGAGCTCAAGAAGTGTTAGTTCACACACACACACAGATTGTTACACCATGGCTGCGTTGTTTCAAAAGCAATCAAAACAGTGAAATCAATTTGATGCGATTACAGATGGAAGTTGGAAGATTAGATGATCTTGCAATGAACAGCAGAGATGGGTCTGTGTCAAACTGAAATCTCCACCGCGTTATTGTAACCTTCACTGCAACGTTTGCTTTGCAATTTAGCTTCCAGATAGGAGTGTAAAACTCCAGTAAGAGCACAAAGCAACTTAATCCTGATAACAGAGTTTTATTCTGAGGATGCCAATGGCGGAGCGTAGACTGCCTTAACCAAGCCAACTATGAGAGAGGCCAGACAGACAGAGATAACAAAAAGAGTAAATTCTCAGTAAAGATCTCTCTAGAGGAAAGGGATGTGTTTTCTCATCCTGAATCCTAATTCAAAGGAAAGTGAGGGGGGTTTTGAAGGCGAGCACTTTCCTGATACAAGAGGCTCACCGCAGGCAGAAGGACTTCGACACGGGCCTGGAAGGGCTGAGCAGCTGAGAGGCACGAGGCAAAATCACGCCTCTGAAGAGCAGCAGCATCCTACCTCGGCAGGCATTCAGAACTTGTTTCTCCCGGCTACATAACCCTCCAGAAGCTCTGTTTTAAGCCTGGGTCCCCCCATTTCTGCCACCACGTTGCTGAAGAGTTGAACAGAAGCCCAGACTTCCCTCAGCCAAGTGGACTTTTTTGGGGGAAATACCCTAGGCAGGAGGCCTGGGAAACAGGTGGTGCTGCCACTGGTGCCCAGGGCGGCTGAAGGCAAAGCTGGGGCAGGAGACCATATCTCCCTGACAGGCCACACACTTGGAGAACTGTAGATGTGCGCTCCAGGTGGGATGGCTCGGCCGTGCTGTCCCAAAGAGCATGCAACAGCTGCTTCTTGGAGTCATGCATGGTTTTCCATGTTACGTTCAGAAAAAAATCAGCTGAAGAAATGGATTTCATCCTAATTTCAAATTGTAGGGGCTAAATGTATTCTGCTAATGACAGTTGTAACCAGTGGTGGCTGTGGCTCTAAATCAAGGCTGAGTTTTTGTTTTAACGTATGAGCTGAGCGGGGGTGGAAACTTTGCATTTCTCCCCTTCTACCTACCTTTCCCCAGGCTGAGTCCCCCGATCCAGTTCAAACACATTCAGACACTGTGGATGGAGCTGTCAGTCAGCAAAGCCAAGACAGTAATTTCTCTGGGTAAACGACTGGCACCTCAACCAACAGCTTAAGGATGGAGTTAATTCACAGATGCAGATTGTTTATAAAGGCAGGTTACTCCTTCCTACCTTGGCAGGCTGTATTACACAAAACAAAACAAGTGTACTACAATAAGGAAAAGTTTTTTGGTAGAAGAGAACACCTTTACAGCTGGGCAGAAGCACGAGCCCCCACTCTTGCCCATACGAGCCCATACACGGTGTCACTCAGGAGATTATTACGTATTCACTCCCTTGCCTCCAAACAGAAGTGAGTGATGTGCCAGCCTGTGCCTCTGAGCACAAGCTCACATCTAACCTAATGGTTGACTGAGGCCACTTTCTGGCAGCTTCCTAATAATACAGCTTACTGCTATTCCAGAAGAGATAAGAGGCTAACACAAAGAGGCAATGAAAGAACCTCGGGAGGCTTCCAGGTTGCTTTAATTCAAATTCTATCTCGTTCCTGTAGTTGAGATATAAATAATCTCCTTGCTTCCGCACCAGTTGCTTTCAACCTCACTGATGCCAAAACACAGTCTTGCATCTCTTAGGTACCTCAGAAAGAAAGTTATTGCACCAGAAGACAAAGATGTTTTTAAAAATAATTTCCACATCAGTTCCAGTGATAATGCAGTCATGCGGGTGTTGTAAAACTGATATTATATTCTTAGTAGCTTACTTTTTGGAAGCGAAGTATAAACATTTCCAGCATACGTACTTACAAGAAATATGCTTGCAAAGCAAGATTACTTCCTATGAGAAAAAAAACCAAACACCACTCTCCTCTTTAAATGGGCAAACAAAATACATTTCCTCTTCCCATACCACAGTAAAGGCTTACACATGCATGTCACGTACTCACAAACAAACATTCACATGTGTAAGATCCACCACAATCTAAAAAGGAAAGTGCTGTAAAAGGACCCTGTAGTAATTGGGCAGCACATCACGATGTAAATGAGTATATCTCAGGAAAGCTGCAAGGCTTGTTGTCTTGTTTGGCAATGCTAACCACATGCAGGCACACACACAGCAAACTACTTTCATGTTAGCTCAGTTCTCCTTCCATACAGGTTGGTGGTAAAGCCCTTCCTGATGCCCATCAAAGTCAGGGACCGATGAGGTGAGAGCTGATGAAAATTTTGACTAGCCAAGGAACTGATGATTTGAAGAACTTAGTACCTCCCATCTTAAACAAAGGCTTGTTTCCCTGGGAACTCATCAGAGCAGCTATTTTGAGAAAAAACTCCTTTCTTCTCCTTGCCATACCCTGTCCTGAGGACAAAAGGATTCTTCTGGCGTGTAACTACCCATCTCAACTCCCAGTATGGGCAAGAAAAAGGGATATGTAGTTTTGGGGCACTCTTTGTCTCATCCCAAAGTAAATGTGTACAATAGGTCAGATGAGTCACTCCCCAAAAATGCATCTTTCTCTCTACTGATGGTAGAAGGAGGCTACCACGAGGCCAGCTCCCGCGCAGAACTTGGAAGCGGACCATGCCCTACCCCCATGGGGTGAGGGCAGGAAGGAAGCACTGCCCACCTGGCTTGTAGGAAATCTCCTGTTCAGCTCTAAATCCAGAGACTAAACCCAAGGACACAAACAAGGTGCACCGTCCCTCCACCAGAGAGCTGAGCAGGACCAGGTTTTTTATTTCGCTGTACGTCCTGCCACTATCTACCCGTAGCCAACCTCCAGGGTGCTGTCCTGGGGAGAGGAAAGTTTCCTCCCTGACTCCTGCACCCCTTCTGCGGAGGCATCCAAGCACAGGTTTAATACAGGGCAATGTGAACAGTGATCTAGTCTCCTTTCCCATCCCTTTGGACAGGCTAGTTCATGATTATCTGAGGACACATCTTGTTTCTTACTAAGAGTTTTCTTCCTCTGCTGCACAGTCACTTCAATAACTTAGTACATTCCATTTTAAAAAGCATTTAGGTCATTGCCCTCATTACACTGCTTGAGAGACTGATCCAGAACTTCAGTCTTCAAATGGTTTTACTAATTTCAAGCTTAAACTCCTTTGTGACCAATTTCTAGCCAATTGGGTTGTAGTGTCATTTAACTTTAATACTTCTTCTCCCTCTACGATTTTTGCCCTCTCCCTGTTCCCCAAAACATATTTATAAAGAGCCATCGTTAATGTCTCCAGTTCCAGAAGCCAGCTTCTTTTTGTGGTTCTTCCAAAGGAAGACATGCGGTTCCTCTCACGCAAGTAGCACCTGTTCCCATTTAATCAATTAAACCGTCTGAAACATGGCTAACCAAAGCTACATGAAATATTTCATTGAAGAATGCCTGTAGAAATGTACCAATACTTCTCCATCTCTATTCAGAAAAAGCCCTCACCTGGTAATCAAGTTTATCATTGTCTTTTTTTCCAGCTCAGTGGCATAACGGTGGTTATGGCATCCTCTCACTGATCAATAAACCCAAGCCTCTGTCTTCCTTCAGCTCGTCCCTTCACAATAGCAGCTGCTACGAAAGGAAAGCCAGACCTAGAGCAGCGTCACTGCTGAGCCCTAATTGCAAAGCAGGGACAAAAAGAGCCTTAGAGGCCCGAAACGTTGGACACTGGAGGTGATGCCCACGTTAGCTGCCGGGAGCGGTGCTGCGAGATCCTGGGCTCCAGAAGCACAGCGGCCTCTGCCAGCCCCACGCTCCTTTCGCTCCCCACTTGCCAGCCCGGTTTTCTCTCCCAAAAAAGACACGGCCACAGCTGAATCGATCCTCTTCTCCCTGCTCCCCAGGGGGACACCCCGGAGGTGGGGGAGCCGGCAGTAAGCCCTGCAGCCATGCCATGCATCCCTGCCAGGCAGACAGGCACCGTCCCTGGAGGAGACATGACCTCATGCCGCCTCCCCTCACGCCTTCCCCTGCCTTTCCCCAGGAAAAAGGATGAAGTTAGCATCTGTTGGGATAAATTAAATAAACACACGTTTAAAATAGAGCCTCGCTCCCCACTTGTTTCCTCGCAAGCCAGCGTGATTCAGCCCTCAGCGCCGTGTTTATTTTTCACATCGAGAGGCCTTTCTCTCCTCTGTGATGAACGAGGAAAGCAGAGGGCATGGCTCAGCCTTTCCAGCGTGTCTGCTCCTCCCTGCGATGCTGGAGGTGTTGCAACATCCACCGCCGGAGCAGCGCACCTCCTGCCCTCAGCCCCGCGCGGAAACGCTGCTGGGGTACCCGAGACGAGAGTACCGTTATCAGGGCCAAAACCAGCTGCCCTCTTGGGACTTTTATTTAGCCTGAGAACAAAGAGTACCTTCGGTTTATGGCTGGATTCTCATCAGAAGAAAGGAAAAAGACGGTCTGAGAGGATTTTCCAACTGCTTTCCACCAAACCATCTGATTGTATTCTTCTCCATGGGAAGCATTTGTGGGTTTTATGCTGAGGAGCACATTCACCAGTTCTCCTCAATACAACTCACAGCGATGTGAATGGAAGTTGCTGGTGTTTTTCTAAAGGGGAACAGAAGTGTGAAAACCAAAAATACTTCATTCCAGTTATAACTGCAGGAGTTTTGCAATGTCAAGTCATTTTCCTAATATCCAAATATTTTTTCTGACTGCACTCCAGCCAATATCCACTTGAGCTTCCATATGAGGACAACAAAATTGATGTGAGTTATGCAAAGCTAAAAAACCCAAATCAGCCACTATACAAGCTTAACGGTGCGTACAGGCAATCTCATACAAAAGTAGCTAACCTGTGCCATTATCCCCCGTCAAAAGGTAATGAGATGGGGGAAAAGAACCACAATGAGATTATTCATAGAACTGGGTATCTCACAGGAGGTTTGATTAGCCCACAACATAGGCATCAGCAGTGTGAATTAATGGGATTATTGTTCCACTGAAGAAAGACCCCCATGTCTGATCCTTGGCTAGATTAGCGCTGCTCTGTGTACATCAAAGGAATCGGATCTGATAGGCAGTACTAGCAATCCCAGCTCCCTCAACCTTCTTCTAGTTTACAAGAAAACCAAATGCATTTAGAGCAGGCTACCAACCTTGTTCCAGCCTACTGTGTTCCACCCCATGCCAGTCGTAATTCCATTACTTGAGGCAGGGAGAGCTGGGCAAGGTGGCCTTTGTTATACAGCCCAACCGCCTGGACAACCACCTTCCAGAGGAAAAAGGGGCAAGGAAGATTTGCAATCAGATGAGGCATTGATGAAATAACTTACAACTCCCGATACATAAAATTTACACGTTTCATACCCACCACCGGTGAGGCGCAGCTGGTGACAGTGCTGGTGGTGTTTCGGTAGCTGAAATATGGTGGCGGGCAGGCCTTCCAGTGGCATCCACAGCAGAGAAAAGCTTGTTAACATCAGGTTGTGTGCAGCCTTGGTCATTCAGCAAAGGCTTTCAGCAAGAGCTTTGAATTAAGGCATGTAAGTTGTCCTCCTCAACAACATGCTCAGGAGGATGAGTGAATCTGGGCCACAGAAGAAGGTATTTTTTCTGTCAGAAAGTATTATTTTATTCTACTTGAACCTTCTGTCTCCTAAGACAGAGAAATGAGAATAGCCCTTTGGATATTTTTCTGGAAACAAGGAAATGAAGATGCAAAGATCTATTTCCTTGCTGAAAGCATTGTGCTGAACTATTTCCCTGCCTCCAGCGGCAAACTTCACATGGTGCTGCAGAGTCTATGGTGTAGGTAACCGCTGGCTGAGGACTGTAGCTTTACTGATACAGTTAAACTACAGCTGGTGTAGGAGCTGTTGTGGTGGTAAAGGCACCATTACACGAGCCCTAGGCACCCATGCTAAGTGACCGAGCCACACGAAATACACCTTTTGGTTCTTTTGCTAAATTAACATCATAGACTCCCAAGCCGCTTGCGTCCTTAAAAAAATCCTTTAAAAGTGCTAATGGAGTTCGGCTCACAGCTGTTGTATAAAGCAGGGCACTAGAGACTTTTGAAATGAATTGTTGAAAAGAATGAAAGTAGGTATTTTGCAAATATTTTGCTGTCTGTAGTTCATTTGTGGGACAGTCCTGATTCCCAAGAATGTGTTAGTCATTCAGTTTCTTCCACCACAGGGGTGCCAAAACAACTTTGACCCCTACAGTTGTTTGCAAGCAGTTTTGTTCAACTGTTTATAATTCATTAAAATTGTTTTGTCACGCCAGCATTATTTCTGCTTTTGTAATCTCCGACTGAGGAATTCTGAAAGGAAAAATATGAATAATGATCAATAAATATTTGCACACTGACTATGGAAATAAACGCTTGCAGCCACGCACAGATCCAGGCGTTCGTCTGAATGAAAGACAGCTTGCCGAACATGCAGGCAAGCAAAACCCGACCCGCCTGGAGCAACTACCTCTCCCTGTAAGCCCAGCCTCTTCTGCACACCTTCCCCTTCCCAGTGGCACCACCAGCATCACAGCAGCGTGTGGGGATGCGGTGGCTGACTCCCCGCTGACTTTTCAGCGCTGTCTTGCCATCACTTCAACAGCAGGTGCTTTGCTATTGAAATACTTTCAGGGCTAAAGATCACCACCCCTTATTTATGCGAAGTGACGTGGTCAAACAAGCATGCTGAGGGCTGGGCAGCAAGGAAGCTTTAAAGGCTTGCCTACCTAACAGCTTCTGGGCGCTTTGTGGAGCGGTGGAGAACAGTTTGGGGGTTGCCTGAGCCCAGTACCTGTTCCCAGTTGGTCACCGAAGGCTCCATCCCTCTCCATCCACCTGGCACGTGGGTGGCCGTGCTCTAGGACGCGGGCACAAGGACTTTCTGCAGCACGGAGGGGAACGAGCCCTGGCTGCCACGTCTTCACCCTCTGAAACCCGGGTGATGGCCATCTGCTTGCTGAAGGTGGTCCCCTGGACAGACTGTCATCGCTGCGAAATTCGTGGTTAGCAGGTTACAAACGCAGATTGTGCTGGTAGGGACAGGACTGGGTGCTCTTATAAATGGAGATGGCTTACGGGGGGTGGGGGTGGGGTGGCACCAGAAAACACTCCTACTGCATTTAGCCCCTTTTTCATTGAGTTTTCTAAGGAACTGAGGTTTATGCAACTGTGAGCTATCTCTGGGCCTCTTCACACATCTGTTCCCAGCCATCCTCCTACTGCCCCACCATCAAACACAGCCAAATTTCACCGACACCGAGCTTCCAAAGACAGCAATTTCCTAGAAGTTTCTCAAGGAGGCTACCGGCGACAGGAGGGAGAGCGGTGTCCCCCAGGTGCCCCCGCCCACGGGAAGCGGCACAGAAGAGCCATCCCTGGCCAGGCAGCAGGTTTCCAGGACGCTTCTCTCCAGCGCAGGAGCCACGTCAGCCAGCACCTGCTCCGGCCCGGCCCCCGGCACAGCAAACCACAAGACGCAGAGTTGTAGGAAACCAGGTTTCACCCACTCTGGAAGTGGGTTACGGAGAAGGACGTCATGACCCGGTTGCGAGCACTCGGTAGGTGCGTGCCCGTACAGCAGAGCGGGCCGGCGGCAGGAACTGCTGAGAGCACGCCCCGCCTGGGTTTCCACTGCGGGCTAGGTCTGCTTCACGGGCAGAGGGGTGGGTTTCCTACCCCATCTGAGCAAACGCTCAGGTGAGAGGGATGCCAGGGTGCTTTTAAGAACGAAGCCCCCCAGCTGCATCTACGCCACGTGGTGCCTGGCTGTTTTAGTGAGAAGAAAAGGGAATGGGGGGAAGGAGGAGAAATACTTACCGAGAAGAAGCACAGCAAAAGCTGGCAAGTGCCTAGCACTTATTAAAGAGCCATTTCCAGTCTGCTGCTCTTCAGGCCCATCAGACGTAGAGTCAGCCCAGGGAATGGCAGCCCAGGGTGAGCGCTCCTGCAAACAGACCGTCCTGCACAGAGGAAAATTACTTTGGAAAAGGTTTTGGGGGAAGCTCAGTGACTGCCACGCACAGTACAACACTGCATCAAGCTGTCTGCAAAAAATGCCTAATTACTGCTTAAGACCTCCTAGGAGATGCCTAGAGTAGCAGATGGAGCCATTTCCCAGTAATTTTTATGGATCTGAGTGACTTTGGCAGTGGGATACGTTTACTACGGAGTTGCATTGGGTGATAAAGAAAAGCAGGAAAAGATCTATTCTGCAGGAGCTTTTTTATTACTAGGGGTTTGAGGGCTACAACATGGTGATGGCTGAGCTGCCACCTCCATGTCTGGGAGCAGAGGTATCTAGCAAGGAGGACCAAAGGTATAACCAAGACAGCGGAAGGACCTGAACATGCTCCTGAGCACATCGAAACTATGGGCAGGGTCTGAAACCACAGGCGGTCCTTCTGCCTTGCAGGGAACCGATCTCCTTTCCGATCAGTTTTCTTTGAAGAACATTCCATTGCTGCCACCAGGATGCTGAGGGGTGCACAGGTGCTGTAGATCACGGAGCCTACCTCAGACTAATGCCATCACTCCTCATGTCTGGCAGCTGCAGCACAACGATCGGTCTTAATGCAAGAACTGTTTAATTTCTCTCTTCTCCTCCACATCCATCCCCTAGAAAAATAATGGCTGAAAACTTGAGCCAGGGGTACTTGTATAAGTCAGGCAAAAGAAGTTGCATCCAGTGTCAAACCCTAAAAACAACCAAACAAAAACCAAGCTTTTCTGAAAAATGAATGTCTATGGTAAGTCCACACCATCCACATGGTTTTTCAAACCTGTGCTAACATTTGCATTGCAGTAAAAGACTGGGTTCCCTGGTAACACAGGGAAGCCCTTGGCAGGTAAAGAGGCCTGGGTATCTACCGTGTGAAGTTAAGGGAGCTCCATTCCTCTGCAACCAGCCAGTTAGTGAAAACTGAAGTACTCGGGGGGAGCGGGGGGAGAAATGAGACTCAGTAGGTGTCTCAAGTAAGCAGTTTTTGTCAACCCAATGTGAAGCCAAATGTTCTTCTCTGTTTCAGCTGATGCGTGCTTTCCACTCCTGTCTGAAAGTTTGCATTTTCCATTTTTGAAGGCTATAGATTTCCATCTCTTACCCTAGCAACTGTTTCAGTGGTTTATTAATTTTCCAGCCCCTTCTGATTTGCCCAGAAAATACAGATAGGCCAGCTATAATAAACTGTCACAGGATGTACAAAATCTTCACAAGAAATAAACATCTCCAGCCTGTTGCACCCACAAACAACAAAATCACAATGAAACATTAAAAAGAAACCAGGCTACTGTGTGCAGGCAAGATCTGGTTTCAAATCGAAACATCCCTTAAGCTTTCTGAGCACTGCTGAGAAGTACATCAGTTGGCCTCTTCTAGGGATAAAATATCACTCAGGCGTATAGCATTGTTTTGAGATGACCAAAGCCTTTGAAGGATGAGGCCTTGCCTCTCAAAACCAAGTTACGATAAACCAAGAGTATAAGTTGTGTATTCTGTTTTAAGAAGGGTGCACGGGTTTTGTTTTTCAGCACTTATTCGTCATTATTTCTGAATTCCCAGAAACACTGGAGCCATATTCATCAGCTCATTACATGTCCTCCTGAAGCTGCCCTAGGCCGCCGTCCCCTCTGGCCGCTCTCCTGGGACTCACGCACTTCATTTGGCAGCAGAATCCATCCCGACTTGTCACTCTGATGTCCAGAAAACTTCTCATTATACAACTTATCTGTCATTACCAAGCAGGTACAAAGCTCCAGCCAAAAGTTAATAAAAGGCTTCGTAAAAAACCAAAACACTCCAAATGGACCAATGTTGCACTGTTTTCCACCTTTTTGCAACGGTACCTGCCAATGCAAAATGATCAGATGGTGTTTTACGTGCACAGCACTTTAAACTTCTTTAGGTTTTTTTAAACAACTACACAGAAAAGCAACCCTGCGATTTGGATGGTAAGAGAAGTCGGGAAACATTACTAATGGCTTTGATTTAAGAAGTTTTAACCCCAGAAGGCTCAGCCACCCAAAGGAAAGTGTGAGATTCACCCAAAACTGCCAAGCACCACGTTTTCCACTAGCAAAACCATAGCACATTTGAGCTGAGGAGCCTGTAGGAAACTCAGTAAGTTCTGGTTAAAGGAAAAGAAAAATCAAATTATCTGTTCTGCTGACCTATTTAAATTGCACCTGATGGATGGGGTGATCCTCAACAGACAGTCCTCTGCCAGAAACCACCTCGGTGACTTCCAAGGTGTTGCCAGCCCGGCCATGGCAAAAGGCAATGACTGTGGCGTTACTAATGACAATTAGGCACGTCTAAAATCCTCCTAGTTTCTGCTACTTGCCACGTTTTGGTCGTAACTGTTCAGAGGGGCTTCGATGCTTCACCGGGCTTCCAGGAGGCAACGCAACTTTGATGAACAGGCTGATGTTTACAAAAGGAGGAGCAGTCAAGGTTAATGGCCCTCCTCTCCAGAGGAAGCTTTGCACAATAAAAAACCCATGATCATCCAATAAATTCTCTGTATGCTTTCTCACAGACAAGTAATGCTTGACGCAAAACCTTTTCATCATAGCAGCTGAACACAGAAACAGGAGAGAAAGACTGGCAAATATTCTTAAGGAAACTCGCTCCTTCTCATATGTCTGCCAGAAAGTAAAACGAGCACAGCCCTCCCTGTCCTCCCCATCCGTGAGGAGTCTGAATTTTTCAGAAAGACAGGCAAGCCATGACCATTGCTCAGGTCTGTTCAAAGTAAAGCTAAGCAGTTTCTGGAGAGACATGGGTCAGTAGTTTTATCCACACACCATGGAAGACCGTTTTAATTTTTTTAACCCCTGTCTATTAAAAAAAAAGGTGCCGGTTTGCTAGGGAACTATGTAAACTTTGGTGTTAGAGTGATTACAGCCCAAAGAAAGGCCTGGTGGATTAACTAACTGCTTGGCCCAGGGAAAGAGCCTCAGAGAGTGATGTATAGAGACTGAAAAAAAAAAAAATCTTCTAAGTAAGAAACTTAACCGTGTTCAATTTCCAGCTTGGTTTCCCCTGTCACCCTGGAAAAGTCCCTTACTCATTGTGTCCATTACCAGCTGTAGGAGCTCTGAAGCAGCAAGACCCAGCAGTAACATAGTGCGGAGAAATGATGGTTATGGAAGTCAGGTAACTCTCAGAAACAAAGCCTCTAGTGCAGGAGAAGTTGGTGGGGGAGGACTGAAAGAACACAAAAACAAGCTCATCACCTAGCGTTAGCAAGCCCATAGTAAAATCTTAGAGGAGATAAGGTGGCTGTGTTTTTTACCACAAGATAACTAACGAGGACAACTGGCTCCACTCCACCCATGACTAACCTCAACACCTTCTTCACTTCACTGCACATGCAGAATTTGCAGTGAGTAAACCATATGTAAACTGCAGATAGCACATCCCTAATAGGCTGCTGCGATGTGCATGCTCTTTAAATCAATTATATTAATCTTTTAATTAACCTAAAAAGTCTTAACTGATGGGTTTGAAAGCTTCATTTCAAAAGGCTTCATTTTCCTAGGTGTGGATTGGCTTGCTTCTCCCATAGACACAGACGTACAAAATCAGAGCCAGCCTTCAAAATAGTAGACCTTCACTTCCACATTCACGCTTTCTTAAAAAAGCAAAAACCAGGGGCTGAGCACAGTCATTCACGGCCGTGGCTCCACAGCAGTTTTTCCACGCTCTTCAATCAGTAACATCTCAAGGGGAACGTGTTGCCAAAAGGTCATATACCACTGTCTGCCTGTACATGGAAGTGTCACAGGCTATGGGGTTTCCCTGTCAGGGCTTGAGAACAGCTGTGCCAATAAGGTTTGGGTTTTTTTTTAATAAAAAAAGAAGTAAGAACCCACCACTACCAGTTGTTTCATTCAATGGGGCCTACTGTATCTTCTCGTGCTTGAAACTCTGAGGGACAGAAGCTGAGCAGAGTCCCTGGGCAGGACCAAGCCCAGAAGTGAGGACAGCCACCCGGACTCGGCTTGCGCTCCCCACGGCTCTGCCTCTGCTCCTGCCGGAGCGCCTGGCTTTGTCCCAGCTGGCAGGGGAAGCAGTCTGGACCACGGAGGCCATGAGAAAAAGAGGTTCATCACAACATCACAACTTCATTTCGAGTGTTAAACCTTTCAAAAGCCCACTGCCTTTCGGCGTGGGTGGGGGAGGAGCGCTGTGCACTGTAGCACCCAGGGCGGACTTTCCTGCCCCACAGTGGGTCTGGTGAAAGGACAGAGCTGAGGTTTGGGGTGCCAAGAGCTGCCAGCTCCCCTCATCTATGGGGGCTTCCTTGGAGAGCCAGTCCCCAGACCTCAATGGAGGCACCAGGCTGACAAGTTGAATTAAAAGGGGGTGGAAAAAAGTTGCTGTCATTCAGAGTTGCAGAGAAAAACTCAGGAACAAGAACTCCGTAAAGGCATTTGTAATTTCCAAAGTATTTTGTAGTACTAGGACCTTGCAATTTTTGAGTAGTGGGACTGGTAACACGGGGTGTGCGATTTGCATCACGGATCCTGACGCTGTTTCTGATGTCCAAGAAGACACCGTGACAGCACAGGGCACCAAAGCCCTGCAAGCTGCATTTCCCTCCGCGACCTGCATCTTGCACAGATCCCCAGCGCCATGCTTGGCTGCTCTGGCTGGGAAGCAACACGAGCTTGTCTTCTTGGAAAGACCCAAACAGATTTGGAATCACTGCGTGCAGCCTCTCATCATAGCTGAGAAGGCGGCTTTGCTGGGGGTCCTGCTCTTTGCACAGAGTAGCCCAGTTTGGGTCAAACCGGCAGCTACCACGAGAGCCAAGTCCCCCATTATTTGCTAAAGCTTGCCTGGAGTGTGCGCTGCTCCCTTTCCCATCAGGTGCCCTGCCTGTACCCGAGTCATGCAGTGCTGCCTCCGCCTCCTCCTCCTCCTGTCTTCTGTCCCCATCCCCATCAGGCAATCCCCACGGGCTCCGGGCCCTTGGCAGGGTGGGCAGCGAGGTCAGAGGAGAGGGATGGCACCGACCCACAAGTGCCTTGGTTGGTGCATCCGCTTGCCATCAGCAACACGTGTCCCAGGGCTGTCGGGGTTGGAGATGGCGACCTGGCCACGCAGGGGATTCAGCAGAGGGTCGGTGGGTTCTGCCAGGCCACCTACGGCCGGTCGGCACAGCCGCCACGTGCTGGAAAGAAACAGAAGTGACGCCGGAGGCATTCAGCCAGAGCAGTGCCAGGACTTCCCCAGCGCGACCGGGGCTGGGCTGACCCGGTGCTGTTCTCGGCTGCGCCGAGGTGGAGGACACACCACAGTTTTCCTGGAAGTGACAGAGTGAGTGACCCACCGTGACGAGAAACCCTGCATCACCCCTGCACTGGCGCACCCTGGGAGGGGAAAACATTGATTATTCTCACTGCTCAGGTCATGCTGAAATTGAGAAGGTGCTGTATTTACTGACTTCCCAGTTGGAAGAGTGTAAACCATCTGTGATTTACCAGGATCCCTATTTAAAATACCCGGTATACATAAACTGGAAACTCTGCCTTGCTGCAGCTCCTAGCTGTGGAACAGTAGCTGCCACTTCTCCAATTAAGAGAAAAACAGAGCGGTTTATTAAGCACGGTTGTGGGAACGTAGTTTCAGTCTTCAGTGGGTTCATCTGAATATTTTTCCATTTCAGTTCATGTAAGTTCACGCCCTTTGGGTTTTACATAAAGCCGTAGGGTCTGAGCGACTCAAAAAAATCTCAAAATCAAAATGTCAAGTTGAAACGAAACCATAAAAGGTATTTGGATTTGCATGAAAACGGGCCCAGATTTGCTTCAGGAGTTCCTGAAGCCTGGTAAAGCTTTTGAAGAGCCTAATCTGAGTTTTGCGGTTTCGGTGCAGACTGAAACCAGCGCGAGAGAGCAGATGGGCTCCTTTCAGGAAGCCAAGGCAGAGGAGAATGATTAAGAAGCTATGAGAACAAGAACGATGGGGTCGGGGGGGAGGGGGAATTAAAAGAAAGAAATCTCCAAAACCAGATTTTCAAGTGCTAAACATCACGTATTAGGATCTAAGACGACACGGATCACGTTTAGGCGCTACAAGATAGCGGCTCTTTCTGAGGATCAGGCCCTGAATGGGGATAAGGCCATCTGGAGGGAAGTCCAGCCGTAACAGTGCCATATACCCTTCTGCCCATACGTTGAACTTCCTTACCACTGCATTGCATAATGCATACCCTGAGAAGCACAAATCCTCCACAACTCTCGTTTTCATGGGGGTCTTGTCACCTTACAAGTAATCCCCTTCCCACAGTACTCCAGCCACACATGAGGTAGGAAAACAAAAGAAAAGAATAATCTATGGGTTTTATGTTCTCTGGTTAATATCTATAAACCTGTCCCAACATCAAATATTTTAAATTCTGGCTTTGATCTGTTTTTTAAAAGAGCTCTTTTAATTTCATATGCTCTATAGTTATTCTTATTGCATTTTTTCATGACACAAAAATAAGCACTTCAGAGTGACAAGTCAGTTTAGTAGCTCACCTGAAAAGATGCAAACACTAGAATAAATTTAATTGAGAAATAAACTTTTCTTTCATTAACAGTCTGTACATCTTGTTCGATTACACTCTTTACGTGAACATCACTTACATTGACAGGATGCAGAGGAGGCAACTTCCTGAGGAGGCACTCATTGATTACTTGAGATTTAGCCTGCTGGCTGAGAAACTGTTTTAAAACAACAATATCATGTCCTGACTGATATAATGTGGGTACAAAATGCTATGAACAACGTAAGCAAAAACTCTGAAACTTGCAAATATCTTGCTTTGAGAGGCTTTTGCCTCCTAACCATGCAAAAATTGAACTTCTAATCTGTAAATTAAACTTTCAGTCCCTTCTTTATGCCTTTTCTGAGAAAAGACTAACAGGAAAATACAAATTTGGCTGAAACACTGAGTTCCCCCCCCCCCATCAACAGGATATTTAGTTTCACATCTGCTCAACCGTTCATCTTGCCAAAGAAAATCAACTGGTTTCCCATAGCTTCAGCATTCGCTTGAATTCACACGAACTTGGAGTGCTACTTGAATGCTACTTACCCTCCCAGGAGTATGCACTGGGGAGCTGTGACGCTCCCTGCTGACATTCTCATGCAGCATCGCTGCCGATCAGCCAGCAGCATTTCCAGCATCCACACATCTTATATCCACCGTTTGCAGAATAGGATAATTCAGTGTTTTAGTGTTCAAATTTCATCTTGCACCAGCATTTCACGCCCTCACAGGTTTCTTCTCACGCGGTATGTTAAGCTCATTTCACCTATTAAGCCATTTACTCTCCTCACCCTTTCAGCAGCATCTTTTGCAGTTTAAACAACTTCCCATTTGTTTGGCCCGTCCTCGTAGCACAGACTCACCCTAGCCACCATTTTCTGTTTGAGAGTCCATCACAAGTGCTACCGCATTCAAAGGACACTTAGTCACTCCATTTCCATTGAAATCAGTGGGGGTTAAGTGTCTTAAGCAGGCTTACAGGCTGGGCCAAACAGCCTCTGTGCCTCATGTATTAGATATGAAGACGAATACTCCGTCCCACACACCAGCATTGCAAAGATAACTACTAGGTTTGTTTGGAAAATTGTAGTGGGGCTGCTTTGCCATCTGACAGCTCAGCCTCAATTTTGTTGATACCCTGGGCCAGGGTAAAAATGGCCAGGGAGCAGAAGCTCCCATACCCCAGTGGCAGCCAGCCAAACTGCTGAGGGATCTTCCTCTTTCCAAATGATGATGTTTCAATATGTTTTCATTTAATTTCATAGAAATAGGCTATAGTAAAATAGACAATCTTAAGATGCAAACCAAAACCCAAACCACAACAATTTACTCCATCTAAACAAAACTAAAGAGTTTAATTTTCTTTCTTGGCAGGAAAGGTTGCAGGGGGCAGTCTGAAGTCCTGTTTTTCAGACAGCTTGGACATTTGGGGAGCAGTTTTAGAAATAAACCCCAAACAATCCAAATTCTCACACCTGCCGTAAGCAGGATTTGAGTGTCCAGCCTGGCCCCAGGCAGGGTCTGCAGAGCGTGCAGGAGGCAGGCGCAGGCAGCTCTCCATCCCTCGCTGCTGGCATCCCAAACAGCTCAGTGCCTTGTAGGGTTACTGACCCTTTTATGGTCACCTTCCCCCCCTCCAACCCCAGCTCAAAAAAAAAAAAGAAAAAGAAGCATTAGCTTCAAAGGACCAGCTGCTGTGGCAGCCAGACAAACAGGAATTTCATTTAAATAGCTTCCACGTGGACTTCAGCCTTCTCCTTAGAGAAGAGAAGTAACACGCTGCCCAAGAAGCCAAGCACCTCTCCCTGGGTCCCTGGGCAGCTTGCAAGGTGGCACAGGCACCGCTGCAGGCGTTTCTCTCCCTCCGGACGTGTATGGTCTAGGTTAGGGGTACTGCTGCATCGGAGGGTGGAGGGGGGCACCGTCAGGAGGGTGTTGTAGCTGCAGTCGTAACTGAATTACAGCTTCAGAAACTGGATGACCATTAAACCTGCTACCACAGGGTAGTGAGCAGCTGGTTCTGGCAATGTCTCCACTGGTTTCGCAGATTTTCTAGGAGCCATAAAAGCCACCATCCAGATCTCAGCTTCGCTGTAGATCATCTTAGCAGTGTTAAGCAAACAAAGAGGTAGAAGGGGGCGAAAATCTTTAAACCATATTAAAAAAAAAAAAAAAAAGAAAACGCAGAGAAGGAATCCTTGCATTATCCATCTACCAATGTCTAAAAGTCATGGCAAAAAGAAGGGAAAATGGGAAATAAAAAATGATCCAGGGAAGGGGAAGACACGGTAGACCAAAGGTGTGACCCGAAGGGTAGCTGATCCCCACGGCGTGGCTGCACGCATGAAGCGATCTCGCTCGCTTGCTGGCTGGTTGCAGGCACGGGGAGCGGGGCAGACAGCCCGCTGGACTTACAGTTCTTGCTCTGAAATTTGCCTCTGCCGCTGCACCTTGTCCGTGGCCTAAGGCAAAACCAAAAAAACAAACAAAGAAAGAGCAAAACAGAAAGGCAGTGAAAATGTTACACCTCAGTGTTATGCAAAAAAGAGACGCACAGCTGGAATCATTTTGAGACGATCTGGTGTTTGTCCTGTGACAGCTTCATCTCTGTGGTTTTTGTTGGTACTGATGCAATGAGGAAACTGTTCAGCTGTATTTCCCTTTTTAAAAATAAACATCCAAGTCCTAAGCAGAAATTGCTCAGTATGTGAGGGAGCCAATTCTGCCCGATAGTGCCTTGTTGCACAGGCAGGAACTTGCCCAGAGGCGCGGCACTGGTCCCCAGGAGAGCCGCGCCTCATTGCACAGCCCCGGAGCCGATGCACGGGAGCACTGAAGTCCATCCCGCTTCATCTCCTCTCTCTGAAACTGGCCAGGCACCAGTTTGGGAAGAGCGCAAGAGCAGCGCAAACGTACGGCAATGTCTCCCCTGAATCCATTCCCAACCTCCAGCAATTTACAGCTCAGGGACTTCCTGAGCCCGAAGTAGTTTCTGTGCATTTAAAACCTCCACTGGATTTTTTTCCTCCGCAGCTGAACAGAAAGTTGTGCAAAGACCCACCTTTCCCTATTAATTTTAAATATGCCACTGGCAATGCCTGGCTCTTCCCAGGCTTTGCAGGGTGCCGGACCAGCCTTTTCTCCCCTTGGAAGAGCCCCAGAGAGCTATGAAGGCCAGCAAGGGCCAAGGGCTGGCACTTCGCCTCTCCAGGAGTGAGGCCGGCTAGAGGTCATCAAAGATGATGTGCTGGGAGCGCGTGATCCCAGCCGGAGCTGGGGCATCGTACCAAGGGATACAGCACAGGACCAGGGAGGACAGGCTCAGGCCTGAGCAGATGCGAGCCATGGTCACTGAGGAACTGCAGCTCCTGCAGCAGAGTACCAAAATCTCCTGGGAGCTCAGCGCGCCAGCAGACGCCTAAACATGGGGCAGGTTTTTCCCACTGCTCAGCACATCAGGCACCGTGCTCTTTGGAAAACCTGACTCACAACGTTACAAGCAGCATCAGCAGCTCGAACCCTGTTATTTATCTGTAGGACAACAATGTCTAGAGGCCCCAGGCGTGGCATAGCATTGCTCCGTCCGGGCGCTGCGCAATCCCGCTGGCTGCGAGCGGTAGCTCCAGGAGAGCTGACCTAGCATTGGCAACCACCGTCAGCTTCTTGGGATGCTCCTGAGCAGACATGGCTTCCCACCGGCCACAAGCCATCCCATTTCTCTTTTCGGATCACCCACATCACTGCGGAGAATATTTAGATTTGAAACCACAGCACCAGCCTCCAGCAGCTCTGTTGCTGTTGGGGAGGCATCCCTAGCACATATCACTTGGCTTAATTTCACCCCGTGCAGACTTAGCTCTGCTGGGTTTGTGTCACAGGCGAGACAGACACGGGCAACCAGCATCTTTTTCTGTGGGTCGCGTATGTGCTGCTAATCCTCCATCAGCCTTCGGGGAGGAAGCTGCCACTCCCTCCCTGAGCTTACGTTTTGCTTCAGCCCATCGGGAGTTTTTCCCGACATGCACTGTGGGGAGGCAGCATGGGGTTTCATCCCTCTTGCTCTCCAAGACCTCCTGAAAAGATCCAGCTGTGACTTCTCCCACGCGCAGACATTCAGGGCATTTAGTAAAACAGAGCTCATGCCAATGGGGAAACAGCCAGAATTCAGCTGGCATCGGTTTCACCGTAAAATGGACATGGAGCAAGACTGGGAAGCTGCTCAATCTTCTGGCCAACCCAAGGAGAGAAGAGGGAGCTGACGGGCAGCCTCACCCAGGGGGAACAGACATTGCTTAGTGACCTGCATCAGTGATCCCAGAGTTTCAGAAGCCCCATGCAGAAGAAAACGCTCTCTGCCAGCTGCAAGGGAAGGCGTTTTGAAACGCAAAGGAATAAGGGGGCTTCCTCAAGCAGGTAAGAGAGAGGAGGAAGGCAGGTCTGGCAGATGGGGAACCAGTGTAACACACCAAGATCTAGATTTACTTCTCCTTTTTTTGCCTGACCTTCCCTGTGTCCTTAGGCAACCTGCCATAATCTTCTTTGCAGAAGTTTTGAGTGTTTTCTGCATGTGCTGGAAGGGCCAGCGCTCAGCACCCTGGCAGATGGGCTGCACACCCACCTGGTCCCCATCGGCCATGCTGGAGACAGCGCAGTGCCACAGGGACATGGAGAGGGGCCCTGGCCGGAGCAGAGACACAGGCAGAGACACCTTTTGTTTGCAAGGCTGTACAAAGCAAGAAACATCCCAGCCTCCCAGAACACGTTGCCATCAAGAGGACTGTAGTCAGCTCAGAAAAGACCTAGGAGCCCTCTTCCAGAAATGAAACTGTTCTTCGCCATGCTCCCAGTCCTAAAGTAACAGACAAGAGAGGAGGCTGGTACCACTGCTACAAGACGTTGTAAGTCTTCCCAACCCATCTGTCCCACAGCAAAGTAGACCAGAAGAGCAAAAGCCCTTATTGAACTATAACAAATGGCGCAGCATGCTCCCTCTGCTTCGGATCCAGTCTTGCAGCCCTTCTGCCAAAATTACGGGACTTCTCTTTACCCTATGTGAGTCAGCAGGAACAGACGGGTTTCCGAGGAATGGTTCCTGCAGATACACAATAAGACGTACCTGTACGCTTTTGGTAGGTATACTCTTAGTAACCTGTTAGCCAGAAACATGTGCTTCAACAAGATATCTGAAGAAACAGGCCTCCAGTTTCACCTTTGGCAGAGAATGAGCGATAGGATAGGTCCTTGTTTCAAACTTACACCTTTAAGACAGGCCTTGGAGATTTATTACCAAATGTGAAACTATTAGCTCAAGCCAAACAATAGAATCAGGAAAGTAATTTGAAGAATTATTTGTTATATAAATACTCAAGTTTCAGAATACACAGTTGAGAACAGACGCATCTTTGAGGGCTACAGCATGTGGGTAGAAATAGGGAGTCAGTGTTAGCTGTACGCCACATGCCACCATCAGCCCACTCACGTGTGCCTGGCACACTTCCCGATCTCGTATGAGCAGGAGCGTAGAATAAGTCTTAACTATCAGATGGAGATTTTTGGCTTGTGTGTTCGAGGGCAGCGGGATTGCCCACCCAACTTCATCTCGCTGCAGCACATGGATGTTGGATTCTGCTTTTGCATCACAAACAGGAACAGCTCTGAGATGATTCATGCTAAAAGCGACAGGGGATTTTTGGTATTACCACAACATAAGACATCATCTTCCTGTGCCAGCAAGGGTGATTGAAAATGACCAATGTGACTTCATAAAAGTCACAAAAACATCAGCACGTGCATGTGTGATGTGTGGTCTGTTGCTCTTCCACACTCACTCTCCCTGTGGCTTCTGGGCACACAGCTGTAGTCTGCCTGCTTCAGACTGTGAACCAAAATACAGGTTGGGAAACCAAAAAGGTGGGAGAGGACCCATGCATGCGCAGACACAGGATTTCACAAGGAGCAAAAAGAGAAATGCCTGGACAGATCTGCATCCAGTTGAGGTCAGCTAACATTTATGGCTGAATCTGTACAAAAGTAGTAAATGAATAGGAAAATAATCTTCTTTTTTCCCCTTTGCAAAGAGCAACAGTGTCAGGCACAGGAAGTACACGTTCTCATGCTTAGATATTCAAATAAACGTCAGGTGAAATGACATCAAAGAAGAGATGGAAAAAGCCTGGGAAAGTTCTTTTTTTAGTTTTTCCTTTGTTTTCCTTTGCATAAAGGCAAAGGCTTGCCTTATTTCTACATTTGCAGTTTCGCCAAAATCATTTCAGTGGTACCTGAAATCCAGAGTACATCACTACAAACTATTCAGCAACTGGGCAGGAAAATATTTGAATGGGTTAAAACCACAGGTTTCCTCAAATTAAAGTCTGTTATCTCCTTAGAAAGACTTCACCAAGAGGAAAAAAGTGACAGGATCCAGTGCATAGGAACTACTTTCTCCTTTTAAGAGCATAAAAATTATTTTTTAAAAAGCTGTTTTTCCTTACATAATCCATCCCCTGTCTTCCTGCATGTAGATTGCTTTCTACACTACTGGACCTGATAGCAACTTTCAAAGGTCCTTCACTGCTGCAAAGTGTTCCTATCGAATGTAACAGGCTTGGTACAAGCAAAGGCAACGTTATTTGTTTCTACATTGCTCCTTTATTTCTCTTCAGCTTCCAATTCAGCCTTGGGTAGCTTCCACTTCTTTTCACTCCAATTTAGTGCCAACTTAATGTATTCATCAGTATCATTTTGACTCTACTCCTTTAAAGGCAGTTTGTACAGACCAGGTGACACCTCTCTACTCCACTGATGAGCTGAGGGAAGGGGCAGAGCCCTCTTGCTGGGAAGGATCCAGCCTTGGGGATGGCAGGCAGAGAATCAGAGGTGGACTCATTCCCAGCATTTCACAACGAGCAGCAGCTGCTAGAAAGTTGCGTTTCACAGACTTGCTTCTCAGGGATGCTCCAATCCCACCGCGTCTTAGGGCTAATACTGAGAAACCCCGTTTCGGCACCGAGAGGCACGATACAAACACCTTGTGAAGCGCTAAGGTTGTGACACATGCTACCAGAAACCAGAGATAGTCCGCATTCCTCCACTCTGCCCAGCCTCAGCCCGATAGCCAGCGTGCACCAAGCGCTCACACTGACAGCCAGCGGAAAGGATAGGTACAAAAATGGTAGCGCTGATGATAGAGTCTCGCAAGTCAGGTCTTGTGTGTGGAGATCTGGCACTGCACGGCAGGCAGCAGCATCTTGAAGTAACTGTCCAGCACCATCTTGCTCCCTGTATGGTCTTCTCCCCAGTGCACCAGGTTAGGGACCAACCTGTGAAAAACAGCTTTAAAGGACTCATACCCAAACTAGCCTCTATCCTGAAAACTAAAGCCAAACTCTGCCCAGGTTCACTTTTTGAAGAGCGGAAGAGGGGATGGGTCAGGGCCCATGGCCCGCAGTCCCGCAGGCTTGTTCCTGGAGAGTCCTTCTCCCTGCCAGGCTGGGGTGGTGTCTGTACTGACTGCAGCCTGCCCACACACCGCGGGATTCTTCTGTCAAAGGATCCCTCTTCACTGCGTTCGCTCCCTAGCCAGTGCTGAAGCACCGTCAGCTTGTATGCCTCCATCACACAGCAGAGGTATCACTGCTTCTAAAACAGCGAGCACAACCTCTGTGCAAGATTACAGCCACGGCAGTTCAACCTAGCTCAGCCGGAGCAAGGCCTGAGCAAAGCCAGCAGCCTTCCAGCAGCAGCCCTGAGAACCTCTGGGGAAATCCTGATTAATATACCAGCTCTTTTTAAAATCACGGTGCAGACTCATTTTGCTTTTAGGAAGCAGCCGAAATGTGCATATGTGTCAACCTATTTCAAGGGAGCTTTTGCTGAGTAATTCTTCCTCAAATTAGTTTGCAGTAAGATGGCTCAACAGGGCCTCCCACGTCATGTAATAGCATGCGGTGATCCCCTTTGTCAAAAAGCACTTTCTGTTTTTAGAGAAAGAGAGAAACTGAGAGGATCACTCTCATTTTTCTAAGATACATTTATTGTAAGTGTTTTCAGCAGTGTAGGAAGCTAACTTCAGAAAGGCAGGTCGGGTGATTCAACTGAGCCAAACATCTCGGTAGTCACTGGTTTCCCCTTTGCTCTTGTCACTTCCTCTTTTGGTGGCATTTATTCATTTTAAAAGTGTAGCATAATGCCCATTTTAAAAGGTAAAAAACATACAGATTTGTGTTTTTCTTTCCCTTTCTTGAAACCAAAGCAGCTTCCAGTGGGTACTGGAGGTGGAAAAGCCAGCTGGAGCTGGGGGAACAGAAGGGTCTGCAGGTGACCTGAACGCCCTGAAATGAGAGCTGCAACCTGCCTGCGCACACAGCACTTCTCCGGCTTATCAGAGAGAAACACAAGAGTAAGAGTGAGACGAAAAGGCAGTGGAAAGCGCAATACTGAACATATATCCTTGAACCAGCCTGCTTCAGGGTTTCACGCACAGCATCCGAAGCAGGGCAGCTGGCGTATGGGTAAGAGGCTGCGGGGTCCAAGCCCCGTCCTTCTCATGCAAGAGTTCCACTGAGCCCTTTAATGCCTGGCAATGCCCATGCTGGCACCTCACGCTCAGCCTACTCCTCCTCCTCCTCCTCCCTGCACCCAGCTGTGTGTCATGCCGGTCTCCTGCCCTGAAGCAGAGACTCACCAGCAGCCAAGCACTACAAACGGGACTGACTCAACAGATCTGCGGGAATTGCTCTGCACACCCACACGAGAAAACGGCGAGGTTCATTCCATTGCCAAATCCCGTCTCTCGCTGTCCTCAGCTCAGCACCTCGCTCATCTCCACGGTGCGAATAAGGAAGCGCCTCTTGTGAGTCAGCAGCCGTCACCTCCAGCCCCAGCGCAGCAANNNNGAGGACGTGCCACCTCTGAACAAGGCTGGAAGCTCCTGCTTGCTGCCCCTGATGCACCTTGCTCTTTCTAGGGCGGGGGGCGGGGAAACAAAAAAAAAAAAAAAAAAAACTCATCCCATGTAAGAAAGGGGAAAAGGAGAAGCCTTATGGTGAGCTGGTGGGTTGAAGCAGGACCCAAAGGGAGCTCCCAGTACCCCCAGTCCAGGGGCAGCTCCCATGCCAGGCAAAGAGCCAGCTGGTGAGGAGGGACAGCACTCCCTCCTCCCATGCTGTGCAGAGAGCCAGGGCTCCCGGAGAAACACCAGGCCCGCATGGGGCTCTCTCGGCTGCTACTAAAGCAAATCAGAAAGAAAAGCAAATGGGAGCTGCCTGCAATGCTGTGGTTGCTGGGTTTGGGTTGGGTTTTCGCTTTGCGTTGCGGATGCCTGCCTCCTCTCCCCTATACACCTCCCTGGTGCCACTGTCCTTGCCCCACCGGGAGCTGCTGCTGCTGCTCCGTGTTTCTCTTCCCTCTCCAGTTACACAATCAGGAAAGCTCTTGTTAAGGTGTGAAAACAGCTATTGTCTGCTGAACTACCCGGATGTATCAGATGCAACGATTAAATATTTTGCAAGACCTGATCCTGTTTCTGTGTAAATCTGGTTTAGATGAGAGCGGTTTTCACCATCTCCGGAGGTCAGCAGAACAATTATGGAAACGATTCCTCAAGTCAGGGTGACGTCCTCCAGCCTAGCTTTCACCAGTGGCTCCTGCAAATCACATTGTGCATGTCCAGAGAGAGATGCGGTGTCCTTCAAGGCAGATCTACATCTGAAGCAGCATGCTGAATTGCAGCCTTTCCACCTGCCACATTCGCAGTCGTGTTTCTGGATGCGTGCGTTTTATGAGGAAAGTTCATTCTCAAGCCAGAAATTTATTAGGGCAGTGTCAAGTTAGTTAGGATGCTAGCAGTCTGCTTTGGCCAGCTCATCGTTCCCTCAGATGCAGTCAGGCATGAAGAGGGTTTTTTTTTTAATTCAATTAGCAAGCAGGATATTTTTCTGCAGTGATAATGATTACCTTTCATCAAAGTGTGCTTCAAAAGTTTGCATACCAGGCAGCTGCTGAAAGGGAAACCCCTTGATACACGACTTAAGTAGAAGACAGACTCCAACCACGACATCTTCTGCTAGCTGGAAAGGTTTCCAGGAGCCTCCCACCTGAAGGTTAATTGCAAGCATGCAAGGAGACCACTGGTTCCTGATCAGTTACTTGCAGAGGGAAATTTCAGCATTTTCTCCTCCTTTCCTCCTGCTAAAACCTAACTGTGAAAGCCTTACCAAGAACACCAGTTTGGGGGAAAAATGCTAGCTTCAGCTGTGGTAGCTCCCAAGTGCTTTAGAGTCAGAGAGGCTCGAAGATCAACCCCAGAAATTATACATCTGATAATGAGAAACTACAAATTCCCTGTTCTCCAGCAAGAGAATCACTGCTTTCATCACATACAAGATAAGCAGCTCTCTGAGCTGTGAAATCTCGTTTGACACTGGAACAAGGAGTCACCCAAATACATAAAGATCTGCCGTGGGTTGACCCTGGCCGGGTGCCAGGTGCCCACCAAAGCCGCTCTATCACTCCCCCTCCTTGATTGGCAAGAGTTGAAATGGCTTTGGCTGACATTCCCCAGAGCCTTTTCACACAGCCCGTGGAAATCCGAACAGACACCAGTGTTGCTTCCCATCAGACACAACGTCATTCTGCAACTTCAAGTATCCAAGAGCTCAGGGCCCACTTTAACCATAACAGGCGCTCAAAGATTTGCTGCCCTTTCCCTCCTCCACCATTTAGAAACACCATCTGGCACCTCCCATTGCTGGGGATACAAGCGGCCTCTCTTGTTTCCAGCCCAAAACTACTTGGGGTTCATTTCACTGCTACACACCGCAGCCTGCTCTGACTCCGGAGTCACGGATGGACAAGGCTTCCACATCTTGCTGTGTCAGCTCAACAGCTTAGCACCCCAACATGCCCACCAGCTGCTTTCCTCCTTAATGTACTGCAGCCACAACGTGCTCACTCAAAGAGTTTAAATAGGTAAACAGGGCTCCTTTCATCTCCAGTGGGTTACAGATAACAAGCGGTTTTGCTGGCAGATCGAGTCAGGGCTTCATGTTGTCTTCCTGCCCAGGAGCTTGCCCTGCGCGCTCGTGCTGAGGGCAAACCCTCAAACCACCAGAGCCAGCTGCTTGCTCTAGGCAGGGGGATTGTGCCTGGGAAATGCTCACAGGGATCCCACCACGACACACCGGAGAGGGCTGTCGCTCTTGCAGCTGCCTCCCTCTGGCACAGAAGCAGTAACCGGCAGGCAGGCAATGGTCGTATCTTCCTTTAGGACAGCTGGTTTAGAGTGAACTTGCCTTAAATTATAACTGAGCAAGCAATATTGCTTAGCCAGCTATTTAAAGAAAAAAAAAAAAAGCCTTCTCTGAAGAAGCAACCAATTTATAGTCTAGCTGTTGCTTATACAATTACACCTTAATTCTGAGGTTATTAATTTTGAGGTTATAGGCTCCTTCGTGCAAGATTCAGATGGGAAGTTCACTTATAACACAATAATAGCTTTGAGCTATGACGCAGATATTTTCTCTAAGCTAGGCAAGGCGTTGATAGACATCTAAGAGCAAGGGGCTTTTGGCAAGCAGAATTTCTTTTTTTCCACTGATGCAACAGAAATTGTATTTTTAAATACTGCCTAACATCGACCAAATTGAACATGCATCTCAGACCACAATCTTGAGGCACACAAAGAATAGAGGAGCCCTCATTTCAGGCTCCAACAAAGATTTGCAGAACAATATTCAGGGTGTTGCAGATACCCAGGAACAGGGCACTTCACAACACCAACTGTATGTACAAAGGCCTTTGGGTGGAAATGAATGGACATAAATCAGACATCAGCCCTATAGAAATGTGAATGTGGGTAAAAAAAAAAGTGCGCGTGGAGAAGGGATGAGGAGGATCATCACACCATCTTAGGTTAATTTTAGGCACCTAACTTAGGTGCTTATACCAGCCCTAGGTAGTCAGCAGAGTATCCAGAAGGTGACTCAGATCCCCAGAGCCCAAGTTTGGGCTGTGCCTCCCCAGGCGGGCTGCCCGCCTGCGCCCCGGCACAGCAGCCACCTCGGGTGCCCGCGGTTCTACAGCGCGAGGAGCTCCCACCCCCTAGAAGAGCATCAAATCGAACCAAGGCTGCAGGGAACAACAGGAAAATACATAGCACCCAGGTCCAGAGAGCTTGCCATGTAAGTAGTCTGGTGCTTGCAGAAATAAAAGGCACATCGCTTTCGGCACCTTACAGTGGAGGATCTGAAAGCAGAACCTGGAGCTGCTGAAACCCTGTTCTCCGCTCAGGCCCCCTCCCTGGTGTGCTGCTGGGAGATGTCCTGCTCTGCACCTCCACCCACCCTTACTTTGCTGACTGGGGACCTCTCCAAAGACATGCCACCAGCCCCTATACTCAGCTGCTCTTCCGAGTGCTAAGACCCCGTCTCCTCAGCAGGAAGCACCGCGACCGGGCTCAAAAGCAGCTCCCGGCCGGTCTTGCCTTCCCTGCCAAAGCGCGAAAGCTCTCTGCGTGTCACCAGCTGGAACAAACACTTAAAAGCAGGCAGCTTCAGAGGACCACCAGCTACGTGGCACAACACCTCTTCCAGAGACGTGAGGGTCTAGAGAGGGAGCTCTACCCGAGCCAGCACATGCTTCCTCCCAGCTTTACAGGAGTCACTTTTGGGGAGGAGGCAAGACTGAGCTAGACCATCAGCCAGCCACCAGTCTCGGCTCTTCTCCAGGATGCGCGTGTACCTATCCCAATTTAAAAAATGGATATCAGACATTGGACTGCAGCCAGAAAAGCATGTTGAAGAGCCTTCTTTTCAGGAATAAACATTATTCTCTCTAGGCCATGAGCTGGATTTAAGCCACCCAGTTACAAGGGAGAGATTCATTATCAATGCCCAAATTACCTACTGGCTTGTGCAAGTTTCTTTTTCATCTCTGCCACATACACACAGAGTCACAGCCTGTTTCTGCCACTCCCAGCAGCACCTGCGAGCATAGTTCACGGGCAGCAGTCACAAGTAATGCTCACAGCACCCACAAACTCATCAGTGATCGCCGCCGTCAAGCATGGGATGCAAAGGAGACACCCCACAGCCTCAGCCCCTCGACGAGCCACAGGGCAGACACTGTCACCACACTCCGCGGGGAGGCCATTTCAGAGATGTCGGTGCAGGTGGTCAGCTGGCCACCTCCTGAGCCGGACACAGCACCCACTGCCAGCTGGCTGTGGGAGACCCTGCACGGATCCGCAGTGTGAAAGAGAGGAGCAGAAGAAGGTTGCTTGGACTGTCTGACCCAGAGACTTGGCACCGTAAGGCAAGAAAGGCTTTCCTGCCGTAGCAAAGCTGGTTAGTGCACGGAGGGCAATCCTGCCACAGGAAAAACCCTCGCAGAGATGCAGCAAAGGGCGCAGCGTTTGGTATCGCTATGGTGAGCCCCAGAGTCCCTGAGCCCAGAGGCAAACTGTTATCCTGAATATCCTGGACCCTCTAAACACCAGGTGAATGCAAAGAGCGCGGAAATGCCACCGTCCTGCCGGGTCCCTCCCATGGTGACAGGAAGGAAACGGGGGGAACGGTGCACTGATTTGCAACAAGTCAGCTTAATTCTCCAACAAGCTGCTTAAACAGTGAGAGCTTCCCTGGAGCACGTGCTGGGCCTCCGAGTGTTTTTGAAACAAAAGCCACTGGTGTTTCTCATGTCATTCGGGACCGTGTTCCTACTGCTGTTGTAAGATGACAAGGACCAGCAGGAGTCAATGGAGATCTGCTGTTTCACATCAGCTGGAGGAGCACACTTGAGTTACTACAGCGCTGGTTTTTTCACATGACTACTCTATATGATAAAACTTCTAATTAACTACAGAGCAAATGCGATGGGAAGACTCTTCTGCTAATTATTTCTATACCTTTAGGCAACAGAATACAATCAATATGTAGCAAGAAAATGATAGTTAAAAAACCTTGGCAACTTGTGCTGTAGGTAAATTAACAGCGTGGCAGCGGATGCGAATGCCTTCGCAAATCAGGGTGCCGGTGAAACCGGGCTTCAGATGCGTCACCCACCAAAGCCGCCTCTGCATCCTTTGGTACAGCCTCGCAGCTCCCTGCAATGGGGTCCTACAGTCCCCTCCTTCACGGCTGCTCTGGGGAACCTACTCAAAGGAGAGTAGGTTTCCCTACGCTTTCTTGTATTCAAGAGAAAAACCTACACTAACAGTTACTTGCTTTAACTCTACTGGAACAGCCATACAGAGGGAAAATGACCTTAGCAGCCATGTAACCATACTGGCATAACATTGCTTGTTATTTCCCACAGGCGAATAAGTTTTTGGATTCAGTCACATTTATATAAACCAGGGCTCAACTGTGGTGTAATTCTATGACCCTTCATTAATAGTACCTTCACCCACATGCAAGGGAAGGCCAGATCTAAGGATTTAAACCCAAGGGATTTGTCATTTTGGACCCTCTGTTTCGCTGTGCCCACTTTCATTGTCCTTGAGAGGCTATGTGTTTCCAAAAGCCGCTGAAAGTTTAGTTAAAGTTGGGCACCCAAAACCTGAACCAACCTAAGAGTTACATATGTCTGAAAGCCTTAGTACGTTAACTTTGTTTGTCAGCCGCGGAGTTAGTTTCATTGATCTGAAAGCGAGATAACAATTTACAAAACAAAACCACAACCACTTGTTAGCTCTAAGCGTCTTCATATATGCTGCATTAATTCAAACGTGAATTAGACTGATTAGACATGGAAATCCAGCCAAAGTGCTTGGTGCTGGCAGAGCGGCGTTCCCTTCCAGACTCCTCACATCAAGTCCCGTCCTGCCACGTTCCCATGCCAAGCTGGCAAGGGCCCGCGTCCCACCAGGAGATAAAGCCGGCTGCTGCGCGAGAAGGCGCATGCGGAAGGCATGTCTAGCGAGTACACTCTCATGACTAACATTTTGTTTCTGCGATAACACGCTTGGCCACCTACACAACTAGCCCTCTGAATAAATACTTTTCTGCATGGGTTCCCATGAGCAGCAGGCCGATAGGAGAGCAAGATAAGCTTTTGCTGTCGCTCTCACAAGGGTTTGCTAGGTCTGGACTATCTTCCAGATCTCACACACAGCTCTTATATCTCCATTTTCTATCAGTCATTTCGGTCAGCTCCACTGCTCCACTACCGAGGTGCCAGACCACTGCCTTTGTTCATATCAGTACGTCGCAGATCTCCCAAAATGCCCATATGAGCACAAACTGCAGCAGGGCAGATAGGATAGCACAGTGAAACTCCTTCCCATTAGACCACCGGCACATGCCCATCAAGCCAGACAGGCTTTTCAGATCCAATGCTCAGCAGCCCCTACCTGGTAAAGGCACCCCCCACCTCCTTTCCACCTTTCCTCTCCCTCCACAAAGTCCCAGACCAATGTATTTTGAAAGGCGTATCTCGGGGATCCATACTGTCATCACACACCAGCAAAAGCCTTTGCAGCTTCCAAATCTTCAACAACAGAAGGTTCCTGGCTTTCAAATACAAGATCGCAGGCTTGTTCACAAGAGTTCACATCAAAGCAAGTTGTCAGTATAGTTGCATTAACTGGCACAAAATAGACACGTCCAACAGTTGGCTGTTCTATCGGCACCCGTCGTTGCTTCCATTTTCTCCATGTCACGCTCTCAGCACTGTGAGCAAAGTGACCCACTCAGTGGTCGCAGGTCGTGAGCACCGTGGGATTGTTTCCACAGCACATGACATGCTAGCTAGGAACAGCCATGTAAAAAATCACTGCATCCCACACCAAGAGTCACACCTTTGCAGAAGAGGAGTTGGACAGCCCGCCCTCACCAGACACCGGGGAAAGAAAAAGCAGGGGTTCCCTGCAGAGAGTGGGAATGGGGCAGGGAGACCCAGGACCGTGCCCATGCAAAAGGGCAGAGTCATCTCGCTGTCACTGACACAGAAGGACCCCATCCTCCAAAACACATCACACGTGGGGGAAGGCCCCCGGGAGTTTGGGGACAGTGGGATCTCAGCGTGGACTGGGCAGGTGGGCAGATACCCTAGGCAGGGAGCTCCGAGGCTGTGGGCAGGGTGCACCCAGAGGGACCACCTCCAGAAAGCCGATTGACAGGAGCAGCTTTTAAGCTGGGTTTTCCGATGCCTGCCACGGCCAGGCAATGAGGGGGTGGTCTGGGGTGGAGGAGGCGAGCGGGACACGCGCACACCGGCAAGCGTCCCAGCCACCAGCACGCACTGAGCCCAGGCTCTGTGCGGGAGCCGGGGTGGACCGCCATAGCAATCACGGGCAGCTTTGTTTCTCAGAGCTCTTTAAACTAGAGCCACCTCACCTCTTTTTTTGTTCGTATGAGGAGCCTCTTTCCCCTGATATCTTTAATTAAGAGGGTTGTATGTTGTTTTTCTTTTACTGTGTGGTAGCTTTTATCTAACAGGTATATGTAAAAAGCGTGCCTGGGGAAAATCATATTCATGGGAACAAACTTAGCAAAGCCACTTTAACCCGGCTGCTTTTTTAAGAAGCACCTCAGGGCAATCCCTTGAAGATATTTATGCTTCTCTGGTGAGTTAGAGGCTTCTGAAAACTCCCACTAGTCCCGTTTCCCTTTATTCCCCTGGGTACAAGCAGTGGGAAGCGCCACTGTCCCTCTGCTCTCAGTCGTGAGGAGCATTCATGAGGAGCTGCTTTAAAGCAAGAGGACAAACTCCACCCTGCAAACTGCTGAGGGCCCCAGTCCCTTACAGCACCCAGGGAGCACTCCAGCAGCTCAGGGGCTTCAAATGCGATTGTGAAACTCATACCACTCTAAATATCTGCATAAACCACTGCTGACAAGACGCCCCATGGCTACATCACATAGGCAAGGCACATATTGCAAACTTTTTCTTTTTTTGCCAGAGAAGTTGTCAGTCTGGGGTTGTGATGGCTAAATGATACAACCTGTGCTGGCAAAACGTGGCAGAGCTGGTACCGCAGTCCCAGCAAACTCCAAGAGCAGGGGAGGGTTTAGGTTAGAGCTGGAGATTGGAGACGTACGGGGTATTTTTGCAATATTTTGTCATTCCTTTTGGATAGTATCAATCTGCAAGATCATTTCTAGATTAAACTTAAGTTTCTGTTAAAAATTTATACAAGCTACCTTAAAAGCTTGATCCAAATCCTCCTGAAGTCCACATCAAAAGAGTTTTCTGGAGGTATCGGCCTCTTCCCAAGCAGCCCAGGAGCTCAGGCCCGTGCTTTTGTGGAGGAGAGACCCACAGCAGAAGGAGGGGGAGATGCAATCATGGTGAGTAACACAGTCCTGTTGCCAATTTCACCAGCTTTAAGTATTCAGAAATTAGGGGCCAGCCCCTTCCCTCTCCCCAACATAGACCTTTCCCATACCAGTTGAAAAAAAAATCCCCACAAGGCTAGCTTGTAAATTCAGGACTTTAAGGAAAAGAAAAAAAAAAAAAAAAAAGAACAAAACCAAAAAACCAAATATCTGGGCGTTTTACCTTCAGTTGCCTTAGCACGGGGAGTTTTCCAGCCACAACCCCAAACGTTTTCACCGCAACCCTGGGGGCCGACGCAGCTCCCTTTCGACAGGCACAGTGGGGCAGGCGGCTGGGAAGTCAGCGGAGGCTCCTCGGCAGCTGAAACGCCGGGCTGCAGGGTGCAAGGGAGCAAAGATGAGCAAAACCAGCCCGGCGCAGCTGCCGTGAACCGTGACCCAATTTGCAGAAGCTGGCACGGGCGTGCGGGACTCACCGGCGTGTTTTCGCCATCTGCGGACAGGGTGCCCTGCGGGGAGAGGGGACCTACTGGGCATCTTTCCTTAGCGGAGGTGGTGGAGTTAAAAACTGCCAAAACTAGGCAAAAAATGGGGAGGGTTAGGCAACTAAAATTCAGACTGCATCACCCAGCAGCCACAGCACAACCCTCTCTATGGCACTGCCAGCGGAGAGGGAGCCATGGTATGAGTGCCCCACCGGCACTGCTGCCGTTGGGTTTTATTGCCTGCGCTGTGCCCAGACAGCAACAGCCCTCAGGAGAAACGGTCTCGAAGCACTTCCAAAAATGCGTGCAGGGCCTTGCTGCTGAGGAGGCTACAGCTGGCCCCAGCTGAAAGAGACACGCTCACGCGTCTGCCCCCCATGCCTGCGCCCAGGGCGGCACCGAGGTCGGTGCTTTCTGCTCTTGGGGCACAATCCTGCTCCGCGCGTGCCCTGCCGGGATGCTTTACACCGGCGCTGGGCTGCAGCAGCGGGAGCGTGGCGGGGGCAGCGGTGGGGCGCAGGCTGCTACCCTGCAGCCGAGTGTGCTGCAGGAGCGGGAAGCTCGCCCTCGCCATCCTGGTCCCACGGCCACTGCTGTGGGGCAGGGGCAGGATCCCGAGCCAGGCAGATCTCTGGCCTGGTCCCTTACACGTGTGCCTTGCGTTCACTTCACTTGTCCACCGTCTCTGGTATGAAACAAGCTCCAATTTTTACATCTCTGCTGAAAATGGTGGGCAGGAACACAACTGGTTCCTTCCAGACAACTGCCTTCAGTTGTTGTCTGGCGTTTCCGATCCTTTTCTTGGCCGGTCCCTTCACGGTGGCACTTTTTCTGCTCCTTTTCTGGTTGCAGCACAGTAAGACACGGAGTGAGAGGGAAGGCGCAGAAGCGGGTTTCGCGGCTGACAGAAACGTTTCAGACCCTCCGGGGCTGCCGTGGCCTGTGAAGATGGGTGTGCGCTCAGCGCACGGGTATGCGCTCAGCGCACAACTGCCCTTGCTATCTCTGCAGCACCAACAAAACCAGAGAAATCCCCGTGCAGAGGCTACTTGTGGGAAACCAAATAGAGGCGTGTGAGCGTGATAAAGTAAAAACCATCCAGCATTCATACAATTTTCCTGGCCCTCATTTACACTGCATTCATGAACGGCCAAGGCCGGTCTCTTTGACTGTTGTCAAGCCAGGAAACAAAAGGGCCCAAGTCCGGAGGCCGGGTGTCACAGCACGGCTTGCTCCCCTGCAGCCAGCCTTTCTCCCCCTGGCCGGGAGACGGGGACAGCCCCCGCGGGCGGACGCGCTGCTCCTGCCCGCCCTGGGGCCGGGGCCGCGCTCACCGAGGCACCCCACGGGCAGCGAGGCGGGGTGGTTGCTCGGGGGGCCGTGCTCCTCAGCCCGCTCTGGCCCTGCTCCGGCCGCTGGCGCAGGCATAGTTGTTCTTTCTATGCTTGCACGGGGCATTTGACGTGGGGGCCTCTGGGGACCATTTTGGAAGCCCTTTGCAGCCCAGATGCCTGTCCGGCAGCTCTGAGGCTGTGGTCTCGCCTTTGGGATGATACACACATACCTCTTACGCTAACAGGCACACCAAAAACTACCCTATAGAGCCCCTTGCATTGCTAGCCGCAACGGTAACCTCCTGGCAATACAACCAGACTTCACAAGAGGCCTGGAGCATCTGCTGATGCCACCCTGTCACCGCTCCTCTGATAAGCACTGGGCAGGGAGTCTGCTGAGGTTTCCAAACTAGGATACGAAAATACAACTGTGTGCATATTGGCCAAGTTGGGGTGTTTGACAAAGAAGATGGAACAGAATGACGACGACGACGACGACGACGACGACGACGATGATGATTTTAAAAACACCTGTTTCCAGGGGGACTCAGGAGCTCCACTCTTACTCTGGGCTCCACACATAATAGAAGGCTGTTCCTTTCCCAAAGAGCTGCTCAGCTCATCCCTGACCACAAACTAGCAGCCTGAGGTAGCACAGATAAAATCATGGCTGCATACCTTTATGTTCTACCACCAGCCTGGGCTGTCAGGAATGAGCGTTGCTGGGCTAAATCTCCTAAAACAGGCACTGGAGCCCTACTTGAGCCATACTTTTACTTGGGAACTGAGAGACAGCGGTCTAAATCACACATCCAGGCATTTTACACTGTAAAATACCTCCAGGCCACTGCTACATGTTTAAATGTCAGTATACTCTGAGCTTTCATATCAAAGGGCAAATGCTGATGGGAGAGAGGCGGAGAAGTGCAGCAGAGAGGTAAATAAAGAGAAAGGCCTTTAGAGGCTCGCAGCTGCCCTGGTATAAAAGAATCGTCTTTCAAGCTGATAAAAATAATGTTACAGGCTCTGATAAGAATAATCTCCCAGGCTCTGATAAGAATACAATGAGAACAAGCCTTTTACAATACAGCATTAGTGAACCACAACCCCATCCTGCCCAGAAATACCCTTTCTAGGTGCCGCTTCCTTTTGTTCTCCAGCAGCGCAAGCACTGAAAAGAGCTACTTTAGCTTTCCTCCCGGTCTAGCAAACTTGAGCGGCACAGCCAGGAAAGGACTCGATGGGCTCCACCCTATTGAATATGGAGCAATTCAATCCAAAGCAACTAAAGCATGCAAATAATTGCATTCACTTCAAATGAAATTATTCCTGCGTTTAAATGCTCTGCTGAATCAGGGCCAGGCTGCTCAGCACTCTGGAGTATCAAGTCTTAAATGTTTTGGAAGGCTTTAAGTGAGAGGGAATGGTTTGGGAAACAGGGGGGAGGAAAGTGGGTGGAAAAGGAGTTCTCCCACTGGATAATAGGTCAATTATTTCTGGAGTTTGTGATGGATACGAATTGAGACAAGAAGAATGGTGGGAGGTCTGAATCTGTTTGGACATTTGTGTTAACCATGACTTACCACTTCATATCCACACTGACCCAGAAACGGGACTGGCTATACAGTTAGGAAATTGAATTAAGAAGCACATGCAGTAGTAGCCTATGCACACAACTTACCTGCTTTCTCTCCCCATTCCCATCACAATACAAGAACATGTGCAGCCAACCTGCTGTTCTTGAAGGGATGGGATGACTTCCACGGCACAAAAAATGGCTGAAATTCAGCACGACCCAGGCTGCAGAAGGCAGATACATTTTTTTGGGTGGAGCTTCAAGTCCATGAAGCTCCATGAAGCCAGCTAAGCATAAACACCTACCCATGTACGTGGGGGGACACCTGTAACGTGGGGGGCCAGCTCAATACCTGATGCCGAGCACGGAGCTGTTTTGCTGGGTAGGTCACATTCACAATGGCAGGCGCAGGGATTTGCTTTGGCAAAATGGTTTGGCATGGTTTGGCAGGAGGGAGCAAGACAAAACCCGACGGAAACGACCTACTGAGCTGGGGCATGGCTGAGTGCAACATGGGCGTTTGGCTGCAGCCACTCAGGGGGCCTGTGAGTGAAATTAAGGAAAATGTGAAGTGAAAATGGAAAGCCATAACCTCAGCTTCGTGCTGAATGACCGGCATCCTTTGCCATGTTACGCTCCTGAAAGGTCTCATCCCAAGGACCTGGATGTACTGACCGGCTCCTTCCCAACCTCTGCCAGCATATCGCTGGCTTCCTCCTGCCCTAACAGACATACTTTGCACTTCTCACGTCTGATCTCAGTTTATTTCAAAAACAACAGATGAAAGCCAGCAAGCATTAAAGTAAATAAGAGTTTTGCTCTCAACCACATTTGGAGCAGAATTTGACCCAGAATTAAGAGGACACTTTCTACTGGGGATCCAGCAGGTTTCTGATGCTGTTCCAGTAGCTCCAGGAGGCACACCTGCTCTTGGATCTGCATGGCAATTTCTGTGGTTTGGCCACTGAGGATAGTTTTCTATTATTTTTAAACGTTACCATTAAAAACAAGGAGCTTTTTTTCTCTTTTCCCTCCACTTCACTTGTTTTGCAAAAAGCTTAGACAGAACCGAATAACCATACAGGTGACAAAGCCATACAGAAAATACTCTCAGGGTTGTGCACAGAAAATATTATCCGTGGCAGTTGCTCAGGATACTTCAGCCCCTCTCAGCCAAGGCCCCTTTGGCCAGCCGCCCACCCGCCTGCCTCTCGGGACTGACCCCAAGCAAGCCAACTGCAGCAGAAGTTGCACCACTGGTGTGTGTGGTGTGTTCCCAGGGGACCTCGGTAGCCTCTGCTCTGCATTTCTGCCTTGTTTCTCTCCCACTAATCACAGGAATTGAATGGCAGGTGGTACCAGGCTGAAAGACCCCGTAAGCTTTGCAATCCACCCATTACTATCCCATCTTACCTAGGGAGACCGAGGCACAGCCGCTGACTCGCTCCACGTCACAGAATCAGGCTGGGTAGGAGGCCAAGGCTGTGGTCTAGTGCTTGCCACCACTAATCCCCAGGATATATCTTGTGCTTTGACCATTGCATAGATAACATCAGATGGCGTTTACTATTAATGATCAAATCAGAAGTGAAAACGTGTATAGAAACATATAAAACGGCCTCAAGTGCTATTGAGCAGCTGTGACAGCAGTTTCCCACAAGTGTTGCCAGTGGTGCAGAGGACTATTCCAGGTCAATGGGGGAGCGTACAAGTCACGGTGAAACAATCTTGAACAACGTGCCTGCTACTGGAGAGACAGGCCAGGTACCTGGATGAAAAGGAGAGTCTTTAAGCCATTGAATATGATTTTAACAGTTTTGGATAATAACAAAAGTGTGTAGCGTAAGCATATGTGAAATGATGCTCAGACAGGCACCAGGAACAGTTTCTACACATAAGGCGGGGCGGGGGGGGGGGACCCCACAGATTTAAATCAGAGCAAAGGCCGCAGGAAAGAGTATTTCACTCCAAAAGAAATGAAATGCACCTTTCAATATAACCTACCTACAGCAGGAGCGCAGCACCTGGGGAATTTGCAGGCCTGCCTGCCACCAGGATATGGAGAGCAATAATGGACGAGCAGGTCATTCCTGCCGGGGAGCCGGCAGCAGGGCTGAAATCGGACCCCGGCATTTGCGTCATCACCAAACAATTAGTAACTGCTTCAGGTAACTCGGGTCACCAGCCAGTGCTTTTGAAAACGTCTGTGGCCGGATAAGGGCTGTCATATTCCTGATGTCAACACCGAGGCTTTGCAGTGAACTCTGCACGGTCGTGTAAGAGCGGCCAGGCTGGCGGAGAAAAATGCCTCCCAAGGTAAAGAGCTGCTCAGGGTAACGGTAGGACGGATCTGGGACCCTGCGGAAGGAAACGCCAGGCCAACTCGCTTTCCGCCAGCATGCGAAGGTCAGGTTACAGTGGGGATTTCCACGGTTAAAGTCTTATTATAAAAGACAGCTAGCCCCATTCACAGATTAAATGCCCGCAGCTTGCTGACGCTCACGCCGGCCAGTGGAAATTGTAACACAGGAGATGCCTCTTTAGCCAGCTTAATTGTTAGCACTTCATTAACCAAACTTGCCAAAAAGCCATTTCTTGAGGTGGGAAGAGCAATAACGTGGCAAAATTGGGGCCATTATGGAAAAAGCTTTGACATTTTCTACAATGAGACGTTTTCATGATGCACCCTAGATCCAAAGGGAAACATTCCTATTACGTGTCACAAGTTGGCTGACCCAAATAACATCTGTGAGACGTGGGGTTTCTCTCTCTCTGGCTCAGCAGTTCTGTTATTCATTTCTCCGTCATCAGATAGATGTGTCAACAACCAGAAAGGGCTGTTGCCCTCTCAGAGAAACCTGCAGACCCCAGTTTTAGCCCCACCAGAGAGGCAAGTATTTTTAGATCATGTACCTAGGCAATTTTTTATCCAATTTAAAAAACAAAGAAGGAAACGACACTATTACTGCCATTTCCACCAGGTCTGCATTTGGAGAGAATTGGATAGACCAAATCAGAATTCACCATCTCCATAGGGAGAGGCGTAGCAGGGACATTCAGAGGATTTTGCACTTTTAGTGTGGCAGCGAGTTACCACACCAGATGCAGAGGCATCACTGCGCACCAAGGACACAGGAGGCGTGTGAGCAGGTGAGGCAGGCTAAGGACAGCAGCTCTCAGCAGGCCGAATGCAGCAGAATTGACAAACCAGAGCTTTTCAGATACTGCTTTTCTTCCCCTCAACAACAAAACATCAAATGTTGACTAGGGGACCAGCTGCAGTTCATGTAAAATTTCTTTCACTCCAAATCTACAGTTTCCCATTAAAAATTATATTCCATTACCATTCCAAAACACTTTGGCAGGAGAGAGGGAGCAAAGGATCAACTGCCCAGTCCATATGGATAAAAAGAATAGCCAAAATTACTGCCATAAATACGTGGAAGAGTTAGTCAATCTCTGCTTCAGGTCTTAAAATAACCCCTAACTATTAGCTTGTCAGTCAGTCGATCTCATAGGCAAGATAATCACTGATTTCATGGCTTTTGGATTAGATCTCTAATAGGTTTTAGGCCCTGGCATCTGCTGTCTCGTTTACAAACAAAACCAGAAGAACAAAAACCTCATAAAACAATAAGCAAGGCAAAGGAATACAAATGCTAGAGAGCTGGAAGGGAGACCATCTACTTAGCAAAACCACCATTTTCCAGTAAGCACTCCCAGAAGAAAATAATTGTTATTAATGTGCACATATTAATTCTAGATCCCTTATACTTCTAACCCTTAGATGTTTTCTGTGGATTAAGTCCATTGCTGATGTAACAGTCTGGAGCCGAATGGAGCTCGCGCCTACCATGGTCTGGGTTCCACCTGTTTTTAGGTAAACCCTGACTTCCCGCTGTTAGGCATATCCCTCTCCCAAGAGCCAGAACACGAAGACAAACCATTTTCATTGCTTCGCCATTGCAGAGATATATAGTCATAACATCCAGACCCAGTTCCAAAAGGCAGCAAAACTGTAGCAAGTAGCCAGAATGGAGGACTGTGCCAACCAGGCTTGATGATCCATAGGGCGCATGTGCAAGGGCATATTTGCTTTAACAGATAGAAAGGGTGAAATTGTAAGGGCGAAAAAAATATTTCTGTGCCACATATGGAAGTTTTAGAGAGAGCAGGGGAAAGGAAGAGAACAGAGAGCTGTTGGACTAAGCTGTTAGTGCCTTTCTTGAGGGAACCTTGCATCACTGCTGTTCTTTTCCCATCACAAAAGCCTATGTTTGGGGAACTCAAGAGTATAAATCTACATAACTTACCATCAAAAGAAAAACTCTTGCAAGTTAATGGTAGCACTCGCCTGCAAACCCAGTCTCACAAGACACCGCATGTCAAACATCAGCTGTAACCCCTAGACCCCTTGTAGTAAAGTAACACGATAAAAGCTAATCCAAAGCGAGCAGTAAGATTGAAGTCCACTGCAGCCCTGCCATTACATTGGGGACCACAGTGCACATCCTTGGGGTCATGAATCAAAGCATATACAGTAATCAGAGAATACCTATCCAGGTGTGGAGAGATCTACACTTAACAGGAAAACTTAACCTGAGCTAATAAGGGGGAAATGCATGCCTGTTAGGAAGATCTCTCAGTGGCAAGTAATGAAATCCACCTGATGGAAATCATAGAATTATAAAATCATAGAATCATAGAACGGCTTGGGCTGGAAGGTACCATCAAAGGTCATCTAGTCCAACCCCCCTGCAGTGAGCAGGGACCCCTTCAACTAGATCAGGTTGCTCAGAGCCCCATCCAGCCTGGCCTTGAATGTTCCCGGGGATGGGGCTTCTACCACCTCTGTAAGCCCCTGTTAAGAAATACAAACCAGACATTGCATGTGCATTTCTAAACCAGCATAGATATTTTTACTTTCATTCTGCATATATCCCCACAGATTTTCAGAAAAGGTTTTCGGCTGTCTGGATTTTACTAGTCAAGACATCCTCAGCATCTTGTCTTTTTATGGAGAGTGGTTTGGTCTCATAAGCAGCAGTATGTGCACTCTGCCTCTTCAAGTATCCAATGTTTCTATTTTCCATAAGGAACAAGTCCTTTTTTACTCAGTTCAAGCAAATTATCAAGGGAGATGGATGATCTTCATGCATGCTATTGCATACTTTCTCTGGTTGCTCCAAGCCTAAAGCTAAGGTCATTCTGGGCAAATATTTTCCCATTTGAGGAACTTTTTTTCCATTCCAGGGTTGTAAGCCATTAATAAACCGTGTCTTAGTTGGGAATTAAGCCCTGCCAGAAATGAAGAAGTACACGAAATGATGGGAAAATGAAGTCTCTAATCACAAGAAAATCTCTCGAAAAAAAAGAAGGGGGGGAATGTAGAGCAACTGGTTAGCTTAAACTAACTGGAGTACTGGCAATTGGTGCCTCCTCTTCTGCTAGATAAGGTTGCCTACTGACACCTGAGAAATAGCCCATTAAAAATTTCTTCTTATCAATTTCATTTTCGTAACTTCTGGCCTTGAAGAGGCGGTGGGAGTGGAAGAGGGTGGCAGGGTTTTAGATGTACTCACAATCCATCATTTCTCATATCAGTTTCCCGCGTTGGTGTGGGGACGGGCAGGTGGAGGCTGCTGGAGGCCCCCACCACCTGCACCCAACCTCCCCTCGCTGAGTAGCGAGCACCTTGGGGTTCCCCCAGCAAGAAATGGGGAGTGGTGTGATGCCCAGGAGCAGGTACAGGAGCCTACCCAGAGCTCCGTCAGCGGGACGTGAAACGCAACCCGGCAGCCCAAACCATCCCTGTGTGCAGCCACAGGCCCCCAGGCTGAGATCTGCCGAGAGGCGGGCTCCTCATGGCCAGGCTGCGCGTTGGTGCCTGGTTGAAGCCACCCTCTGCCTCCCCGAGCCGCGCTGACCGTCACCTTTTCTCTACTGGCATCGACTGACTTGTTGGTGGAGTTGAAGTTGCATATTTGCTAGCAATCCTTATTTCCCAAGAAAACCAGAAGCATAGCTGTACCAGAAGTTTATATGCTGATAGGGAAAAAACCACATCAGTACAAAAAATAACAAAAAATAGCACACTACATCTTCAGGGAAGCAAATGCAAAGAGCTAAGTCTAAATCATTATATTTTTATCCTGCAAATAGAAGAGCAGTTTCTTCCACTTCAGCCCAAAAAGTTTATCAAGCAGCAAGTCACACACAGTAGCAGCTTCACCTCAAGAATTAACTATATAGATACACAGATACGTGTGTGTCAGTGTATACGAACACTTCCATTACCCAAGATATAGGTGTAGCTTTGATTTATATATTGTACAATAACGTTACCTGCTTTCGGTTTCTTTGCTATTCCAGCTGTTACACAGAATCCAAATATTTAAGTGATTGCATATTATTTGACCTAAAGAGCTGACAGAAGCGTCCACCACACAGCACAGACAGGGTTTATTCATAATTCATATGAGTGGTTTTTTACCCCTGGCCAGATCCCACATGTGGTCCAGCTGCAAATGCAGATACTGGATATCAGTTTTGTAAATCGATCTGTAGCAAGTTAACAGTACATAAACTCCTAAGGCCACTAAGGATTTATTCTAAATGGGAAGAAGTGAGCTAGGCTTACACCAGAGTGAGAATTTGTAAAAGGCACTGATTTGCTTTAAAACAGGAGAATAAGGTCAAACCGCCTACTCTCTGATATCTGCGTGATCATCCAGCAGCACTGATTTTGACAGCACAGAAAGAACCTGGGGCAAGATAACATCTGAGTCGCTCAAAAGGCAAGCTCATTCTGCAAGACACGGCGGGAGCTCGTGAAGGTCCTGCAGCCCATGATTCACCCCAGCTATGCAGAATTTCGTCTCCATCCAAATTACCCCGGCACACCAAACACAATTGCGATGTGCAGCCAGTGGCAGAGCCAACATTGCGACATGAGAAAATGGCCTGCCATTGCGCTGGTCAGCCAGCTGTGATTTCTGATGCATCTTTCTGAAGCCTCTAGCTGACCTGTACGTGGCAGCTTTGCTGAGTTTTTCCTGAAAAAGCAGGGTAGAGGAAGGCACACTGACTAAGCAGGAATCCTGCACCTGGGGTCCGTGTGAGAACTGGAGCAGGAGATCCCTGAACCTTTAGAAAGCCAAATCAGATAGGATGCACAGCACAGTGCCGTGCTGCTTTCTGTCATCCTCCCCGGCCTGCGGTGATGTCGCTGGAGACATCGAAACTCTCAGCCTCCTTGTGCCAGGAGCCGGCAGAAAGAGGAGCCCTGACAAAGATGCATTTCACATAACGTCAGTATTGAAGGCAGGGAAATACCCAGTCTAGCAACAGGAACATCACCACCTACCAAGAGAAGGATGAATCACCTAGTAGTAGTTCACAAACTATGTGAAACCTTGATTTATTGGTAAATTGCGACAAGCAGGCTGGGCGGTTCCTCTCCTAACGGGCCCTGCCATTCAGGCAAATACCCCCCGACATCATTTGCAGTATGAAGAAGTGCTGGTGCAGAGCTCCTGAGCTCATCGGCGGGAAGGACCCCATTTCTTTAAGTGCAGCTTCACTCCAAGGTGTGACTGCCTTGAAAAGTTACCTTCCCTCCAGGGGCTGTGTCTCTGCAGGCTGAGTCAACGTGTAATAGATGCCTTCGGTCACCAAGGTAAGTTTGCACCGCCAGACGTAGGCAACGTGCTGGGCGCACTCTGCATCCTGAGCTCAGGGCCCAGCCATGGCTGGGGAGCAAGACCACCCACCCCTGGGACGCCCTCACACCTGATGATCCGGGTGGCACAGCAAAAGCTACGCCTCATCTAAGGAGTCTTTCATTTTCGACTGCTTTGTATTTAAAGCGCCTCCTTCTGTTGCCTCCAGATGCTTTTTACCTTGCAATATTAAACACAAAAGCAGTCACAAAAAGCACGCCATTAAAATGCAGGAGACCCAATTTCTGCTTTGCACAGCACTAGGAAACTATAATAATATGTCACCATGATTTCTTAATAAACTAGATGTTCAGTCCTCAAATGAGAGATGCGGCAGGTGTGGAAACAAGCTCTCCAATTTTCTTCACCCTACATGTGCCACATCCATAATTGGGTTACTGTGGACTAAAAAATTTCCGCTGAAGTGTTAGGTTTTGGTCCCCTCCAGACCCACATACGTGGACAGCAGCCTGAAACAACAGATTAATACCACAAAAATGTGTTGCATTAAAAGGCACCTGGAAGAGGAGGGAAAATGCAAGTTCTCTAATCCGGTTCTTTTTTGACTTGTGTGTCCTCACTCTTCCCCAGACGAGGAGGTGGTGGGATTCCCCAGCTGGCTTTTGCTGTTAAGCGCCAGTCTTGTCTGCCACGCTTTTCCCTGAAGGCAGCAGGGCTAACACAGAGAGAAAACCCTGCAAAAGAGGAAAAAAAATGTTGCTGGAGACCTCGTTTTACTGCATAGCTCAAATACCTGAAAATACTTAGGGAAAAAAGGTAATTTTGCTTGAAAAGAAAAACATGCAGATATCCATCAAGGCTCAAGGAAAACTAGTCAATGTGCTTGATTCCCCATTAAGTCCCTGAGCATTTTCCAAGGAAATCTACAGACTAATGCTGTGGTTTTAATGTAGCCAAGTTATGAAAATGGGGAACACTTCAAGTTTCAAGTCAGTAATCTCTTTCTAAAGACATAAACTGCCAGAATCAGGCTGCAGCTTGAGAATGTCCTCTTTTATATTTAATTTTAAAATCCTAATTAAAATTTCTTCCCTTTAGAGTTTCTGAAAGGGAAAACAATGCTTGAAAGTGGGACATGGGGATACCCTAAAAACACAGGAAAAAAAAGCGCCGCTCCAAATTGCCTTCAGATCAAGTCATTCTCCTAAGCCCAGGTTCAAGCTAACCCTGGGTTAATACCGGGTAGTCAAGATCAGCACTCTCTGTGAAACCAGTCAGTCTCCACTTATATACCAGGGTGAGGAAAAAGGAATGGGAAAAAACATGAGCCTATGTATAAGGTCAGATCTGTCTTAAAAAAACAAGAAACACCTAAATTTTTTTAATTTTCCAGCTTCCCTTTCTTTTCTTTGGTGCTGCTTTGGAGGACACATACACGTTCGCATTATCCACGCTTATGGCCTGCACTGGGGGCTCGCAAAAATAAATGCAAGCTTTAGTCAAATCACAGAAGCAGAGAAAAGCCGAAGCCCACGCATGAGGGCTTTGATACGCTGAGATTCAATGGCGGGCTCCATGGCAGAGCCAGGCGCAGCTGCTGAACACGCAGCTTTCACGGCTGGAGAAACATCCCTGCCGGAGGGGCAGCAAGGGCTTCAGTCGGGGTTTGCACAACACGGTGCAGTGCAGGCAGGGGGAAGACCCGTGAATCACAGTGGGCGCTTTCCCAAGGGCTTCTCGAGAGATTTACAAGTCTAATCCTAATCATAGTTTACTCAAGCATGGCCGCTAGCGGAGCTGCAGGCCCGCCACCCCCTCTTGCTCCACCCTCGCATCCCCCAGGTGATCGTCCAGGCTCCCGGCCATCTCTTGTCCCAGTATACCTGCGTCCCCAGGCTCCAACCCAGTGCTTGTATCCACCTCCACTGTCTGGGACCTGGCCCCATCCCTCACCTTCGGGAGCCAGGAGCTGCCCACACACCCCCTTCACCACCAGCCGTGACCCATCTCCGCACTCTGCGAGTAAGGCCTTTACTGGAAAGGCAAAATAAAATTTACCCTCATTTTGCACGTGGTGGAAGTCTCGTTGTTGGATCCACCAGGTAGCATGCTGATGGACCTCTCTGCGGCGCCCACGATGCTTCAACAGGACTTAACCTTGCTGCCGCCCTCTCCTCCGCAGGCCAGCTTGCCCAGAGCTGCGTAACTCTCCGGAGATAATTCAGTGCCATGCAGAACTGGGGTCAGAGAAAAAATATGAGCTCAGGTCCACTGGTTTATGCAAAGAAAGGCTGACAACAGTGGGGTGACATGCACAAGGGGCCCTGCCTGGGCTGTGGGAGGCAAGAGGAGGGGGAGAAGCCCAAACCAGCACCAGCACACCTACAGGGGAGGGAGGGATGGTACTGATACCAAATGTCTACAGCTTCAGCCACAAACTGATCCCCATCAGCAGATTTCTGGGTGGAGAGGAAATATTGGTACAAAAGACGGGGGTCAGAAAAAAATCACACCAAGAATTTGGGCCGATGAGGCAGAGTATACGAATCTTTTTCTCTGAAAACGCCATTGATGTCACTGATAGAATAAATTGCCGTCATTTAACAGTTTGCTCAGACCTCCAGATTGTTGCTGACGATTTCGGTTTTTTCAGCAGAATTAGTCATGCTGTAAATTGTTACACTTGAAATGAGAACCACAATCACCAGATTATCATCCATCTAATTAAAACAAACCTAAGTATTTCACACTATACATACGGTGCGGAGTTCATGTGCCAAAAATCAAGATATGGAGTGCTTTGGAGTTTATATTGACGTCAGGTTTTTGCTTCAATCAACATTTACATTTTAGGTCAATACCTTTTTATGTTTGCCATAATAGAAGCTAGAATCAACATGCTTATGCCTGTAATTATTTCATTTAACTCTTTCGGTGTTTGAAATAACGTTTGCAAGGAACAGGGAAAGCTAAATACAAGCACGCAGTGGCTTTGCCTGGCCTTTCTCTCAGTTAAATCCAGAAAAATGCTATTGCAGGGCTGTTATCTAGAAGAATCACCTTGCTCTTTGCCAGCACTGGCATAGAATATATAACAACATTGCCAGTAATATTAAATACCAGTAATAGCCCACCTGAATAGCCGGGAGACAAACATTCAGTTATTAAAAGTGATGGTACAGAATTGCCTCATTAAGCCCGGTAGCTCACTGTTTACAATGGGCTAGTGCCAAAAGAAGAACACAGTTTTACAGCTTTTGTTGCTATTGTCTCAGTGCATTGAAAAAGTAGTCTGTTTTCAGATAACCTACCAAAAACCCCCGATTTTAATCAACGTGAGGTATTTGAACTCTGTGGCCATGATTTGATTCAGCCCTGCTGAGGTGAGTAGGAGAACAAGTGTTCATCTGTCTGGTTTATACAAGAAATAAGTAAACTGTTTGCTTTTGTTTACCACGCTCCACTTGCCAGCGTTACCCACGCCGGCTCGAGCGCTGGCAGAGAAAACAACATCTGCCCAGGGACGGCTGATCCCTGCCACGTGTGCCGCAAAGGCCGGTCAGGGGTAAACCATGACCGCAGGTACCAATGGCTTCCTAGGCACCGCTGGCCCAGGGAACCATCTCATGTCCCCAGCCATTCAAGCTTAAAACAGGCTCAGGATGAGTCGGGTACATAGAAATAGTGCAAAATGTGCAGGCACAAAGTCACATGTGCCCTACCAAAAAAACAGGCGCACGCACTCACATGGTAGGCTTGTTGGCAGACTCTCTCCCTTGCTTTCTCTCTCATCTGTATATGTATATATGCATACATATGTGTGTATATACAAATATAGATGTGTGTGTATATATATCTTTTCTATTTTTCTGGGCCACAAGTCTTCCCTGCAAGCCTAGAATTGCCAAAAACCCCTTTCACTGGTCTTGCTCCAAATTGTTGAGAAGACCAACAGCTGTTCTGCTCCAGCAATAATAGGGAAGCGAGGAAAAGGCATGCCATACATACGGGGTGGGAAGGAGACACGTTAGTGAAGAGAAGGGAAGAAGCACAGAGGAGGTTTCACCCTCACAGGTAAACCACAGCGTCACGGAGGTGTGGTACCCTCTGAAGGGTGGAACTGGGAGTTTCTAGGCATCTCCCTAACGCAGCCTGTCTCCATTCCCGGGCTGGGAACACTACCCCCAGTTTCTCTCTGGGATGTGGGCACAGGGTGTTTCGGTGGCTGCTCCTGTGCAGGGCAAAGCCCTGATGCCAATCCTGGGGCTTCTTCTGTGCAGCGCCAGTTCTGCACCTCCCTGCGCTCATCCCCATCCCAATTACAGCTCCTCAAAGCAGCAGGGAGGAGGAAGGTCAGTGTGGTCTGTTGCAGCCTGAAAATAAAGTTCAAAAAATGTGCAAAATTGGCTATTAGCGCATGAAGGACAAACACTGTTTCCCTCAGTTTCCAGTAACTCACTGCCTTAATGGCAGAAGATAGACAGCTAATAGTGTGGCTTCCGTGTTAAATCACATTGGTGGCTATGTCTTAAACCCACTTTAAAGAAACTAGGCCAATCATTTTATAAGGCGTGGGAATTGTTAAATTGGGCTATCCCTTCTGCTTCGTACAACTGCATGAAGACTGATATTGTAGAGAGGTTTTTTTTAATGAAGGCCTTATATAGCTCTAGGTCAGGACATTTGCATTTGTGAAGATTACATTGAAAGCACAAGAAGCAAAACAGCATGAACAAACAGCAGTGTTTTCATCTTAAAAAAAAAACAACAAAACCCACATTCTGTCCGTGGGAATATGGTACGAGGGACTGGGAAACAATGGTTTCTATTTCCAGCTCTGCTGTCAACTTACAGGAGTCTGACCTTAAGCAAATCATTTTACTCTGGAACCTCATTTATCTGCCTCGGGTGTGTAGAGGCTCATTAGTACCCTTACTAATGAGCTTCATATAATCATATGCAAAGCGCAGCATTTGGAAGACTAAGATTTGTAAAGCCCTTTGAAATTCAAGATGATGTAGATATGTAAAGATTTCCCTCTTGCTCACTCTCTCTCTCTCACACTCTCTCTCCAGGTGATAAAGACAAATTCCATTAAAAAAATTCAGTTCCCAAGCACAAACAGTGTAAACTCAAAGTCCAGTTTTTGAAGTTTTATTACTTCTTTGAAACAACAGCGCTAACACGCACACTCAAAAGAAACCCAAACAAAAGCAAGTTACTGGAACAGTTTGGTCCTGAGCAAGCAATAAAAGACTAAACAAAGTTGAACTTTGGATTACATGCCATGAGTAGTTATTGAATTTGACAGGTTAATTTGTTCATTTCTCTGACCTGATTTATACACTTACCATATACTTGCAGAACTCCTCCTGTTCAGGTGCTACTTTTATACTTCTTGCCCTGTTGGAGCCTCAGTAGTACAGAGGCAGTCACCTGCTATGAGTGCACAATTGCAAGCCTGTGCCTTTTATTAAACTAATTGGTACAGGTGGAAAAAAACTAGTTTTCATGCCTACAGCCCCAAAGCAAAGAATGACTCTGTTCCCAAAAGAGCGTCTTAATTTTTTGCAGTTATAACAGTTGGTCTAATAAAAGATTTTAGCTTTACCTACAAATCTTGTTCACCCAATGTCCTTTGAACAATCCACTGGTAACAAAATACCAGGATAAAAGCTCTGACTTATTACTCCTCCTCACTGGAAATAACAGGTGCACAGGTTTTGGCTGGGATAGAGTTAATTTTCTTCATAGCACCTCATATGGTGCTATGTTTTGGATTTGTCACCAAAACAGTGTTGATAGCACACTAATGTTTTAGTTACTGCTGGGCAGTGCTTACACAGCATCAAGGGCTTTTTTGCTTCTCAGACTGCCCTGCCCATGAGTAGGCCAGCGGTGCACCAGAAGTTGGGAGGGGACACAGCCAGGACAGCTGACCCCAATTCACCAGAGGGATATCACACACTGTATGGTGTTCATAGAATCATAGAATCATGGCGTGGTTTGGGTTGGAAGGGACCTTAAAGATCATCTAGTTCCAATCCCCCTGCCATGGGCAGGGACACCTTCCACTAGCCCAGGCTGCTCAAAGCCCCCTCCAACCTGGCCTTGAACACTTCCAGGGATGGGGCA
>JAVKLA010000030.1:9238768-9257838 GCA_034782735.1 Sagittarius serpentarius | reverse complement strand
AAAAAAAAAAAAAAAAAAAAAAAAAAAAAAAAATCAACAGGGACAATGGGAAACCGGAGCAGAGCAGCAGGGAAAGCCCGGGCCAGGGCCTGGGCCTGGCAGGACAGGGGAGAGCAAGCCAAGCCATGCTGCCGAGAGCTCCCAGGCTCACATCACCTCCCACCCGCTTCCGCTGGCGCAGGCAGGGACCACGCTGCTTGCGTGCCGCCGTGCCAAGGCATATCTCCCCCACACACGTGCCCCTCCTGCTCCTCGCCCATCCCAGTGCAGAGCATGCCAAGGCAGACAGGCACTGGGCTGCAGCCAGGTGCAGATTTTTTTAACTTAATTCATCCATCTTCTGCTCAGCAGCCCAGTCTCCACATTTGCAGCTTAAGCATCAATCTCAGCATCACAGCCCGCCCTCACCCCAGCCAGCCACAGGGCACGAGGGATCTGCAGAAAAGGGGACCCTACACTGATGCTCCAGAGTTTTTTTCAAGGGCATTGTGTTTCATACAATCAAAATGACCAGGTATTTCCAAAACTGTGTTGGGAGGCCTTCTTTTCTGGTTAGCATTTCTTGTGGAGAAAAAGCAAAAGGCAGTCTTTAACATCACTAGAAAACAGAGCGCTGCAGTTGCGGCCTCTGCAAGTCAAGTTATGCACCAAAAGAGGCTGGTGGTATTAGAACCTGGATATGAGGACAGCTACAAGAGCTGCAGTGTTTCTCTACATTGCCTTCCCCCCAAGGCACCTCCACTTGGAAAGAAGTTTCCAGCCAGGCTGACAGACTTGGAAGCTGAACTTCTATTTAGCAAGAGAATAGGTCTAACACAGATTTCCCCACGGCTTTGTGCTAAGGACACGACAGTCAGGAACCACACCTAGGGAGGTTCTTTCTGGGCTTGTTGCAGTCTGCAGGGTCCCTGCCAGCCCTGGCCGAAGATGGTGCCTGTTGGGCAGAGGGGGGCTGCGCCGTCCCCTCCGCAGCAGCCCACCGGGGTCACCCCCGGGAGCAGCAGCAGCCACCTCCCATCTGCTGGGGCATGGCCGGGCACCGCGCTCGCTCTCCGGTGCCAAGATCTATCGTTAAGTCAACAACTCGTTGTGCAAGAGGCCCTGCGAGATGTAACAGGAGCTGGTAGCTGCTGTGGCACTATGAAAGGAGAGTCAGAAAGCTGCATCCCCTGCTCTGAGATATCACGGTGTTTTAATACCTTATGTCATGCACCTGATGTGTTTCAAAGGGACAAGCCACCAGGCTACAGCCTGGTGACCCAAGATGAATTTATTAAGAGGGAGACCGAAGACGGGTAGATAAGGATGTGCAGGGAATATATTGCTTTTAAAAAAAAAAAAAAAAAAAAGGAGAAAATAATAGAACTTTCTGTGGGAGACACGGTCTCCCCACAGGAAGAAGTAGAGGTTTGTTTTAAGTGGGTTTATTTTTTTTAGCAAGTATTTTGTTTTAAAGGAATGGTGTTTCACCTGCAAAACCAGAGCTCATTTTATCTCCACCCACTCCTCATTAATCAACCTCAAAAAGCATTTTTACAATAAAGAGATACAATATTAGTTAAACTAATGACTTATATAGGCAGAATCATTCCCGCAATCTCGCCAAATGCATGGAGCAAGCAGACAGGTCCTGAGAACTGACAGCACTCGCCGGGGGGAACGAGGCTCTTAAACAAGGGTTGCACCACAGAGGACTCCCTGGTCCCAGCAAAAGCCCCCAGCCTCACCCACCTCCATCAACAGCATCGATGAGGCACACGACCTAGGCCATGAAGATGAGGCACAGCACAGAAAACACTTCTGGGTGCACACAGACAGCACCTGGAAATTTTCACAGCCAAGTTTTGGGAAAGAAATGGCAATGCCAAGGCAATTGCTGGCCCCTGTGTTGAGAGTCAGGATGCAAAGCAAGGCAGAGTGGCTATTGTAGATAAAGTCCCACATGCAGGGTGGGCAGGAGGACGAGCTGCAGGCTGTGGCCAGCCTACGGCATGGGTGAACGGAAAGGCACAAGGGCTGTGGGACTGCATAAGCGCTGGGACCTGCACGTGGGGGAGAGAAGCAGGCACTTGACATTTCAGCAGTGGGTTATGACCAGAGGAATTTGAAGAGGAGGCTACGGTGGTAGAACAGGTTAATTCTAGGCACATCAGCAAGACTTGACCATTTCTAGCTTTGACCACGTTACCTTCCCCTTCTAGTCTCCCTAAGTTTCAGTTTGCCTTCTCCACAGCCAACACTCAGTAGTAGCAGACACAAAAAGAAATGCGTTGGTGGTGCCAGAAAGGAAAGCTTAAGCTGGTAGGATTTGCTGAAGCGGGGAAACGGGCAGGGGAGAAGATGGCTGCAATGGTGAGGCTGGGAACAGCTGGGACTCTGGGAACAGCAACCCAGAGCACGGCAGAGAGGGTGGTGACAGAAACCGAATGCTGTAACAACACGGGAAGCCTGAGCTCCACAGAGGTGGAGGGCTCAAAGGCACCAGGACAGGCAGGATCTGACTGCCTGAGCACAGGCGTGGTGCTCCAAGGAGGAGACTGAGCAGGAGATGGGGAAAAGTAAGTACCAGAGCTAGACATGGTGGACTGAATACAACAGGACAGAGGCTCTTGGGAGCTGCTGAAGAAAAGAGGAACCAAAAAGCCATCAGCACGTCTTGAGCAGAAAAGCAGATCTCAAAATGAAGTTTGGCAGCAAGAGGGAGAAGAAAGTTGCAAAGTGTATCCCACCAAAGTAACTGGGACACCAGCAGAAAAAAACCCAAACCACTAGCAAAGCAAGAAATAAAAGATAGGGGGGAAATTGGACAGGCAGAGGACATCAGAGCATGCATAAAAGCAGAAAGAGAGAAGACAGAGCAAAAGAAATCCACCAACACCCTCCAGCCCCGAAAAGGCAGGTGTGACGCAGGCTGTGGAGGAACGAGGCAGCAGGGAGCTGGTGGCACGGGATGAGCCGACAGGGTTGCGCTAAGACCATAAAGGCTCACAGCAAAGGATGGGGATGATGCTCCCTAGTATCAACACAAGACACAATGAGATGGGGAAGGAGGGGCAGAGAGAGATGAGAGAAGGGCCAAAGCAAGCCAAAAGCAAAGCTAATGTATTTAACAAAGGCACAGAGGAGTCTCCACCAGTATGGCAACACTAATTAAGAGGATGTGGCACCAAGATATGATGGCAGCAAATAATTAAAGGTTGGTAAGAGGCAGTAATTTAAGGCTAATAAGAGGCAGTAATTTATCAGGAGCCAACAAGAGTAAAGAGTCCAGGAGCAATAAATTCAACAATGGAGTAAAAATAAACAGGCAGAGCAAGAACCAGAGCCACCAGCACAATAACAGGGACAATGCCGCAGTAGTGTATAAACTGTGCACAAAGGGAGAGCAGCTGACGGAGGCCCAGATGGAGCTGCCAGGCCTCCTCCCTCTCCTTATTCAAATCTTCCCGAAATACCCATCTGCACCAGGAGGCCTTTGGGAAAACGTCCAGCCAGGGCCCAGGGAAGACACATCTTTTTGAAGTAGGGCCCCTATTGCACTTGTCCCTGCAGCTAGCATGTAGACCAAGAGCTCTTTGGGGCAGAGGCCGTCACGAGATTCCCACCTCGCATGGGGTGGACAGGGTGGGCACGGACGCAAGGTTGGCAGGGGGGCACTTCCAGGGGAAAGCAGCCGCACTTCCAGGGGAAAGCAGCCATCAGTAGATTCCTGAAGGAAGGTGCCGTTTCTGGGCTTGCGGAGCACAGGCAGCGTGAGGAAGGGGCATCAGGGCTCATTAGTTGCAGCCCCAGCTAAGGAGTGACAACCAGGCACCTCCCTGGAGAGCAAAGGACTGTCCTCCCATGGGAGTGGAGAAACAGGAGCCCAGGCGTCAACTGGGGAGCGGGAGGGCAGGAGGAGGAGGCTGCCTTCCCCACAGACCTTGCTGCATCTTTCCAGCACCTCCTAGAAAGCATATAAAGCTTATTAGCTGTGCTGCTGGTGCTCCCAGGATGTGTCCAGCCCAGATGAACAGGAGACAACTGTCACTGTCCCTGTCCCTGCAGCTAGGCTACCTCTCACTCGCTCATGCCCAAGGACCAAAGCTAGGCAGCCGGAGGTATGCACCCACCCCATTGCTCTCTGTGTCCGAGCTTGAAAAACCCCAATCCTGAGCTCGGGCCGCTCCAGAGGGGGTCAGTGCCCAGCGACTGCGTGCCGGCGGTCAGGTTTGCTCCAGCGTTCCCTCCCATCGGCTGTCCCCAGGCTCAGCCGCAGCCACCGCAGCCCAGCCTGTGCTTACAGCTGGGGATGCAGGGCGTGGAAAGAAAGGGCTGCCATGAAGTGAAGGGAAGCACCTTGAGACACCAATGCAAAGACCGTGGGAAAGAACCTAACGACATTCATGTTCATCAGGAGACAGATAAAACCACTGCAATAATAAAATTTCATTATGACAGCTAAGGAAGAAGAAACAAAAATTCTTTGTTTACTGTGTCTATAATAAAGTACAAAGATACATGCCTTTGCACTACTGGTTGCACAGGCAGGTTTCAGCCCTGGGTGAGGGCTAGAAGTTGTTTACGTACCGTATGTCATTTTCCAGGTGGCAGATCAGTCCTTTGCAGCATTAACTCAGCCCTCCATTCCACAAGGTGCACACAAAACAGCCTTCCTTGGGGTCCTTCTCCTTACGGGAACAGAGAGGGGAGATTGCAAGATTTACTAGTTCATAAAGGCTTACAGACTTCTGAATTTATCAAGAGAGAAATGCAGAGGACATTAGGGTCCTCACTGACAGCCAAGGACTGTGCTTCAACCTTACTAGGCATGGGAGAGTCTACGTTGGCGTTCATTCTCAGGACAGAAAACCATTAGAAACCTGAATTTTATTCCCCATAGAGCTTTGTTTTTCACTACAGGTTTTCACTAGTGCATTCAATTTGCAAATCCAAGGGAATAGTATGGGAAAAGTTTCTATTTTTAACAAAATAAAGTAAAAACTTCTGAAGTAACGAACTACTGGATAAAAAGATTAATCTTCTTGAAAGAGTTTTGCTGCCTTATGTACTCCCACACAATACGTTTTACATACTTACATTTTGCATGCATATATACATACAATTCTCCTACAGAGTACAAAAATAAATTGATCCATATTATAAACTCACTCTACATATGCATGTTTTTTATTCACAGACATGTGTGAGAAAGTTTGAGAAAATGAAAAACCATACCAGCCTGCGACTAGGGCCAGGGGCAAGGACAGAGCTGGATAAAACCTGTGTGTTCTAGGCAGTAAAGCACCCTCTCGTATCTGCACACTTTTGAAAACACTGTTTTTTCCCCCCGTATTATTTTTGTTAAGAGAAGTCCGCCTATCCTGAGCGCTGGAGCAGCTGACCCAATGGCATAGTTACCTCCTTGTGAGTCATCCATGTCCTGAACTGAATCTTTCCACCCCATCCCAATAGGAAGACTTATTTTATATAGCTCCATCAGAGCATTCATGGTGATGTCTTAAGCACCGTTAAAAGCTCATACCAGCAAGACAAATGTTTATTTCTCAGTTTGAATCATCTCCCTTCTTTTTTTAAGAAATCCATTAATGACTAAGCATGTTTCATGACCAGCTTTTAAAAATGTCTTTATACGATTTCACCTAACTTAAAAAAGGCGTCATAAAATTCACAAAATGCAACAAGACTAGAGACATGCGTCTAGCTCAGCGCTCCCTGCAGTCGTAGCATACTCAGTTTGCTCTAGTGTACTTTTTTTCCTAGTCTGGGTCTGCTTTTTCTCTTCCTGTTCCAGCAGTCATGGCCTAGAAAGATGAAATTTTTCAGGGAAAGAGAGTTTGCAGCTCATTTTTGAGGTTTCATGCAATGGCTGATCTGAACAGCCTGGCAATCCTAGCAGTGAGCAAACCCAGTATCTCAGGCAGGGTCTCTGAAGTGACTGCACAAAAGACATGAACTAAATGTGAATGACTTACAAAAGGATCATGAATGACCTACAGAACAGTCATTGCTCACTGCATTATTCAGCAAATTTAGAAAGAGCAGGCAACTAGAAGGATAATTGCAAGCCTGCACTGCCTTTGGATGAAGCTCCTGTGGTTCTTTCAGTATCTTCAGACAAGCTGCTTACCTTTTCTCTGCCTCTGGTTTCTTATCTAGCTGATGGGATTACTGATTACTGGCTTTTGAAGCCACCTGGAAATCTACTGATGAATAATGATAATAGCACACTGCTATCTTCATGGTTTTCCTCAAATTGCTCCTAAAACACTTCCCCTCAAAATCTACGTGGGCTGCCACTGGTGACCCAGCTCTTACTCCTACACAGTATGCCCAACTGCAGCACAGTGCAAAGGGCACGGTCACAGGTAGCACTGTAAGCATCTCTCAAGACCTTTCATTGCTGCGACCTCAAATTTCCAATTCTTCTTACAGAAACCCTAAATTCATTAGCATCACTTACTGGGCCATTTGTAGTGGAGTGAAAGTCCTTGGGCAAGGACCTGTGGTCTGCCTGAGGGTACTCGGCTCTGCGGGGTTTATTGGCTGGCCATGAAGAGCAGCGTTTGTGTAGTCCCAATCCTCTTTTATGGCAAGCCCAAGTTGAAGCTTACAGGGCAGATCTGGGCCTTCCCAGAAAGGCCTCGAGAGCCACGTGAGCAATGACTGAAGGCCATCCCAAGCAGCCACAGACTGAAATGATCCAACTTCTACCTCTCTCCCTGGTCGAGTCGATGGCTATCGCTCAGCACTGCGGAAGAGATCTTTTATTTGGGTCCCAAAAATGAGCCACAGGCAGCCAACACGCAGCACTTGGTACCATGACCTACTAGGGTACCAAATGGTACCTACCATGGTACCAAAAGGTCACGTATGTGACCAAGACCATCTGAACAGAGCTACAAGCTCTCATTAAACATATGTGAAAGCATCTCTGCACTGCATCCACGTGAAGACATTTCACTCGAACTCTTCACAGCCTGACTCACAGCCCAGACAAGTTTACAGAAGCAATGGGCAACTTCTTTCAATTGTCTGCTCCCCCTCCTAAATCTAAAGCACCACCTTAGTCATCTTTCCCTCAGGCTCTCTGACTAGCAAAGGGGAAGGGAGACATTTCACCAGAAACTAAGTGGAAAGCCACATGTGAAGTATAGGTTGGTTAGTGCAACAACCACTTTCTCAAAACAGCCTAGATCGTGTTTTCAGAGCTAAGAGTAAGGTTTACCAGGTAAAACAAAGACTTATTGACTCAGCCTTTTAATCACAAGAGTTGAAAACAAATACACACTAAACAAACACAGCCCAAGATATATTACCTTTCTCCAGCAAGATCGAGATAGGTGCCGGAAGGAGAAACCAACCTTCAAATCCAACTATTTGAAGAGACAACCTCTGGAGTAGCATCTCCGGCACTAGTGCCGTTTCCAACTTCATTAGTGCTGCCTTGAGTTTTTTTGCCAACAGTTATCGGATCTAAAGAAATACTGTAAGATTAGACACTGGTCCATTAGCCAGCAACACATGGGAAATTTTGCCAGGAAACAGAGCTGCCCATATGGGCTTTGTGTACAGATGAGCATTCCCAGATAGCAAGGCCACCTGTCAGGAACGGCTTCATTTAGGGGCTAGTTCTGCCTCATTTAGAGGCAGAAATATCAGCAGTCCATCCCTTCAGCAAACTAAACCTTTCCCCTCTCAAATTAGTATTTAATCTTCTAGAAGAAATTCAAAGATGCTAAGACAGGCTTCCTCTCAAAACAGCAAAATGCTGCCAGGCGAGCCCTCACTGCAGCCCTGGGGGCAGTGGGGAAGGGAGGTGGGACGCTGACTGACAGATGCCCTGACATCTGGGGGTGCCACTTGCCTTTCTAAACCCAGGCACAGGCCCGCTTCTGCGCCAGCAATGCTGGTCCTCATCCTAATCATGAAAAGTGAACAGTAGCACTATTAGAGGCTAGATGACACTTAACCAACTTGATGAGGAGTCAGTTGTATGACTTTCCCAAGCTGTCAGTATCTCAGGCCAAGACCACCACCAAACACTCAGAAAAAGTAATAGATAACAACAGAAGAATTTGTTCTGAATGCACTGAAAGACCAGGTCAATTTTTGGCAGATACTTAATTGCAGGAACCTGTTCTTTATCTTCCCATGTTCACTGCACTTTAATCATCCTCAACTCTTCCCTTACACAGGACAGCATTTTTATTTTTAAAAGAAAGGCAACCAGATAAGCAAAATGTCAGGCAAGAAGAACAAGCATTTCATCTTTGCAGTCACTTCTACCACACCCAGCCTCTCTAAGAATGCACTTCCTGGCTCTGTTTTCATTTTCTGATAAAAATATAAAATGAGCACTAGATGTGGGAAATGTACTTTTTCCATCCCCAGAAGCAGAACACATTTCTTGCAAATCGTGGATTGCCACCTTCCACAACGCCAGCCAGCTGAGTAGCCCACAAAAATCAAAGGGCAACCCTTTCATGAGGTTTGGCTTACTTAGACAAACACATCAGAAACATCCTGGGAACAAAGATCCATGTGTCTTAATATCCCTACTCGGACCCAAGCCAGACACTCTTCTACCTCTACTCTAACCAGACAAATAAATGGTGCGCCTGCACCCACGTCAATAAAAGCTGTTCCGCACTTTCCCAGCACCCTAAGTTTTCAGGTAAACACTATTAGCCTGCTAAATATTCAGTGTCACTCGCCCCTCAGTAAAAAGGGATTGTTTCTAATAACTAGTTATGTCATGTCAGATATGCGAGAACTTCCCAATATCACAGGAGAGAACAATGAGTCAGTCAGAGGAGGGATGCTTTCTTGTGAAATTGCCTACCGAGCCCTTGAGACAATGAAACAGGCCCTAGGCAGATTAAATTAGCTTCAAACACGTCAGTCTCCCCTTAGCAATTTTCTAACTTGGAGTGCCCCTTCCAGAAGGGCACAAGTGCCACCAAAAGCAACGCGCCGCTTGTTACATGCCTCTCACCAGCAGCACCTACTTCGTGCTCCAGCACTGACCGAACACATGCTTATGCACTGCCACCCTTACAAGCCCAAGGTACTTTATCCCTTTGTGAGATGACTCAGTCAACACCACCCAGAAAGGAGTGCCAGGCAGTCAGATCAGGCTGATCTGAAGGGCCAGACTATCTCATCAGCAATTCTTTTTCCTGTGTAATCACCTCTTATAAAGAAAATGGAAATGAAGTAGAAAGAGTACTACCAGGCTTCTCATGCAAAATTAGGAAAAAAAAAAAAAACCCAACTGTAGGCAGGGTCACTTGCAGTGAGAGATGCAGATGACAGCATCTTCAACATAATCTAGGCCCAATTAGCTGTTCACATATAGAGGTGCCATTTCATCTTTGCATACCCTAACTAGAAATTCAGTTCCATTTCCAGTCTGCTTATCTGCTAAACAACGTACAGCCTCCTCTCTCTGTCGCCTTAGCTCAGCAGCAAAAGCCATTTTTAAGGCTTCCAAGGATGATTTTTTGCACAAAGTACGAGCAGAGCAAAGGGCCCGCAAGCACTCAACTGGCTGCAAGATGATCTTCCTACATTTTTTTCTCGTGAAAGGTGCAACCAATACCAGTGGAGCCAGACTGAACCCATGAACCACTAGAAGCCTAACCACAATGATCTGAGTAAAAGGTATCATCTAGTCTGGTATCAGGTCTGCAAGAGTGTCCATTAGCACGGCTCCAGGGAAGAGCTGAGCAGGGAAAGCCTGCAGTACAGTATTTCACCTTTCAACACAGAGAGAGAGGACCACTTCACATGGTTAATTTCCCTGGTAGCTCTCCACAAAAATGTCCTTCTAAATACACATCCAGGCCCTCCCTGCATCAACAAACGTCGTTTCTACCACATTCTTCCACTATCTATCTCAAGGAATCATATCCTATTGGCTGTTGCGTGCTCGGTACCTTCACTAGTAGCCTCCAGCTCTCATGCTGGAAGGGACAGCGAGCAGTTCATCCCAATCCAGTTTCTCTGGCCTGACATCACTCTGCAGGCCTGTCATACCTGCTGCCAGCTATTGCTTTTGCAGCTGAAGAGCCCTAGCTTGCTCTGCTGCTCCCTGCAAAGAAGTTCCTCCACACCTCTGGGCCACTTCCAATCCTAAAACACTTTCATCTGCGGGGACACCCTAACCAAGTGCAGCAGTAAGGCGGGGTGGACAACACGTTCGCACAGTAGCACAGAAGCGTTTGTTTTTCTTCAGTTCCTTTCCTACAGATCCTAATGCTTCATCCGCTTTTCTTGACTATTGCCATCTCACCAGCTCAGTGCTCAGCAAGGACAGTCTGTGAAGACAGTTCATCCTCCCGCAAGGTCACGGCCAGCTCAGAGCCCACCTTTTTATTTGTGAAGCAAGGACAGTCTTTTCCCCATGTGTATACCCTCATTTGCTCTTGCAGACTTCCACCTGTGCTGAGGTAACTGCTTGTACCCAAGCTGTAGGAATTGAGGACCAACACAAGGAAGTCATGGGGAAAACGTGACATTGTCAGAACTGCTATCATTCTTTCAAGTATACAGGGACAAGTGTTGAGGTAACAACCTGCAGTTTGGACAACCTGGTAACTATTAACTCTATTTGGGGTACACCTGCTAAATACACAGGCAACAACTGCTTGGTACACGACTCAAAACACCCAAGCACCAGCTTCAAAGCCAGCATCAAACAAGAGAAACCATAAACACCAGGATGGAATGACTTAATTTCATCCTTAACAAATGGATCTTCACCAGTCTCACAGCATTACCAGGCTAAATCAGTTTTATCTCAAGCTTGATTTCATCATCATTATTTGTATCACAGACAGCAACCACCAAAATTTAATTAGCATGTTTATTCAAACAAAGGTTACATGAGACCCTTCAAGAAATACATCGCATCAGGCCTCCGGGTATCAGATTTTTTCCACTTAGCTTGTCTACAAGACATACTTTGTCAAAACAGCACAGACTAATTAAACAATTATGGCAGAGAATTGCGTGTGATGCAAAAACAGTTTAAGAGCAAAGACCATACAAACAGCATAGTACTGGATCATAGCCCAGCATGGATCATTCAGAAAGTGATAGGAGGAAGAAGTTTTCTCCAATAGAACACAAGTATACAGCATCATCAGTACACATTTTGCAATAATAACCATAATTATTAAAAAATAGAAAAACACATTTACTTCAAATATTACTTGGCTAGCCACTATACCTATAAGGTAAAACCATAAATGGACTAACTCTGCTTAGGAGGTGAAAAACACTAAGTCTCTAGAATTAACTAGAGCCCAATTCAGCAAACTACCTGCGCATGTGCTTAAGTCCTACCAACACTAGTGGGGCTTACACATATTGAAGTATTGCAGTTAACATGGAGAGATTTCAGCATGCATCAACAGTTAAGTACATGCTAAATACTTTAACTGAATCAGGATCATATTCCTTAAAGTACAACAATGTTATATACACACTACAAAGTCATGATCTTTCTCCCTCAGTCTATTGTCCCATCAAAAGAAAAACCTCTGCTGGCTATGAGAAAAAACTGATACAGTCCCCTGAAGCAGCATGGCTTTTCATATTTTATTAACAACTCCAAAAGCATGCACAAATTAGTGCTAGGGACAATCTATCTTAACTGTACTTTTGGTCTTCAGTCTCTCAAAACAACATAATTCACCCGATCTGCACCAGTATAATATTAAAACTCTATATGCAATTTGCAGGTTCAAGATCAAGGAACTTGTTTCTTCGGTTCATTCCCCAAGCGATCAATAGATTCTTAGAACTATACAGCTGTACAATAATGCCAGTGACTATATACAATCCTGCACGAGATACTGGAAGAAAGCTACAAAGTTACATAAATAAATGTTCAACTTCATTTCTCTTGCACTTAATATTTAAGTGTTATTAAAAACACAGCCAAAATAACTCTGCAATGTTGACATCTAACAGCCATTTCTAAATAAGAAGATTTCCTGTAGAATTGTCCTCGTCCAGAAGCTATCTGTATGGCTGTTTAAATAAAATCAGTCTTGTCGTAGCTATGAAATCCAGGTATCCAGGCAAATGTTCCACACATACTCAGGAATGAAACATTCCCATTTGCTCAGAGGAATTTGACTGTTGGGCTTTGGGGTTTGGTTTTTTTTTTTAACTCTTATATAACCCACTATATGATAGTGAACAAAATATTTTTGTTTCATAGAAACAACTAACATTTGCCCACACCAGGCAAATGGTCTATTTACAGATACATTAGGACTGCCTGACTGACAGTGAGTGTGAGTTGCTGAACTCCAAGAAACATGGATCTTAAAATGGCGACACTCTCTGCTGAATCGCCTTCCCTTTTAGGATACGTCTTATCTGGCGAAGAGAAAAAAAAGACAAAAACATTAGTATTCATGCTCCTAAAGTGAGTCAATTTGAAAAAAATAAAACCCTTCGACCCAGTTCTGCATTCCTCATTTATCTGAGCCTAGTTTCTCAGCTCAGTTACACCAGAAATGATCCAATTTTACAGCCTTTGAACCAATGAAAGGCAACAGAATTACTCAGTTGCTTAAGTTATTAGCTTCTTAGGTCAAGAGTCACCTCTTTCATCATGTATTTGTATAGCTCCTAGGAAAAAGGAGTTTTCTTCATCTGTTATTCAGGCCTAAGAACTGCCATTACTTATTATGATTACAGCAACAAAAGCACGATCTCAGGCCATACTGAGATGAAGAGAAGGCACATTACCTCCAGTATGTTGCAACGTTACAAAGAAAAAAACCTGTCTTGACAGGAAAAAAGCTTTTGAGATGGAAAAAATAAAAGCTGCAAGCAAAACCTATGATTTCAGGTCTCTGTATATTCCGCCTGCTCCTGACATTAAAACCAAAGATCCCTGAATAAAATGGCATTTGCTAAATCTTTCCCTTAAAAGTTGCAACTCAAAACCCAGAAGAAACTTTTGGAGAGTAATGAGCTTTTTTTGTAGATAAAGACAGGAACAGGAGAGGGTTGTTGGGTTTTGTTGTTGGTTTTTTTTTGTTGTTGGTTTTTTTTTTGTTTTGTTTTGGTTTTTTTTTTTTTTTACCTGTTCTCCCACAAGGCCATCAGGAACCAGATGAACTGGCTGCTCGTTCTCCAAGTTTCTGGCACTTGGGTCAGCTCCCTTTCGCATCAGCAGGCGCACAGCATCCAGCTGACTCACCCGATACTGCAGGCTGGCAGCCACGTGGAGTGCTGTGTTGCCGTTGTAAGCCTGGAGAAGACAAAGCAATTCAGTGAAGGAAAGGCTGGGGCACAAGCCTCAGGACACTCGTGGTGCCACACATGTGCACATCCCGGATTATGTCTGCATTCCAGAAAAAATCACTGTACCTTTGCATTAACAAAAGAGAGACAGTTGGGCAGCTCCAAAAAGAGACGAATGAGCTCCAGGTTTGCTTCTTCTGCTGCCAAATGTAAAGCTGAGCGACCACTTTTACGATCCTATCAAAAAAGAAACTGTTAGTCTTCCCTGCCGGTGCTTCACCTATCCAGAGTCAACATGCAGACAAACAGAACAGAAACCAGAGAAACTGCAGTGTTGAACAAACTTATTTGGACTACAGTTCACTGAAAGTCAATCTGAATATCTATTTTAATATGAACATCTAATGAACAATGGACTAGATCGCATGTGGCAGTAAGCCTACATAGCCAAAATATCAACTGTTCTATCAAGTAATGGTCTGGCTGAGCACAGACTTAAACTGGACAGGTAAGCAGTTTTAAATTAAAATTTGCAGTTCAAGAACAAGGTATCATCAGCACCCTATTACTACAGATACCTCACAGAGTGCTCCAAACATATTCTTACTTTTAAGACGCAACCAACTGCAGCCAGTGTAGCATCATTCTTAATCCAAAAATTAGACTGTCACCTCCCTCTTTCCCCAGGGCTCATTTGCATTGATAATACCTTGCTCTGAATAAACGCAACATTCTCATTCCACTTGGGTACATTAAGCTGTAGGGAAGCTTTCAAATTAGTCTACTTCCTTTGTAATAAAGCTGAAACGTGGCATGGGAAAAAGGGACACGTTCTGCTTACACATTCTGTCTGCATCTGGCACTTCAAAGTACTGTGACTTACTTTCGCTTCGACAGAGGCTCCCATTTGTATCAGAGTCTTGATCGTTTCCACCAGGCTCTTGTTTCTCAGCAGAAGCTCCTGGACCTCAGGGGAGTGAGGTGGCTGACTGTTTTGCAGTTCATGCAGCACAGCATTATGGGCCAGAACAGCACAGTGCAATGCTGTCAGACCTTAACATTAAAAAAAATAAATCATCATTAATGAACAAATGCAATACAGAGAATCGACTGGCTGCTTGTTTCAAAGGATGGCTAAAGGAGCTTCTGCCCCTGCGAAGCCCAGGGACCATTCTACATTTGTAAGTGACAGTGACTGCTCACGAGTGGCTTGAGATTTGGGTTGTCCATCACCTGAGGAGTTAAGTAGCAACCTACTGTAAGCTCTCAGCCAACGGACAACAAAAGAATCAATTTCTAATACATTTTTTTAACAAGACATAAATTAGAAAGAGCTGTTATATGGAAAAGAGGTTCACTTAAAACAGCACTCTGGTGCCAGAGATTCTGGCTTCTGTATCCACCGATTTATTGCTGGCACTCAAATGTTTTGAACAATAGCCAGTTACTACCTCCACTCTCCGTGCCAAACACAGCAATCACATGTAAGAGGAAAGAGGTCCCGACAGGCACAGACTAACCATGCTTTTATCTGACAGATGTGCCAGTTGTAGTGTAATTTCAATTGTAATTGTAAATTTCAGCTTGGCAAAGATATGCTCCATTTTACTGCTTCTCAACCCAGGATAACATTCACATCAGCAGCTATAAAACAGTGTAACATCTAGTAACTCTGTAAATTATAAACTCTTAACTACTCACCATCATAGTTTGTTGCCTCAAGGTCCACATACTGATTGCTTCCCATGGCTCCCTTTTGGATTGCCTACAAAAGTGGGAGCAGGTATGCATTTAGGTCTTATCCAAACCACATATTGCTTCCTCAAGCTTGTATACAGTCTTACTGCAACAAAGTTGCAATAAATAATGGCATTAAGAGGAGACTTCTTTATTATTTTTGTAGACTAGCGGATTTCACCAAATTACTCCAAAACACTGGTAAGAACCATAACGTGAAATTCAGTCTCACTTCAAGCCATTACTGTAGAGCCCCGAGACATACTCACAAGGCTACACAGAGAGAAAGATAAAGGGAGGAGCGGTGTTTTCAGAGTTTCCCAAGACAACTAATACCAAGTGTAAGCGTTAACAGTCAGGGCAGAGCTACAGCTGCCTGGTTCTTACCTGAAGGACCTGGGCATGCCCCTTCTCAGCGCAAACATGCAACGGCGTCCTACCCCAGCAGTCTGTGGTGTTGACTTGAGCCCCCAAGCTAACCAAGTCCTGCACAATGAGATGCTGATTGGCAGCCACAGCAACCTGGAAAGCACTCTGCAAACATCGAGAAGAAAATTTAAACTATTAGTCATCTGATCTCCAACAGGAAAGAGCAACTAAAACAAATAAAAGGCCTAGCTACCTGGTATTATTTAAGCAGCGATTATGAATACCAGGAAGCCAGGACAAATGAAGCAGAGCACATAGTTTTACCAGCTCAAGGTGATCCCAAGAAGTATTAATAGCTCAAGGTTAATATTAGCATGCAGGCTGAATCTCAGGGTTAATATTAAATAAGCATTGCACCACATCTTCCTCAAGGTCCAGACATGCAGAAGCACTCAGGTGCACAAAGCAGGTGCAAAGATATTTAAGAACCTCACCTGGCCATTGTGCTCTTTAATATCCAGCATGTGGAGGGCAGCCATCTTCCTTGCAAGAACGTAGGAGAGCGCTCGCCGGCCCTGCGCAACAGCAATGTGAAGGAAGCTGTGGGAAAGGGGAAACACAGAGTTACACCACCATACAAACTTGGGCTCAAGTCATTAGAGATCCAGACATAGAGGAGGGGTGTTATGCTGCCAGCTTCAGACCTCCTCTGCGTGACTGAGACAGAAACACAGGTACCTTCTTCCCTGGGCAATTTAAAGCATCTAGAGTCTTTCTCTCCCCATTTACTAGATAAAAGTCTAACGATAAGTACCCGAAATCAGACAATACAGACACCTTATCTGCTGAGCGTGCTGCAACTCTGTGCATCACAGCCCATCAGCAAGACCACACATTTCACTTGATTAGCAAAACTACTGCACTCACAACACAAACACGGCTAATGAACTGCTTCCATTACACCCCTACAGTCCACCAAAAGCCAAACAAACATTTCCCAACCTTCCGCACCAGGAACATGGAGATAAACAGCACTCACGTGTCTCCATCAGAGTCTTTTGCAAGGAACTGGTCTTGAGAGATGTTAGCAAGTTTGTTCTCCTCCTGCTCCACTTGCCATTGAAAAAAGGACTTGCCCAGCTGCGTTGTGCTTCTGGCAATGTTTTGGTCAGGTAGAGAGACATTCAAAGTAGCCAAAGAGACACTGCGCTCCAGACTACCGCAGATGTTACTGGAAAGCAAGCTGAAGTTTGGAGCGTGGGGGCTGACATCAGCCTGTGGGTGGGCACTGGCCAGCGGCTGGAGGGGAGCGGAGATGCTCTCTGACCCTTCAGAGTCGTTCAAGAGGGAGGAGAAGCTCTGCGACGGGCAGTACGGCAGTTCATGGCTCTCAAACGTGTTCTGCTGGTAGCCAGGAGACTGGTCATTGGCAGCAAACGGCCTGTACTCCAGGGAGGCGTCCGAAGGATAGCTCTGTGACAAATCTTGGTTCTGGGATGGAGGGAACTGGTAATGCTGCGGCGGATCAAGCATATGCTGGGAGGTGTGATCTTGGAATGCTTGGTACTTCTGGGACGGGGAGAAAGCCTGTGTTCCCGGGCTGTCCTGGTACTGCTCACCAGGCGAGCTGTGACTGGAGACAGTGTGCAACCAGCTAACCTGCACCGTGTTCAGAGAAACAGGGCTCGACTCGTTCTTGATGTTTATAATGTTCTGAAGCAGATCAGAACTGCTGTCGTGCTTTGGATCGTTTTTATGAGTCTCCTCTATGTTATCCATAGAAGTTGGTGTCTGCGGTGGCGTCTGCCAGGGGAAAAAAAAAAAAAAAAATCAAAACAAGCCCCAGAGAGTCAGAGGTATAGCTGTATCTGGTAGTTTCTGACCACACAAAGCAAACTGAAAAAATAAAGGCACGGAAAAAATTACTACAAGCTTACCAGGAGGTGTGGGTGGACATTAGCTTGGCGTTTGAAAGAAGGTCCATCAGAAAGGAGCTCAGGAGCCTTTCTTTTGCCACTGTGACCTAGTATGCTCTTCAGCTCTGCTAAAAAGAAAATAAATTTAGAATCCCTTTGGAGGTTACTCTTACAATCAACGTTTAAAATCTTATTGCAGGGTATTTAAAAAACAAAAGGGTTTTTTTACCTGTGTACTGCTCGTAGTTCACCAATCCTCCTTGTGCCTTTTGAGAAAAATCCAGATTATTCCATTATTATAATGTTATTTCACAAAAAAAAAAACACAAACAAAACCAAAAAGAAAACAGCAGCAACTTGCTTCTGTAAACACACAATATACCTTAGAATAATTCTAGTACATGATTGTCTAACCCTAATTTAATTGCTTTTAATTAAGGTTAGAAAATTGAAAGACTTTTATAGAACTTAAATGAAAACCACCATTTTTCTTAAGGCTTTTTAAACTATTTGTTACAATACCACAAAAGTCAAGAAAATGTAGAGAAAGACACTGTTCCTTACTGAGGTCTCAGGATTTTTTTTTTTTAAAACATAAAAAAGCCAGCCAATTTTATACTACTTCAATGACATGAACTCTTTTATGCAAAAATTTTCCTGTGACAACACTTACCTAGAAAGCTCACAAACACATGCTCAGAAAGACTATTAAAAAAAAAACCCCTTTAATCTTCCCAGAATTTCCTATTTTTTTTCTGTTTATCTTTTCAGACTGGAGCAGTCTGCCTTTATAGCGTGTGCTCCACACAGAGGAGCACAACAGCATCACAAGCGATTCTCTTCTGACAAGATTCCCCAACTCTTACAATGAATGACCTCACTCGAGTTAACAGGGAGTTTCTGTGGTTTCGTAACACAAATGTACCTTTATCCAAACTCCCTTTAGAAAATAAAGCTTAGTAAGAACATTTTTAAGTGCCTCCTTCTCCCGCAGTAAACCTTCTCACTAAATTCTTCCCAGCTCTGTTCTTCCATTACGTCTTGAAAAGGAAAAACACTGACTCCATCCACATCAGATAAAGCAGCAAGCTCATTTCCAGCGTTATCGCATGCCGCCTTTTTTTTTTTTTTTTTTTTGCCAGCCCCAGTAACCATTAGAAGCAGTTATGTCAGTGCTGAAAAATGCCGGTTACCTTGCCTTCCTCCGTGGTGGAGCCCGAGGACATCTGTTTGCTGCTCCTGAAGTGCAGCAGGAGCTCCTTCACAGAGTTCTTCACACGGACCCCCTGGAACGGGCCTCTGTGCTGCTTCCCTCCCCCCATGTGCTGTTCAACTGTTGAGAAATGAAAGCAAAACCCGAATTTAAGCCGCTGACTCCCTTTCCACGTAGAAGAAGAAAAAAAAAATAAATAAACAAAAGCGGGAGCGCTGGTGGAAAGCCACCTAAACCCCCGGTTTAGCAGAGACGGCCGAGGCGACGCCCCCCCCGCCCCCGGCACCTGCTCCGCCATCTCACGGGCGTGCGGCTCCCGCCGCTGCCTCCTCATCACCCGGGGGCCCCCCGCCCGCTCCCGCACGGCTGGGAATACCCGCGGCGGCCGGCACGCACCGCCGGCGAAACCCTCCTGCCCGAGGCGGAGATCCCGCTTTTCACCCCTTCGGGGGCTTTTCAGCCCAAAAGGGACCGCGACCGGCTTCGCTCCCGGCGGGGACGCCGCGGGAACCGCGGCTCCGCGCCCTCCCCCGCCGCCCCCGCTCGCCCGGGCGCAGGGGGCC
>JAVKLA010000030.1:9209146-9230349 GCA_034782735.1 Sagittarius serpentarius | reverse complement strand
CTAGCCAGGACTTGGTGGCTGTAATCTGGTTAGTTCTTAATGGAACTTCAGTTCCATCATTCTATCTAATAATGATATAAGAATGATGATGATGAGGATGATGATGATGATGATGATGATGATGATGATGATGATGATGATAATATCCCAACCACCGTCTCCAGGGTGGCAGCAGGGCTCTGGTGTAGAGGGCAAGGTGCAGGGCTGAGGCTGCTTGGCTGCCCCAGACAGCCCAGGGCTTGGCCAGTGCCCGGCGCCCGGAGGCAGAGGGCATTTCCTCCACACACACACCCTCCTGCTATCTACTGCCATTAAAAGCAACGGGAAACACGTGGCTTGCTGTAAAGAAAGTCAATTAAAGGTCTAACTAGCCAAAAAGAAATCATTTGCCTCAGGAACCAAGCCGATACTGGACTTCCGTTTGGAGCAGAAATATGACCTTCTTCCCAGTGTCCCTAGCTGACATTTGTCCCTGATCACTGGTCACCAAGTTTGCTGAGCAAGACCCCAGGGTATCACCCTTTCCCTGCTTCCTATGTGCCTTCAGGCAAGCCACGATGTCCCAGCTGAAAATACCTGGCTTCCATCTAAAGTACTTACAAGCTACCCATCCCCAGCCGTACACAAGTCACCGACGACACCATGGTACAAACATGCTCCCAGATTTTGGGGGTCTAAAATCCAGAGCACATTTCATCCTCTGCAAGAAGCTTAATGCTGACCTGCCTTCCCTGCCTGCCAGATACAGGCACAGGTAATGAACCGGGGTGCTGCATAATCGACCTCATGTGGTAAGCCAGAGAAACCCTCACCAGGTGATGAAAAGAAGTTTATGGTCTGGTTTAATAAACCCCTTAGCATAACAAATTTTAAAGTGAAGTTTAAGTTCATTAAACTTACTTCTTTTCATTCCCACAGATTTTTTGCTAAATTACAAGACATTAGGTGTGGATCCCTATTTTTAGATATGTTTCCCTGTGTTGTCTTACACTGCACCATGACAGTTTACTCCTGTCCTGTTGAAGCTGGCAGGCTTGTATGCTGATGATGCTCTGCTATTCCAAAATTACTTAAGACCTGCCAAGGAAAGAAACTGTACTCAAGGTTACACAAAACACCTGCTTCCACTAGCAATGTTTCTTCCATTTAGTGCTCTCAGAGCTTAGCTTTCCATCCATCCATCCATCCATCCATCCATCCATCCATCCATCCATCCATCCATCCATCCATCCTTCCTTCCTTCCTTCCTTCCTTCCTTCCTTCCTTCCTAACTCTGGAAAACTACTACATCCTCCCCTAAAAAAAGAAGATTGTTTCAGAGAGAATTGCCGAAAACAGCTAAGCTATTTAGGGGTATTTTGTCCCTAGATCCACTGTGGGCTTTCAAAAATCCCACCATTCATTGTGGTTTCTTCACACTTGGTTATTACCCGCTACCTTCCCAAATGCCAGCCGTTCTTCCGTACCCGACCCCAAAACACATACGGACAAGTATAGCACAAGCCATTCAGAAGGCTATTAGAAGTAAAAAAAAAAAAAAAGAGAAGCCAATATTGTTCCAATCAATTACAGGTTTTAAGCAACAAAGCAAATAAAATGAGAATAGTGTACCTTCATGTCGGAGCAGTGAAGTTAGAATTAGCTCTATGGAAAACAAGCCAGTTCTTTGCACGCCACTGGCAACTGATCGTTCCTTATGGCCACGTCTGTGTGAATGATTGAAAAGTTCCTCTGAGGTTTAACGGTATGAAACAGAGAAGCAGCAGCAAGGAAACTTTTTTTTTCTCCCCTCCCTCACAGAAGTCCTGCTTACTCTGGCTTTCTGGTCACAGAAAAAAAAAAAATTACAAAAAAAAAAAAGACACCCTAAACAACACCAACGCCCCCCCCCAAGTTTGTTACAGCTCCAGGCTGACTACCCATGGGGCTCTTTTTATTGCAGTGGATCACACACCACTTATCTTTCAGCCCTGGTTAACTGGCGGGGGGGTGTTATGACATGTGAGAGGAAGCGGCAGGGTGGAGGAGGAGGGTGGTGTGAGCGTGGCTCCCTGGACTTTTTCTGCGCAGTGGAATTTCCCAGGCGGGGTAAGCCCTGGCAGGGACATTCCCCTGCCAAAGAGGCTGGCAGGAAACCCCAGGCTGGTGTAATGCTGCCAAAAAAGGGACTAGAAGACGCTGATGCGAGATTCACAGCAAGAACAATGAAAAAGGGCTGTACAACAAAGGGGTGAAGAGAAACCTGCCGCGTTCAACGCCGCAGAGTTTCTTTCCTGGTAGGGTCAAGTTCTCCTCCTTGCTCACCTCCTGCCTGCAGTGCTGCCTGTATGGCTGCAAGCAGGGAAGCTGCGTCTCGTAGCCCTTTTCTGTCTTGGCACCACAGGGTAACCTGGACAAGCAGGTGCCTGCGTAGCGGTCGCATCGGAAGCAAGAGAGATGCGGCATCCCACAGATAAAAAAAACCAGCTCCAGCCTTTGGGAGGTGAAGCACGGCAAACACCTCTCCTTGGCGACTGTCTGGATTTCGTGGGATTTTGCCGTCAGAAAGGTCAGGATGAGTTTCATGGAGGCTAGCGTCAGTTAGCGTGAAAGCTCTGTACAGCCAGAAGCCTGATAAAAAAGGGGGGGTGGGCTGGGGAAAAAAGAAAAATATAGTACTCTCCTTTGTCACAGATGTATCAGATGTAAAATAGTCACCTGCTCCGGTAGATACGATAACCTTCCCTGTGGAAGAAGTTTCCAGGGTTTTCCTAAAAGGTGAGCAGATCCATCTGAATCATACTGCCTTTTCTTCTCCTTTCAGCAGTGGCGCAGGCCAGGATCCACCACGCTTCTCAAACATGGTGAGCAAGGACAGGACACCCAAATCTTCTCAGAGCAAACACCCCCTGGCTTCAGCGCCTTCCTTTACCCCCTCCCAAGCACAGTTAATGCATATCATTCCCAGCGGCTGGCACCAACAAGGTGAAAGCACTGAACTACTTATCCCCCTGCCCGCCGTGTCCCCGCTGCACTGGAACGTAGATGTTAAAAACAAAGAAATAAAACCCCCTCAGACTTTACCCCCACCCTCACCCTGCCTCAGCAAGCTGCAGGAGGGAGGCAGGAGAGAACGTCTCCTTCCCAAAGGCGATCATTTTGAAACCTTCGCCCTGCAGGCAGGAAACGCTGCGTGGGCTCCATCTTCCTGTTCGCAGATGTATTATATCGCTGGAACACGTTCAACTGACAATCTTGATGGGCTCAATACTTTTCTTTGAAATAAGGGCGGTTTGTTCCAGCCGGGGCTGCTGTTTGATTGCTCGGTGCCCTCAGCCTTGTCTTAACACGCGGCAGGGCAGTGCCCCGGCCGGACCCCTGGCCTGCTCTCTCCTGCAGCAACTGTGGAGCGAAGCCTGCTGCCGTCGGTCGGGGTACCGAGAGGCCTGTGGGTGCCTTCACAAGGTACCGAGGTCTCTCTTTGCAACAGGGGGAGGCCGCAGCCCCAGAGGGGCACGGACAGCCCAACAGCACGGGCACGGGCACGGGCGGGCGGGAGCAGCACCTGGAGCAGCACTCAGCTCATCCAGCTTCTCCACCCCTTTCTCCTCAGGTGTCGCGGCCTCTTGAATCAGGGCAGCTCAGGTGCTCTGGCCCCTAAAGCCGTGGGGGGCACTTGCTATCAGCTGTAAAGCCGCCGGAGGTCAGCCGCCTCCCGGGCACCCCTCACCTCTGCCAACGGGCAATCCCTGCCGCAAAGAAAAGGAAAATCCGAATGTGACAAGAAACAAACCGAGGCACAGAAGGGCAGGGTAACAGCGCCACGGCCAAACAGCTGATGTGTGGCAGGGCAGCGTGAAAAGTCATGACTTCAGTCAGAAATCAAAACATCTACATGTAGCAGTGTTTGTCGCACAGAAGAACAGGGACAACAGGACATCAGGAAGAAATTTGTTGACATAGAGAAGCTGTACTTTTCAAACGGCAGATATGAAACTGTTGGGATTGGAAGATACACATATATTGGACACATTTTACAATAACGTAAAATAATTGTAATATCTGCTTGTTACTGGAGCTCCTGAATTTTTTTCATTGGATTTTTAAGATAGTATCTTTTTTTCTGTAACGTAACATTTTTTTTCTATTTTTACTTACCAAAGCAAAGGCAAAACCAAGACATAGCAGAAGCAAATAATAATAATACAAATACACAGGATGAAAATGATAAAGGTGGAGCAGAAGGAGAAGAAACCATTAGAAGGAAGAAACGGCTAAAGACAGAAATAGCTGCCTTGCCAGGAGCAAGCAGCAATTCCCTGAGAGAAGCTGATTCAGGCAGAGGAGGAGGGCAGGAGGGACTGGAAAGCGTGACTCACCCAGCCCAGGGAAAACCAGAAGGTAAAAAGGAGTAGCAAGAATGGAGTGCAGATTGGCAAGGCGGGGTGGGGGGGAACCAACTGTGATTTTTGTCATGGTTCTTTCACTGCAGGTACTTTTGGCCGTGCCTCTCACCTGCTGAACTCCAGTGGGCACGTCCCACCTGGAAGCTCTTTTGTAACATCCTTCAGCGTGCTGCCATGTCACGGCAGAGCAGCAGTGCCTGTCACAGAACTAGTCCCGATCATTGCAAACAACCTGCAGCAGAGATTTAGAGTGAAAAGGGAAAGACCCGTATTAAGCTGAACCAAAAACCAACAGGTTTGTACAGAGGGCCCAAGCACGAGGGCACCAGGTGAAAAGCACTTCAGTATTTTCAGAGCTGGCCAGAGAAGAGAGAGAATAACAAGTGGGGGGGCAGGACAAAACGTTTAATGGATGGCTGAACCGGGGAACACTGACTGCCATAGCATGGTCTGGCTGTCAGACCGCAAAGTCTGCTACATTTTCCACATTGCAGGAAGAACTGACTTGAGATGGACTGTTTTATCCCAGTAAAGTCTACTCCTCTGGATTCTTTTGTGACTTAGGAGAAAAAAAAAAAAAAAAAATCACATTTAAGAGAATATTTAGGGCAAAAAAAAAATCATCCTCTGAATAAAATGGTGGTGATTGTGCCATTTGTTTTCAAAACGCAACTGCCCAGGAGTTAGAAAAAAACCACCACCGAGACTATTACATTGTGGCTTATGTTTTTCATTTGAGAGTCATCCCAGGCTCTTTTTCAGTGCCTCAAAGCCCTCTTCTGGCCACATTCATTAAGGATTCACTAATCTACTAAACCCCTGCCAGCTGACACAGTCAGGATGTGGGGGAGGGCACGTTGTACTTTCACTTGGGTTTAGTGACATGCTCACTCTGCATCTGGGGCTCCTACAAAGTAACTCACGCACTCCTGATTCTCTGGCATCCTCCCACAAAATCCCTCTCTCCCACTCCAGGCAGAGAAGCAGCTCCTGTGCAATTCACCATGACAGGCTCACAGAGCAGCTCAGCTTATTTCAGCCCAAAAGGCTATCAAATATGCCCACGAGAGGCTAGTAACACCAACATAAAAGGAGGACACAGTAATTTGGATTTGAGAGATTCACTGCCTAGATACGAGCTAGGTTACCTTACGTGAGAGTTCAGATCTGGGTGACAAGCACCACAGTGAATTAACATTTCAGGAAAGACTCAAAGATCCATTTCCCTGATTTCAAATACGTTGATCTTGCACTGTGAATAGGACATCTAACAGTAGAAGTTACGTAATACCTTGTTAATTGGGGATGCAGCGCTAAATCCTGAGATGAACACAAGAAGCCCCATTCCAACCAGATCAGAAACCATGTGGTCTCAGCCCTTCATCAGCCTTGGTGAGCCTCCTGTCCCTCTGTCTGGCGGTATGAGGCTCAAGCCCCTTCCCTGCCAAGCACCTGTGCCATCTCAGGCAAGTTACATGACTTCTCTGAGTCACCACAGGCTCTCAAGAGCACACACGATGAAAGCCTGCCTGCGCACTCCTCCTTATTCCGGTTATAAATGTTTTGGTTTTGTTTTAAAAAGTTCCCCACCTATGATATCTGTCACATCTACAAAGGTGTGAAAACTCAATATACATGGCTTCAAGCCAACTGTAAGCAGAACGTTTGGAACTGTACCCAACACGATTGCTATGACATTGCTGTTGGGAGGGAGTAGAGGAAGAGGTGGGTGAGCAGCCCGGGTGGGAAGAACTGTTCCTTCTTTGACACATTTGGAGAAACATACGTATGTATATTTCGTTGTGCTATGTCAGAGGAGTGACTCTGTCCCACACAATTGATATTGCCTTTGGAAACCTCCGCATGACCAAATCCCCAACCGACTTCCTCTCCTTGGTGTCACAGAGCAAGACCTTTGCACGCTGTCCTTCCTTCGACCCCATCCTACCCTTTTTGCTTCCCCTCTCTTTCCTACCCCTCGCTCCCGTTTCCCTTCTAAGCATGCCGAGGCCTGACCTCACACCACACTGAAAAGCATCTCATGCTTTGCAGCCTCTCTCCTCCATTTTTGGCTAAGTGAAGGCTGACGTAGGTGGGACACGATGGCAATACAATTCACTTTCAGTTTCCAGAGCAAAATGCTGGGAATAAGTTACTTTGCCTTTGCCCTCTTACCTAGTTGCGGTAAGGCGGCATTGGCGAGAGCAGGCTGGGGCATGAACTCGGCTCTTTGTTTTGGAGGAACATAAGAGCAGCACCCTCGATCACACCACTGGCCGTTGCCCCCTAACCCAGCTCCTTCAGCGGTCACCATCAACTGAGAGGGGGAACAGAAAACCAGAGCAAACACTCAGCAATACTGCCTCCGTGTACTCTTGTCTAGTTTCCAGGAATTTGCAGTTCAGGCTATTTTTGGCTGTATATATAGGAAATCAGCTCACAGGACAACGCACCCTGCTTACTTCTTTCCCAGCTGTGGATCCTGGCTGCAACCCCAGCTCTAAGGCAACCTTGTGGCCATCCCCCGACTCCTCCAGCCTGGCCCTCCAGCCATCCCAGAGGCTCCACGATCTGTGCCATGCAGCCACCCTCTCCCTCTCCCCATGACCCTGCAAACACAGCTCTTGGGCTCACGTGGCAGGAGGCACGCAGCCAGGCACCATAGGGTGTCCTACGGCCCTTGAATGCACTGACTGACTTTCCGGACAGATCTCTCAACGATTTTTCTTCCATTACTTAAGGCAAAAACTGTCCATAAGCTAAAGAAGCGATGACCACACTGCATCTCCTCTGTTCTTCACGCACTGCTTTTTTAAATGAAGTGGTTTAAGGATTTCCCGTTGGCCGGATGGGTTGCAAAAGCCCTCAAAGAAGGAAGCCTCGATTATGTACAACCTTTTATTATGCGTCAGGCCTGATACACTGACAACAGGAAACATCAGTGTGCTTCAGCACTATGTCTCATGCCAGGCTTGTGCTGCTTGCACAGATCACTCCCCTCCAAACACATAATCAGAAAAAAAAGAAAAAAAAAATCAATTTTTTAGGTAATTTTAATCTATAAACCATAGTGTGAAACTTCTACCTAACAGATTAAATATTTTAAAGTAAACTTGCCCTCTTTATTAGGAACTTTGTACTCTTTGAGCTTTTGGGCTATTTAAATTGTTTTTCTGGTCACATCAGGCAATATAAGACATTGGCACCTTCTATGTATTGTAAGCATTTCAACAATATACATAAAATAGAAAAAAAAAAACCAACCTTTGGAAACATATTATTTCTCTAACACACAGACATAGAGTCCTTCACTGCTACCAACAGATAACAAGAGCCTTCCAAAAAGTCTAAATATAAGTAGAAACTAAGCATGAAGTGAGCTGGACTTAATGAGCAAGTGCTTTATAAATTAAATACACACTTGTAATTGAAGTTTTTTGCTGTTACTTAAACTGTCATGAGCGGAACAATGTTTTAACCCACACTTCTGCAACAACAACAACAAAAAAGCAAATCCCCAATACCTTTCCCCTTCCCAGGAGACAACTTCAGATCTTTGGTTTTGTCACACACACATGGAATTGTCACCCATAGTACATAAAAAGTCATATAGACCCTTCTTGTAAGCAAAGTTCCCATTTTTAAATGCTTACCTCTAACAAGTGAAACAATGAAAAACGAAAATTTGAATCTCATAAAGCAGAGCTGCAATAGTGCTGCATAGCAGAAGAAATTTGAAGCGATTGAAAACCTGAAAAAAGGAAAACTTCTGCTTTTTATCCTCTCTCTTCATCAACAATTCAACTAATGTTTTTACTATATTTCTAGAATGAAGAAATCAGCCTAACATGATATACATATGAGAAACAAGATTCTGAAAATATCAGGTGCAGAAAATCAGGTGCATCAGTCTAATCTGTAAAACAGAGTCTACTTATTTTATAAATTGTTCTTAAATCATTTGATAAACACCATAAAAATACAGTCTTTTTCACTGGGATTTGAGTGAGCTGGATTTTGAATAAGGAAATTAAAGAGGGGGAAAAAAAATCTCTGTATTGAAAGGTTAATAATCAAAAAGCTCAGGACAAGAATGAAAATACCAAAAATAATAGTTTCTTCCCTTCAAGTGAAGAAAATGGAAAGAAAAGGAAGACAGGGCTTTGAAAAGTCTTGTTAAACAAATTTTTGCATGTAAAGGAAGATACTTAACTGACAACTGAGAAATTCCTTTCCAGTCCCGTTTCGTATTAAGTAACTTGAAAAATAACCAACCTCTTAACCTAAGTCCCTATTAAAATCCATTATAGAAGCTTAAAGGTTTAAAGAAACTGATTTTAAAATATTTTATTGCTTCTGTTTCCATATACAGTACATACACAAGTGGTGCAACTGGTAACAAGATGAGAATAGAAATGAAAAATAATTTATAGTTCAACTGAATGACATATAAAAGCATAGCATCCCCAGTCTTCATCTTAAAACGTGAGTAAATCCTCAGTTTCTCCCTTTCTCCTCCCTGTCTGTTCCAGAGCCCAAAGAAATGAAGTATTGGTCCTCATTCCAAATGAACTGACAATTTCCCTCAAGTTCATTACCTAAAAGTTAGTTAATCTGTTATTAAAAAATTAATCTAAAAGGCAGAGGTTCTACCAGAAGGTGAATAGACATCTTTGCTAACAGCAGTCCTGTTCTCTTTCCCTCAATTGTCAAAACATTCAAAAAAATATGTTCTTCTCTCTCTGTTCTTGGTAGCTGATGGCGATACAAGAGTTGCTGTTGAAGAGCAGTGGTGTGCACTACAACATTCAGAGAAGAAACATGCCACCACAACGCTTTCACACGTGATATGGCTTTAGGAGGAAAACCAAATTGTTAGTTCACAAATTGTTTCCTTCAAAGCAAAAGTTTGAAGTCTTATTTTCATTAACATTATTTGGATAGATTTGTTATTCAGGATGAAAGCCTTATACCCTACCTATTTTAAAAAACACACCTGGGAAAGATGAAAGGTCATTTTGCATTGCAGTGGTTTACCTTCCCAGACCTGAATTGGTGTGGTCTCTTTTTAGCAGAGGATAAATTTCCATTAACATACTAAAGTATGAAATAGTTACCTAAAGTTAATGTATGGACAGATACTATGTGAGGCAGTTGTCAGTAGGAACTGACAAATTGGAACTCCTTAATTCTGATTTGAAAAGCTAAGAATAAATGCTATTTCAGTGTACACAACTCCTCCAGCCATTTTTAAACACTTTAAAATTGGTAAGTTTATAGATGGATGCTACTGACGACTTCTACATGCTAAAAGCATTTACATTTGTTTTTAAAACAGTTCTCGGTTGTCCTTTAAAATGAACAAAGCAAAAACACTGTTCCTGTAGCTGGTAGCATTAGCTTTCTTGGTGCTCCAGCAATAAGAGCACAAACTTCCTAACATAGCAGCAAACCTGGCAAAGAGTAAAACATTTCTAATACGAAGACATTTCAATTATTCCACTCCGTGCAACCTACCAATTTGCCTTATTAACCTTCTCAGTTTGCTCACAAAGACTCAACTTTGATGTTCTCCTTAAGCATGATGAGCTTCTTCAGAAGTACTTCACTATGGTTTTGATGCATTTCTCAGTAAAGCCACTGGTAAAGGCTACCTTTGGCCTAAGTGGGACCAGAAATAAGATGACACGGAACACTTCTCTGGTGTTTAATTTGGCGGATGAATTTAATCAAAACTTCGTTTTCAAAGTGCTACTAGTTAAAACTATAGACAGGCTCCATCAATTAGCAGCAGCAAGCACCATACCAAGAGGCTCAAGAGCCACCAGCTTTCACATCAGCAAACCTGCAAATGTTTACCAAGCGTCTGTATGAAGGGCAACCCTGTGTGGGTTTGGCTTTGGGGGCAATTTTTTTGACCTTCTATATTGGTAGCAGTGAAGCTCATGAGTAAGTGAGAAAACTGCCAAACACAGAAGGGGCACGGCCTTGACACCAGCATGTGCCAGTTACTGTTACTCATTGCCAAACCTTGTCAAGTCCATTCGGGTCACTTGGCTTCTCTATACAGACACAATGTATGAATGATGTACAAGAGTAATTATCAGAAGCCCAGCTTTGCAGGAGCGTAACAGAACAGGTTTATCTTACAGGGAAGGGAAACACTTTTCATTAGTAAACACTTAAAGCTTCAAGTTGGCAAGACTGCAACTTGAACTTGCAGAAACTGCCTGAGACAGTGTCTTCACTGAGGTCATAACATACACATTTCTCCAATACAGATAAATGAAGAAGTAGACAGTGTATCAAAGCTCAGAAGAGATTCAGTAGTACAGGAAACCAAACTAAAATACTGGCCATTTGCATTATTTAGCAGCCATCTGTAAACACCAAGGGTGCCTAACTAGTGTGCTCTATTAAATTTCAGCAAATTCTTGATGACTTAGTACTAGAGATATTTTGATTGTGCTTCCTTGATTGCTGTTAGTGATTTTGGTATACTCCTTTCGTATTTCTAATTAGGACTTAGAAACAAGAACAGACACTGCTCCTCTGACATACAACTGGAGGGGATGTCCCTCAAACTCCAGAACGCTGGGAGAAAGACTGCTCCAAAGTCTTTCCCAGGTTTCACACACAGTTCTGAGCAGCAAGACCCTGGCAATAGAACCAGTGTCGTATGGATTAAATTAAGCATACAGTGCAGACAACTAGTAAAGCTAATAACCTACATAATTTCTTACTGAATCCTGTCAGTTTAATTTAAGGTGCTCTCTAATAATCTCGGATACGAACGATAAGGTTGAAAGGAATCAGCCTTGAAGGAAGATATGGCCAGGCCTGAACAGTCAGCTCTTCTTTAGCACCCTTCACAGCTACCCCTAGTTAAGGCCACCCCACGTATGCTGCATGCAAGTACAAGAACCAGAGATCTTCCATACCATCCAGCATAATTCGATAGCTCCAACAAAGAGCAACTTTACTTCGGCTATAGCAAAAGATGACATAGGGATGCCCACTTGTGCTAAGTTTGCAGAGGGCACACATAAGATAAAAATGCATCTATTTGATTCTTAACAATTACTTCTTTTGGGTGCAAGTTATGTGGCAAGTAATGAGCCAGAGACATCTCCCAAGCATCCACAAAGTGCACAGCAATTCCTGAGAACATTTTCCTCATGACAGAGTCAAGCTGAAAGGAATACCAGTCACTGTTAAAGAGGCTCACTTCTGGCCCAAGCTCCTGAACGTTAGCGGTTCTGATGATGATTAAAGTCTTGGGGCTGCGATCCAGCAGTTGAATAATTGATCTCCGAATGTTCCTCAACCGCCGGATATACACTTCCACAGGGAAAGTGCTGAAGTGGGACCATATAGTTATGGCTATCACCGTGTTTCTCCCACCCACTATGCCATTCAGTTCGTTGGCAATGTAGCGCAGTTCACTGCTAAAGACTGTTGAAAAGCGAATGGGAGGCCCATGGCAGCGGAACTTCAGTAGGATATTGTGCTTCAGGTCCACAGACATGAAAGGCCCCACGTTCTTAGGACTCCCCAGGTTAAATTCCACTAGATCTGAAAACCCAAAAGCAAGCATTAGTGAAAGACGGCATAAGAGATTAAAACTATCAACAAGATGCCAGGACCATAGGGCAAAAGTAGCAGTAGGTAAGGAAATCTGAACACAATTCTAAGAACTCTAAAAGAAACAGAAGATGAGCGTCATACATGTGCTAGCTGTGTATTTCACAGTGGAGTTTATGGGTGTTGAAATTTGCAAGACAGCACACTTTAAATTCACAAGGCCATCCATGCTTTTCCAAGTTTCCCAAACTATTTTCTTCTCTCTCTCATAAAAAAGAAATTTTCCGAATAAACTCCTTCAGTCGCTGTTGTCCTGTGAATCCAGTGTTCACGGGAACCCTTCTGGCAGCTTTAGGACTCCACTAAGTTTAAAGACGACTTCAACTTGTAGGCATTAAGTAGTCTCAAAGTCTGTGTTCCAACACAATTAAACTGCTTTAGGGGTAAAGGAAGAATATCTAATTGGCTACTGAAATTCTGTTATTTAACTTAAAATAAGGGAAATGCAAGAAAGTGCCCAAAACCAATCAACAGTAACGGAGTCATTTGCTACTTCATTCCAAAGTCACTTGTGTGACTGGGATGCTGCAAGGCCTTAGGCAGGCACCCTAAGCGACTTCTGCCATACCTCCCCGGGTGGTCACCTTAACTCACAGCCACAGCAGGGGTCCTCATTGGTGGAACGTTTTACGAGGACAACCTTGCAGGTACCTTACGGCCCCGTTTCCAAGGCCTACATGTTTCCAGTGTCTGCTCAAACATGACTAACTGCCTTTCTACCAGGACTTCTGATAATGTTTTGTCTTTCCTCCTCCTTTGTTTTGTCATCGTCATTCAGTAAGACCAGCTCTGTGTCTGAGATATGAGAAAAAGCTTTGCAAAAGTCTCTGAGGACAAAAGCCAATTAAAGAAAAATAACCTGGAACAACTTCTGTCAGATATTCAAACCACTGCCTTATCGTAGAGTCTCCAAAGAGGTGGATTACTTTTCCCTGTAAGCACTTGGTGATGTCACCTGACTTGTTAAAATGATGGATCCAGTGTGTCCGGGGCCGCCACTGGTCTTCATAATAATAACCAGAAGGGGAAACCGTGGAGTCTTCAGCTCTGTCTACGCTGCTTGAATCTGGAAGGGAAAAATTCTTGAAAATGAACCCGCAACAAAACCAGCCCCCATAACCTTCGTGGGCATACAGCCAGCGATGTACGAACACCTTCCCTAGTTTAACGCGAAAGAGTACGACGTACCGCTGAGATTAAAACGCTCGGTGCATCATCACACTTCCCTACGCCCGAGCCTTTCACCCCCTGTTTCTGCAGCAAAACCTGCTCTCGGCCCCCGCGCCGCGGCCCGCTGCTCCCCTCTAGCGGCCGGCCCGGGGGGGGGCCGGGGGGGGGCTGGGGGAGACCCTCGGCGGCTCGACAGCCGCAGCAGCAGCCGCCGCTGCTGCCCCCCCCCACTGCCGCTGCAGCACAGGGCACCAACCCCGAGGTGACAAGCTGGTACCGCTCAGAAATGAAGACAAATAAATAAATATAAACCAACAAACCAACAAACCCGACCGTGGAGTAACTAGGACGCGCACCGGCCCTCCTGCTGCGGCCCCACGTGCGAGAAGAGTGAAGTCTGAACCACAAGGACTCCAAAACTAGGAGATGCCAGAATTAAAGCTACGACCAAGAATCCTGTATGTGCCCTTTGAACGTATGAATTACGAGGGTCTCTACTTCTGTGCATTTTGTACCTTCTCTCTGCTATCTAGCCCCTTCCCCTTTTACTGCCGGGGATAGCAGCCCCCTGAGGAGCACTTAGAGGACACCGAGGCAGCTCTGTTCTGCAGGACGCCTATTTACCGTGCAAAAGTTGGACGATACCTTGCAAGCAAGGGCCAGAGATTACAGGAGAAGCAGCTGCAATCTCATGCTTGCGTCAGTCAAGCATTGCCATGTTTCGCTTAGTATCCAGAGGGATACTAGCACATCAAACTCCCGTGAGGCCGCTACAGGTTCCTCCTTTCCTATACATGTGCATTCACTAACCCAAACTGAGTAAGCACGGAGCTGTTCCCTGACACAAACACCAGCTGCGTGGAGCAGCCACATCCAGCTGTTTAAACACTCTTACCCACCCTGGCGTGGAAACTACCTGTTAAGAACAGTCCCTGGCCTGTCCTAACTTGCAGCTGTTTGGGAAAGCACACACTGCCATGGCCAAAATCATGCCAGGGACTGTTCTAACTATGTAAAAGCACAGGCAGTGGAATTCCAGGGCCCAGGAGCATCCTCTGGTTGATGCTTCATTCTAACACAGGTGTAGCCAAACTCTAGACACTCAAAAAAAAAAAAAATAAAACCAGATCATAAGCACCTTTAAACACCCCTTCCTAACAGGCATTTTTGGTCTCATTGTTTCTATACAATATCCTCTGTGTCTTGCATTAGTAGATGTTAACGTCCTTAGGTCTCACTTGGGACACTAACTATTAGGTTTGTGTAACACAAAGACTATAATCACAAGCGCCACAGAAAAAAGCCATTAGAAATTTTTATCTTTGGATGATTCTTTAAATTAGGCAACAGGGACAATGAAGGAAGAGAAAAAGACCCAACTACTAATGTCGACTCATCCAGTATGTATGAAAAAGGAATCCTACAAAGAAAGGGAAAAAACTCTTCATATGGTCAATGTAATTAAAGACTAATTTGTAAAGTGAATTCACAACTTCAGTTCACTTGTTTCTTAAGTTTTCATGTAAAAACATTTCAAATTTTTACCTTCTAAATTGATTCTTAGACTAGACAATTTTTTTGTGCCTCTCGCTAAACCTAACACCAGCATTTCAAATCTGTGCATAGTATCAGACTAATTTTGCACCAGAATTCAGAAAGCCATTACTTTTGGGTTTTATAGAAGAGAGTAAAAGCTCCAGTCTGAATAGTTACAAACCAAGAATAGAAATAAAAGGTTGTATTTCAGAAGAATAAGTTTTAAAAATCAACTTGATCTACATTTAGCCCCAAACAGAAAGGTATGTGCAAAAACAACAACAGCAGAACAATGAATTTACGTGTGCCATCAATCCTAACAAATCCATACATCCACAATCATTATACCAATGTATTAAGTTTATTTATTCAAAGACTGTTGTTCTTAGAAGGAGTTTCCCTGAGGAATACTGTGCTACTCTTATCAGCCCTTCCTAACCCAGCATTAATCCTCAGGAAATGCAGGCAGGCGTTGATCATCTGTAACTCCTGAAAGAAGGGTGATAAAAATCAAATTTCAAATTTGCAGCAGTTTCTGTGAGGAAATATATAAGACTTAAAAAAAGCGACAAAAAACACATAATCTAAAGGATCTGGAGAAAGAAGAGGGGGAAAGCATTCCTGGCCTAATAGAAGCCCTCTATTTTTTTAGTGAACAGCAAAACTAAAAGCAAGAAATGCTGTGGGCTGTTTTCTGTGAAGACTTTATTGCTCAGGCCAGGAACTCTACCATTAAAGTCTCCTCAACCTCATTTAAAAAAAAAAAAAAAAAACACCAAACAAACAAAAAAACAAACAAACACACACTGAAAAGCTTTCAATTATGAAATAATTCTCTGTGCATCCCATTTTATGCAAGCTTTTTACAGGCATAAAAAGCATGCACATGGATATGAATGAGATAAAACCTCTAAGTTTAACTCAGTACGGACTGTCTCTTTGTTCTGTTTTTAGACAGGGTACGGAACAATTAGGTTCTGGTCCACAACTGTAGGTTCTGACATCCTGTGGTATCACAAATGATAGTAATACTTAAATGCAAATTGTCAAAATCTGTTAGACAAAATTCTTAACAAAGAAACAAATTAAGAAACACCACACAGCTGGTTTTGCTAGATTAACTTCAGAGTTTCGTGAGCAGTTACTGTAAGACGTTTTACTTCTCTGAGTAAATGCTAGGAAAAAAGGATGCTTTTGGCAACAGAACAAACTTTTTTCATATAAATGATTTTTTGCTAAAAATCCCATTTATGTAGGTAATTTTAGACAATTTTGTTATTAGTACTGAACTTATATTGCAGTTAACAACCAAAAGCCTTAATCTTCTCAATACAAATTTAAAAGTTAATTTGTATACCATGCTATGAAAACAAACAAATAAATTATTATCTCAAGCCTGTTATTCTTTTTATAAATTTAATTATGAATTACGAACAAGAATCTCATAAATTTCACTTTACCTGTAAATGCCTTGGGCTTTACAATTACTGAATCCGGTCCACTGGAGAGTATCGGCCTTTTGATATTCACATCACTTGAACAAAAAATAATAATAAGTATTTGTACAGTTTACTGTAAAATTTGCAGGTAATATTAATCTCATTTTTCCTTAAACCACTTCAAATAAGTACATAGGACTCACACTAGGAATTTTTTACTTTAAGTTTACTCTGCTTCCTATAGCTGAACTCATTCTGTATTAATTTCCCCGAGACCGCTGTCACTATTCTAAATCAGAATTCAAAATTTCATAGCACTAGGACACAAACCTTGTGCACATTTTTACTGGCACAAACCTAGATTATCAAGCGATCGCAGGTCTGCAAGAAGCTTTGGGGGATGTACCATAAAGATGGAAAGTTCCTGACTTGTGGTACACGTACGACTGCCAGGAGATAAGCCACTGAAAGGGTATGCTGCGGCAGGAGCCGCAGCAGCTCCCAGCTCTGCCAGCTCTCTATAGGTGCTTCTAACAGTGAATACCTCTGCCGAGGTAGTTGCTGCTTTCAGCAACTGTAATCCCACAGCCAGCTCCGCAGCACGTAGCGGAGCTCGCGGCGGTGCAGCACCACCACCACCTGCGGTTCCAGCTCCAGACTAGGCTAGCGGTGGTGTGTCCTGGCCCTGGGGGAGACGGTAGCACCAGTCAACGTCCGACCAACTTCAGGTATCTCCAGCAATAAGGTCTTCCAGTAGGTCAGCAATTTGCTGAATACAGAAACAACGCTCATCCCCCTAAACACCAAGAGACATCAGAAGTACTTGTTTGTGAACATCAGTGAATTCTGATCATTTTGTGCTGGACACATACCACTACTGTACAGCTGTGACAGATGCAGAGATTTAATACTAAGCTCTTGTTCTGTCTTTTGTTGCTGTTTTGAAGAGAATCCATGCCTAATGCTTTTCTCCATTTAAGAAATAAACTATTTGGAATGTCTATAAGCCATTTCAGTCAAGGATCTCAGAGCTGAACGAAACAAACAAAAACCAAAACAAAACAACGAAAAAAAAATTCCCACTCCCATTTGGAAATATCACCAATCAGTATCAGACATATTTTACAGGTAAATTGCCTGAGGCACAGAAAGTCAGAAGACCCACTTACAAAGCTGATAAGGAATACCCAAAAAACAATTCCACAGATATTTATTTTTGATTTCTGGTCTTCAGTTACAAACATAAACGCACACTTTCCTAATTACAATTAAATTATTTGGAGCTGCTATTCTGAAATCTTTCCCAATTTAAACCTCAAGGGGACATAATGCTGAAGCACTTCCCTTCAACACCTTTTTTGGAGAGCAAGGCAGTCGCCTACAACTACAATTCTGACACTACATGGTAGATAACTTCGTCTAATTTCAGCTGAGGGTATACACAGAAACAGTTCTATCACATCTACCCATGCCCCAAGAGATGTATTTTTTTTAAATGCTGAACGCAGAAGAAAAAGATGACTGTGAAACTCATTTGCTTTGACACTTTATATAACATGCACAGATCATTTCCACTTGCACAGGTATTGCTCAGCAGTTTGTTCTATCAGGTGTTTTCTTGATGACCAACTTAAACTTATTCCTAAGATTGGGAAGTCGTACTGAGCAACAAGGAACATACTGCATTACGTGTAAGTCAATCTTTGCTGATGATAGAAGCAATTGGTATTTTGTGTAAAAATAAGCCTAAAACTTGGACTTTTTTAGGTAGTTCAGACTTGGCCAAAAATACATCTCAAAGCATTGTTACTGGTATTGCAAGCGTAGGTGTGGAAATCAAAAGTAAGGAAAAAGTCGCCCAAACCACCACCAGATTTAGACAGCATGCTCTCATGAAATTTAGCTGGTGCACCAGGGTTGAATTCAAAGCAGAGAGAATTACACTTCAAGTTCCCTTAGTTTAAGATCACTGTGTTCTTGCATGGCTGAATGGAGGGGAGGAGAATATTCAAAAACTCACATCACACACCTGCTCCTGCAGATAACACACCTCCTTAAGGCAATCTGTCATATTTCACCAATAACCTAAAGTTTGCCTTCAACAACAACAACAACAAAATTACTTGGCTGAGTATATATACACCCAACTACATTCACACATACCTTTGGAAAAAGAGGCTTTCCTCTTGCGTCAGAAGACCTTTTTGATATCCACCCTTGGCATGGCTGATTCGGCTGGCACAGGACAGTTTTCGAGGCTTATAACAGAACCATGGCTCACCCGTGTAGAGATCTGTGAAGTTACAGACCGGGAGATCTCCAGGCAAGCAAACATTGCACTCAGTAGTTTCCGAATACCTCCCAGACTTGAATGAGCTTTTGAAATAGACCCTGTCTGGCCTTTCTTCTCGTAAACGCAGGAGGACTTGGATCGCTTCACTTGGATGGACAAGTGACACAGAAACTTTGACCTCTCCTGGCCAAAGCAAAGTAAAGAAGACTTTGTAAAGGCCATTATGGCAATCTACAATCCTTCCTGTTGCTCCAGCTTTCAGCAAAGGAGAGTGAATTCGTGCCTGTAGATAGTCTCCACCATACTGCTTGGGTTTTCCTTGGAAATCGTTCATACGAACAAGTACCTCTAACTGATCACCCACCTCAAAGAACCTGCTGGGTTTCACAATCACAAAGTCACTATGTGCGGGATCAGTGCTTTGTACAAAGGCAATTTTGCCATCAGGGGGTTTTGGCCACTGTATTGCAGCAAGCAACGATTCCTGTTCCGCTTGTTCTCTTTTGGACAAAGTCTGCTGCTTATAACCACAGTAAGGCTTCCTGGTAGTTTTGGTTGTCTGTGATAGAGAATGCCGGACATTGTTTTCTGTTATCCAATTTGATCCTGAAACTGTGTCATCATCCAGGTGCTGGGGAGAAAAAAAAGATTACCTGAAATTGTGCTATTAAATGAAACACTATGAGTAACGGATGCTTTGTCAGGAAATGATCCCAAGAAGTGGGGCTTTGCTTTGCAGAGCTTCGAAGATGACCAAACGAAGCAACTCTACTAGAAGATGCAAAACTATTACTTTGACAGTGGCACTTCTAAAGAAACACTGGGGCAACCTGTGGTTACCCTGCTCTGGCAAAGAGCGTTTTATGTAAATCAGGCCCAATATTTTCTGCAGTAGTATTCTGGCTACCAGCGTATTCGGTAAATATCAGCAACGTGAAAAAAAAAAAAAATTACAGAAGGCTGTATGATTAAATAGTAAAGTGTAACTCATTCTAATTTTCTTACTGCAGTAACATTTCAGTCTTCCAGCACAATGAGGTCTAATAGCTGCCCAATATAATGCAAGGAAATATGGTGTCTTTGAGACATTACACTGCAGATGAAGCTGATGCACCCCCTGCACATGCCTTCTAAAGAAGTCCGCTGCATGTAGCAGCTGCAGTCATTTATCTGGTCACACTCACATTGCTTCTTACCTAATCATCCAAAAAGTGGGTTTCCCTGTTGTCCAGTAGAGATTGAAAGGAATGGAAGAAGAGAAAGAAATGGAAGAAGAGAAAGAAATGGAAGAAGAGAAAGAAATGCTCCAGGGGCAATGAATTCATGAACTGGTGGGCAAGGAAAATAGTCTAGGACAAACTAGGACTAAACAGGTAAACAAATTTGTTTGTTTATTTTCAAGATTTTAAAATCTGTATATAGCTTCTTCTAGAGCCAAATAAAACACAAGCAAAGCATCCCCTAATCCATACAAAAGTTAAAAATTAAAATAGGTAAACGCAATGCTAGACTAAGAGAGGGGGCTTCTGCTGTGACTTGAGATCAGTGTGCAAAACTGCATTTTTATGCAAACAACTGCAGTGTTACCATCTTCTTTGTGACATCACACAATTTTGCAGAAATGCGTGAGGGAAATTTAAAAAAATAGCACAGTCTAAGACTCCAGAGCCACGTGTGAGATTTCTAATCAGCAAACCCAGACTTACACCTCAAATATGCACAAAATCAGCAGTTAATGAGTAATTAATTACCAGGTGTGTATATAGTAGAACTTACCCATACTCTTATTTCACAGAGAAGCAAAATTGTTTTTCAAGCAAAGATTAAAATTATGCAATGTACCATTCACATGGCGTCAGAGCGTATGCTAGTTTAAATTTGAAAGACTGCTAAAAAATTAAAACTACGCTATTTGAAATTTTTAAAGAGGTCACTGTACTTACCAATATCCTAGCGTTTTCCGTTTACTTCCTCCATAATTAACTCCTCAGTAATGTACTAGAATTCCCAGCACTTACATTAAAGCCCTATTCATTTGAATGACGCAGAGATTCAACATACTTTTTTAGAAGAAAGGTAAACCTAACAAGCAATAGAAATGCACAGGCTTTTGAAGCCTGTTACATAAGAAGTTGGTTTTGATCAGCTTAAGAGAGGATAATGAGCACACTAGGATATAGGATGGATATATAGAATCTTCTGCATTTGATACCCACGTTAACTATAAAACTTGAAACTGTAAATTGTTACATTTTAACTATAAAATGTAAATTGACAGGTATCCACAGATATGTAAAATGTTAGTATCAAAATAGCAGCTTTTACTTCTGTTTTACATTTCCACCCAGGATTTAACAAATTTTCCCTGAAGGCAATCTGAGGTAATTTGTAATTATTTCCATTTTCCATTACAGCAGGCAAAAATGCAAATGTATTACTGCACATTACTTTTATTAATCCAGTAAATTTCAGGCAAAGATGAGAATGGATCTCAGATGTGAGATCTTACCTACATGTATTCTTGAATTAAGTCAAGTTTCTATTTTTGGATACCTTCACAACTTCTTCCTTTCACTTGCTCACACATATACATAACACAGAAAATACTGCATGGAAATATTTTTAAAAGTTAGCTACATATTTTGATGCATCCAGTAAGCTGGTGTAATGGGTTTACGTGGCAAGGTTTTGGTAGTGGGGGGGCCACAGGGGTGGCTTCTTTAAAAGTTGCTAGAA
>JAVKLA010000030.1:9129810-9200056 GCA_034782735.1 Sagittarius serpentarius | reverse complement strand
GATATCTGCCGGCCCCGCCGCCCCTCCTTCCTACCCGCCCCCGACACGAACGGCAGCGGCCAAGGCACCACCTCCCGGTCCCGGTCCCGCCCCGCCCCGCCCCGCTTAACGGTCGCCCCTGACGGCCGCCGCTTCCCCCGGGCTGCGGCACGGCGGCCCCGGCCCGGAGAGCGAGGGCAGGCCGCGGCTCAAGGACCTGACCCCGGCGGGGGAAGCTCTTGGCTCAACGACGCTGACAATAGTGACCCTAAGGGGAAGAAAAACCGTAAAACCACATGCACTCATTTCTGGGCATCCTCTTCGCCTAGAAGGGCGACTGATAAGGGGGGGGGGGGGGAGGGGGGAAGTTCCTAAATTTTTGAGCCACCGTAGGTGAAGCCAAAGAAACCACGATGTGAGGAGGCCGGTGCAGAGCCCAGGTTTAGGGCCCGGGTGGCATTACCAGGCTCCTGTCCAGGGCCTGCCCAGCTGCGCCCCCAGTCAAGAAATAAGGCTCTGATGTGAACCATTACAGTTCAAGCGTTGCTGAGCCTGGGTCTGAAGGTGAATATGGAAGGGAGCGAGCGAGGTGGTGTCTTGAACAGCAAAAAGACGACAAGGGGGGCAGGGGCTGGCCCATAGGCCGGCTGCAGGGGCTGAGCTAGGGAAGCAGGTACAGGACAGCAGAATTGGGCAAAACCAGCTCCGTTAAAGGCCAGACTTCAAAATGCTTGAGGAGGTGCACGCACTCAGTGTCGAGTTTAGCACCCTGCACCAGAGCTGTGTGGACCTTTCAGTCTAGCAACAGGACATCTGCAATTGGATTTGCCATCACTTGTAAACACTGCATAAGTCTGGGAATGCCTCTTTCCAAAACATCCACCTGCTAGCAGTTGTTTGCATCAGTACAGGTTAAAGGCTCAGTCTCATTTTTACTAAGGAATACGTGGCTTGCTTAAAACCAGGAACAGAGAGCGAGCAGCTGAAATACTCCCGTGAACATAATACTTTAGCCGTTATAAATACTAAATGCCTACTCTTGTCTCCTGCCCCTACCCCATCAGCCATAGCTATTTTGAGTAAGTTAAGTGATCTCCCTTCTACTTTTCTCCTCCTTTCCCCACATTACAGTGGTGATTACCTAACAGAGCTAGAAAGCAGAAGCCTCAACAGGCACCAGCTTTTATTAGTACTATACACTGTCCGTCAAGAATTGAAAGCCATCTGGCTGTATAAGCAGAACACTAAAAAGACAGTATCTTGAAAGATACTTGGTACTGAATTTTTTTTCCTCTCAATATATAAAGTCTATCAATTTCACAGCAGTCTCATTTCTCTTCACTCTTCCTTCATGAGCCATGCAGTGCGTCAAATTCTCCTACGGACTCTTCAGTTCAAAGTGAGACCCAAGGCAAAAACTATCTAATTCACGTGCTAAATGCCAGGCATAAGCCCATCTCTGTAATGTGACAGGACTGATGTTGGGGGTGAAGGGATGGAAATGACAACAATGACAAAACCTGTGCTCTTCACAGGAAATAGGTTCTGCTGTGCTATTCTCTGCCACATTTTACATTTCACCATCCCTCAACGATGGAAAGGGATCCCCACACTACTTTTCTCCATGAATTCTTCAGTTATTTTCATAGCTAGTCTTGATGAAGACCTAACAATGAATCAAATGTGCTTTTCTAATCTCTAACGTGGTAAGCCCTTGAGCATAAAGAGGGCATAAACTGATCACTGTACACTCTGTAGGAGGGACCTTGTAAAAGGCTGTTTGGTTTTAAGTTATGTGAATGTCAGTGGCTTTGGTGAGGTCTGTTCACATGCAACGTCTAAACGTCATTAGCCCCCAAAAACTACAGCTTCAGCAGCTGTCACTCACTTTACATCCCTCCTGGTTTATCACACCAGAAGCACTCGGCAATTATTTTGAGATGAGTACGGAAATATATATAGTGAAAAAGAATCAGTATTTCCTTATTTCTTTTTCCAGAATTACACGCAGTAAGGCAAAGTTATGTTGCGCCCTTGGCCCCATTGCCCTTCTCTCCCTTACCTGCAAATAATCTTCAGTAATACACAGTATATTAGGTAATGCATCCAGGACTACTGAACTGATTCTTAATTATAGGCAAGTGCTGGGGAATGTTTTGGTTTACCCCTTGAGGCAAACTGAACATGCTTGTGCTCAAGTATGATGAGATTTAACAATGCATTGGACAGAGTCCTGGACAGAGTCTGCAAAGAGCACAGCCCACTCTGTTCCCTTTCTATATACGTCTTTGACCAATACCCCTGTGTTGCTTCTCTACTTTACTTTTCACTTACACAACCATCCGGTGTTGTTCCCCCGCAGTTCCTGGAACAGTGAGTTTCACTCTGACATTGCACAGACGTTCAGCATGTCCCCTGCTTTCAGGCATAGCAACAGCTAAGGTATGCTTGACTTGGTTGGAAAAAGTCTTTTGCTGATCTGGTGCTGCCCAGAAACTTTTCACATCATCTAACACTTGTAAAGGGACAGTGCTTTTGCCAGAAGAATCCTCTTCCACCTTCCTCCAGTCCACTCCTGAAAGGTTACAGAGAAGCTTGCCTGCAGGCATCAAGCAGCCTTTCCACTTCCCTCCTGTGCCACCAAATCTGCTGTAGATCCTCCCTCAGGCAGCTGCACTGCATTCCCTGCTCCAGGGACAGGCAGGAGCACAGCTTCCCGTTGCCCCCAGGTAGTTCTGTTCCCCTTTGGGACTAACAGAAGCTCTTCCAGGGCTCCCTTTCCATTTCTCCACCAGACAATGGATGTGGCCACAGCCACCTCAGCCAAAGGCTGCCTGGAGCATATCCAGCGAGTTTAACATTGACACCGCTACACCAAAGAAGGGAAAGCATCAGGCAACTATGAATATGAAAAAGCAGACGAGGAAGGTAGCTTACCTGACCTGCTAGCAAAAGAATAGCTACTTCATCTGCTTAAAGACTCTCAGTATCTGTGAGTAAAGCCAGAGGATCAAAGACCAAAAGGACAGCCAAACTGCTGCAGAAAAAGTACCAAAATTAGGAACAAACACGCTGCAATGAGGAGAGGACAAGCGAATGAACCCCACCCCAGAGAGCTCTGCACTACAAGGCAGCTGTGGAATGGATCTTGAAAATACAGGCTCCAATAGCATATGCATTTGCCTTTAACTTCAAGTTGAAGGGGCTGTAGGAGCCAATGATGGAAGGATGAAAAGAGTTCAGGCTGTAGTTTCTCAGTGTCTCCTGTTTCTTCTCAGGTCTCACAACCTCTGCCCACGCAAGCTGTGGTATCCTCCTCAGCTTATTTTCCAAGCAATTCCCACACCAGAAAAGGTGCTGCAATTTCTCAAGGGACTGGAGAACTTCAGCTGGTATAACAAAGCCAGACAGGAAGAGACAGCACAAAGGCTGCTGCTTGAATGCAGTTTAGCACAATGCTAACAAAACAGCTCTGGCTGATAGACTGCTGTTCCTCAGAACCCAACATTGTTTGAGAATTGTTTAGGCTTTTGTGATGGTTTATTGCTGAGGGAAGAAGGAAGGGGGGGATGTTCAGAGTTATGGCATTTGTCTTCCCATGTAACCTTTATGCAGGATGGGGCCCTGCTTTCCTGGAGATGGCTGAACACCTGCCTGTCCATGGGAAGTGGTGAATGAATTCCTTGTTTTGCTTTACCTATTAAACTGCCTTTATCTCAACCCACACAAGTTTTCTTACTTTTACTCTTCCGATTCTCTCCCACATCCCACCAGGGGGGGAGGAGTAAGCGAGTGGCTGTGTGGTGCTTGGTTGCTGGCTGGGGTTAAAGCATAACAGCAGGTAAAGAGCATCTTGGCAAGGAAAAAGGGGATAGACTTGGGCAATCTGAAAGGCCTCACATTCACAAATTCTACCAGAAAGGACTTGGACTGTACCTGAAAAGGACCTAGCGATCCTCAAGGAGTCCCCACTGGGGCAACAGGCACAATTGCCCAGGGTGGCATGTTAACTCCATTGGTCTTGATGCTCCTAGACCAAGGAACATGCTGGATTACTTGCAAGACTTGTGGCAGTCACATGAACCTTTCCAGACCTACGAGTTATGATGCAGTGTCACAAGGGACATGCCTGAAAATATCCTTATGTATAGGCAAAACCTGTGCCAAGCTATAGACGGAAAATGAGAATGAGCTCCATCAGTGATATGGATAAAGCTGAGGAAGCCCATATATTAAAGTGTCAGGATCTCTACATGCTGTCCCATGTAGGCTAAAGTAATACTTTCTTCTACCTATACCCCAAATTGGTGCATCATATCGCTATAGAGCCTTCACAAATGCAGTACTATGGCTTGAAATCAATGACATACTGATGCAAGCTCTACTTGGACATAGTGGTTTGTGCTTTTGCAACTGTATCAATACAGTAGAGAAAAATTAGTTTTCACACGCTCATACACAAAAGAGAGACTCAGCTCTTAGCACATGTAAGGATTTCGGCCCATAAAACAAAAAGTAACTATTTCCGTTTGAACAAAATTGGGTCTGTCCACTAGATATATTTATCCCTTTATTTTCCAACTCTAGCCAAAGATTTTGATGTCCAACCTTATTACAAATATGAATCAAAAACAAGCACAAGAGGGACCTTCAATCTGAGCTCCTGAAGTATTACGGTTACTATCCCTACAACACACAGCACGTGAACTTAATAGAACAGCTTCAAGGTCTTAATTCTACTCAAAGAGAAAACAGCAATGCTCTTCTAAGACTTGAAGTCATTTTAGCTATGCTTATTTCTGTCTTTCAAATATCTTCACAGAAGAGCAAGAATAGTTTCACTTAAAACCCTCAGCTAATTTCTTCAGTGTAATGAAGTAGAAACCCATAGTAAAGAGTTAAAAAAAATGCCCACAACCTCCATGTGTCAAATGAGAGTTAAGCACATCAAAGTAGGGTGTTTTTTTTTTTAGTTTTGGGTTGTGTTTTTTTTCCTTTGGCATGACTCTCATGCGGTAAAACATGACTTCTATATGTATCTGAGCTCCTGGACTGTTTGTCTGGTAAAGCCTGAAAGATGTTTAATTCGCCTTCATTTATTTAAGCACACAGCAGGTATCTGACCAAACCAAAACTGAAGGAGAGGGAACAACATGCTTTGCAATTGTATGATAAGCCCATAGCCTTAATTCTCTTTCTAGAAAGCTCTGTACAGAATACTGCCACATCTTTTAATTTAAACACAGTAGGAAATTAAGAACCTGAGAGAGAGAGGTCGAGTGATAAAAACAAAGGACTGCAAATCGTGAATACCCATTTCAGTGGCATCTACTAATCAATTGGTGTATAAATTTCAAGTACCTTACACACTTTTACTGTTTTCAACAGTGAAACAGTGGGCCATTAGATGCCTCAGCTGTACCAAGTCATGAATGCTAATGCTTACCTTGTCATCACTGTTTTGTATCTCTAAACTTTCTATCTCCAGTCGTAAGACAATGACTATTAGCCATAAAAGTCAGGATCAAGTACAAATCATTTATTTAAAATTCAAAACTCAGAGGTACAAACAAAATATTTAAGAAACAATAAATCCAGAAATGTAAACACTTATAGAAAATATATGAACTGTACCAACTTAACCACCCACCATTCTTCACAGAAAATGGTGAGAAGTAGAACAACAAATCAATGCCTAATTGTTCTTTTATCAGATTCTAGTTTAGAGGTAGAATACTACTGTGAAAGACTCAACAAAATTTAGTTCAGCAGAATTATGCTACAAGTGAATTTGGCCCATACACTTATAAATGTAATGGAGCCAGAAAAGAAGTTTCCTATCGAGAGCTCTTATACAATAAAATTTGGTGTGGCACTTTCCAAGAGATAAAGCACCTTTCCTCATAAATACTGTTTTATGCTTTTGCAAGTAAAGGATCCTGTGCTTTTTCCATTACTGACATAAAGAAAGCATTTAAAAATAGACAGGAAGTCCCAGCTTTTTGGCAGGCTTACAGAAAGCAAGTGTTTCTCAGTAACTTGTCCTAGAAAGCCAAACTGGGAAAAAAGCACTGTAACTATGAAAAAAGACTTTTTGAAAGATTTTATGAATACTTGATGCTTACTTATTTGGGTGGCACAGTCCTCAAGGAAAAAAAAACAATCCCAAAAACTTAATACAACAAGGGAAAAATAAAGTCCCTTTTCCACTAGCTAAAAGCAGGTGAACTGAGCAGTTTTTACATGTTACTGTCATTCAGTAGCCAGCCTCCACTAAATGCTACAATTCTGTCCTCTCAGGAAAAAGTGTATCTGTGTGAGATACACTGTAACTTGAAGGCCAGTAAAAAGTACCCAGGTAGTCTCAAAGGAACATATCTTCCATTTTTGTTCATCAAAGAACCTGCTGTAAGTAGAAATTAAGACCAGAGTTCTTCAGACAATATGTACAAATTCATAAAAACAAGGAACAATTTGCAAGCTCAAATGACATACAAACATTATTCAGAAAAAAAAAAAATTTGTTTTTTATATACAGACTGGCTGCTTAAGTGCATTATTTACATTGCTGCATGCAAAGAGAATCTATGGTTGGCTAAGGAACTTAACTATAAAAAAGCTGTTAGGCTTCTGCAAATTTAGTTTAACAAGGACTTTCTCAAGTATTTGCTGAAAGATATTTGTGTTCTAGAAGCAACAAAATGAAGTTTGCAGTCTTTGTGGTGTAAGAACACTTCTGGAGATGTAAGTATGATAAAATCCCAATTCCGACAGCCAGTTTGCAAGGACTCAGGCATGACCCTGCTTCTTTTAAGGAAATGAAAGCAGAGTTAGGCCAATGTTCAGTACTTTTTAAAAATTCCACCCTTGCCACACATACTTTGTTTACAAAATAGCACCACACAGGAATAGTCACCACAAAAAAACCCCAGAACAGTATAATTGCTGCATTCATTCAGCAGCTAAATCTCCCATTCATTTAAATTACAGTTTTAGGTACTAAAAACAGAGTTGTGACCATTAAGCTCAGTTCATGGAAGAAGGCAGAAACAGAAATTTACTTACTGTCATTAATGAGGCATTGCCTTGTGTTTTCCTTTCATAAAGAAGTTACCTAACAGAGAGCAATCAATACCATCCAAATACCTTAAAAAAGACTTGAAATATAAAATGTGAACAGGCCTGCTTTCACGATATTCTTCTACCTTTCCAAATACCATCTGGAACAGTGTCTATCAAATACCACACGCAGTAGAAAAAAAATGCATTCTTGATTACATGAAAGATTGAAATGTGTAAACTATAAAAATAATTGGGAGAAAACGGAAATGGCAATCATAAAAGAGCTGGTGTTATCATCACAGACTAAACCCGGAAACACATATAAATGCATTTCCACCTTCCTCCTTGTCCCTGCCTTCAGAAAAGCAGGCAGAAGAGTAATTTCTGCCATAGACTAGCTGAAAAATGTTTGCATGTGCCAACCACCTCATTTGGGGCAAAACTACTTGTGTGGCACAGTTTAAATAGTCTGAGCTATATTTAGCTGATTTTTCTGGAGTAAATTAAAGAAGCACTTGAACTGTACTCACGGCAGAGCTGACAACATTGCCTGACAACCATTAGGAATCTCTTCCATCAATGCTGGAGGATCAGCCCAGGACAAAGTACAACAGACAAGCTTTCCTTCTACAAAGTACATTCTTCTGTTGAATATGAAGCCTTGCAAAAGGAAAATGCTGAAAGACATATAATATTAATACAGACAAATTTCAGACATGGATTTTCATATATTAGGCCGCCTGTTTCCTTTACGAAACTTCAATCGCCTCCAAAGGGAGCTTTGCATCCCTATCCAAGTAAAAGAATATTACATACCTAGATTAAGAAAACTTATACAGACAATGAAGAGTAAATGTTAAGCCATGTAAGCATGGTATTTCCATAACATGATTTTTTTTGAGAGCTCAAAACAGACTGAAAGAAGACATTTTTAAGTATACATTCAGTTCAATTCCTTATTTTTCCACCCTATCCCCCACTATGTCTTTCCCTGCATGTATTTTAACGGTCAGGATGAAAATATTTTGCGTATATACAAACTAATTACATTTAACCCTGTAGAAACTAATCCAAAACTTCACCATTCTTTGCAATTTCTGTATATTTAGGCAACTCATCTTCTACACATGCAAGACACTTTTCAGAACATCAGAAAAACCCCAAAACTTTCCTATTTCACAGCTTCCCCAAAAGAGTAAGATAAAGCTGATTATATGTTGGTACACACTTTGCTGTACCTTCATAAAATCACTTTTGGATATACAGGTTACAAGTTAAAAAAGCCAACAGTTGACCTAGGCACTAGTTAAAGTAAGTCGTCTTGCATTGGTAAGCCCTAAAAACAGAGGAAACGTCAAGAAACATCTAGGCTCCCATGAAAAAATCAAGTTTCACCAAGTTTTCCCCCTTTGACACCTGCAAAATTAAAGCTGTTTCTCCTTTCTAATTCTGTGGCAAAAGTAACAATAATACAAAATAGCAAAATATGTATGGTCCCCCAGCGTCTTCAGTAAGTGAAACATACTGTGCACCAGTTTCTCCCAGGTTTTGCATATGCTACTACAGCACCCTGCCATGAAAGAAAACTTAGTTTTATTACACCTAACTACTACCTTCAGAGTGTAAGGTCCAACAACTGTTTCACAGGTGGAAATGATTTCTCTCTCAGAACCCAAAGAACATCTCTTTAAAAGTTTACACAAGATATTTTTTTCAGAACAGACTGACAGTCAAAGAGCCAAATCCTATGAACTGCAGAGATCTCCAAGCATGGCAGATTTAAATCCAAGCTGAGAACCTTCAGAGGACAAGGGTATGATCACATAGACTACACACTTCTTTGCACAGTTAATTAGATGTTGTGATACATTAATGCACCTGTACCACTTTCAATAATACCCAAGCACACTCATGCTTTAGATCTAATGATGAATATGGTTATGCTACAAATGCGCTGTAACTAGACTGAGTTAGAAAGATAGCACATTAAGGATTGACCACCTCAGTTGCTGGGGTGTTGGTTTTTTTTTTGTTTGTTTGTTTGTTTTTTTAAATGTTGTCATGTATGTAAGGCACAGTTAAATGTCAGCTTGACCGCGGTTACAGCTCTTTTGAGAAGTTAGTGCCCTAAAACTTTTTTTTTGGGGGGTGGGGATAAAGAAACGATGGCTACTCTATACACAGAGGCAAGCTTTATTCCTCCAAGGTGAACTTCACCACTGAGCAGATGGCTGGTACAAGTCCAACACCACCATTTATGTTCTAAATAAAGGCTATTCTGAGGCCTCAAGCAGATACTGGCCTCATGCCAAACTCCTGAGTAGTGGTAAATTTCAGCTCAGAACCTAAAGTAGACAAACAACCAAAGCTTTCACAAAAATTAAATTATTTTACATGGTAACATGGCCATAAGAGTCCCTTTAAACCAGCACTAGTTGATTTTAATGACACCATAGCACCAGAAGTCAACCTGTGGATTCAAAGAACTGAAACATACATGTCTTTATATCTAAGAAGTTAATATTAGCAAACTACTGAAACACTGGCCTTCCAGTACACATTGCAAAATGCAGTATTAGCAAACTTAACTGACCCCTAGAAATCAAAACATCAACTTCTATTTTACTAGTGTCCATCACAAATCGCATGGCAAAACAGATTTCCCTTGCCGCTTCTGCGGTACCCTAAGATACCTGATCTTTTCCTGTTAAAAACAACAACGTAGCAATGGCTAGGCAAGACACTAACCCTATTGCTTGCCCAGTGTTTTAAGTGGAAAGTATAGCCTAGGTAACTTAGTGCACTTGCCAACAGGGAAGAACTACAGCCTTTTATCCACATCTAATTAGAATGTCAAATACTGGACATACAGAGAAAAAAACCAAACAAAAAACCCAACAGAGATGTCAATAAATAGTTTTAAGCCGTGGCATTTGCTTTTAATATTTATACCTGTAGATAGAAGTAGTTGTGTTCCATCAAATGCACTAATGTCTTGAAAGCCATGCAGATCCAAATGCCACAATGATTTTAGCATCCTTGTGGAGGCAAAATGTGTCACCAAGTCTGCTGCTGTAACACAGCAGTGCAGTCTTGGAAACAATGTTCCTAAATCACATGCCCTTTAGAAATTCTTACTTAGTAAAGGCTGCTACTGGTTCCACTTTGAGTCTTACCTGAGAAAGCAGGGAAATTCAACCCCAGGGCAAGCAAAAGTCAAAGTCTGTTTCAAGCTCCCTAAGGTCTCACTCCTGTAAGTCCTTGTTTCATTGCGTATGTAAATGACCTAATTCCTAGCCAGCAGCTTCAAGTAAATAACAAAAAGAAGTCACTGACTTGGACACTAGTTTCATGGAATGCGTCTTTGAAACACTGACCAAACTACTCTTGTTAAAGTCAAAAGAAGTCTGAAAGGCAACTGCTTTCACCTTTCTCATCAGACTGTATCCATACACACACAAACACTGCCTATACTGACTCCGTTTCTTCCCACATTGTTTCCTTCTCTTTGCAAACTAGAACTAAATTCTGCTTTTTAGAAAAAAATTCAAAGACTTACTAACACATTCACCAATGTGAATTTACGGCAAACACCACCCCCACCCCCAATCTCCAGAATTAATTTAATGGAAGCCAGTTATTAGGATATCAGTTTTATGTTTGAAAATAAAGTGCATAATGATGTCACTGAGAACTTTTCTGATTTCAGGTTAGCACAGTTAGTGTTCAGTCCTCAGCAACATCAATAAAATATTAATTAAAACATAAACCAAAATCTGAAACAGCACCCATGAAAAATAAGTTTTGTATAAACAGGAAAAAGAAAGAGAAAGGAAAGTAAAATGGAATCCCTAGTCCTTTGTGGAGCTGAGCCTACTATACAGCTACCCCAACATGCAGCATCTGAAATGAAGAATCGCAGTCTGTTTGCTTCCCTTCTACTATTCCCGAATTCAGTTTGCAGCTTTCTGGTGTCTGACTGATTTCACCTCGGGCAGGGGAAGATGTATCTTGAGGGAGATCTACAAAGACAGTGTCAGATGAAGAATCTTGGCTTTCTGCTGAAACAGCAATTTGTGGCCAGCTATCCTCTGTTTCATCATTGCAATTTGTCCCTTCATCAGCCTCTTCCAGCTGCTGAACAGATTTCAAATACTGTTGTATTAGTCTGTTATCCTGCTCATTGCTAGAGCTCTCTTTACTTTGCCCACATTCCCCATGGCCATCCTCTACATCTGAAGAATACACTGAAACAGAATTGCCACACTGTTTGACAGTTGCCACTGAAAAAGAGCTCTCAATTCCTTCTGTTAAACTCTTTTCAGAGCTACACAAGTCACCAGCATGAGTCTGATCAGCCATGGAAGAATGAAAACCAGAATCTGGGAACTGCAACAAAGACTTTTCCTGAAGAACTTCACTAGCTGGAACTAAACAAGAAGAACTAACATCTGGTGCAGTTTCTTGTTCAAGTGTGGATGATCGAATAGATGGTTCGGATGGAAAGACAGTACTGGCTGAAGGGATCCCAGGTTGCCAAGTGGCACCTAAATTTTGCATCACTGTAAGCTGCCATTGTTGAAGTGATTTAACCTGTAAAGTATAGAGAGAATTTCATTATAAAACGCGGCTAAGACAGTACTATGATTTCTAGAGTATTTCTTGCAATCAGCAACAAAGCTGAAGTATAAAATTTAAGACCAAGTGAACTAACAAAAGGTTTGCTATACCTTTAGGGAAGATATGTTCTTCCCACTGTTAAATAATGGCTTTTAAATCTAGATGCCCAACACTGACAGAGCACACAAGTCTCCCAGTTCAAGTACCTGAAGAAAAAGGAATCTGTTCTTAAAAACAGAAAAGATAGGGAACCTTTATGAAATAACTCATGCTTAATAGAACAGTCAGTCTTACTTTTGGAAGAATAGCTTGTTAGATGTATTAATAACTTCTCTACTTTAGAAATGAGCTGCTCACAAGCAACATAGCTTGACACCATTTCATTTGCCCTGGGCATCTAGCAGTCACATCATTCTTCACACTTCTGCGACATTTATTTAGCTTTCCTTGCATTTTGTCCTCCTCCTCACACCAGGCTGTAATTGAGCCTTTTGTAACAAAAGGCGTGTTCTTGCACTAATACTTCTGAATGTTATTTTCCCCCAGAATACCAGTATAGCAAACAACATGGCAACTAGGTTTCAATAAACCACACAAGTCATCATTGGAAAAAAATTAACCGTATTGACTGTCTCCATGTATAAAATAATGTTTTTCAAATTCATATGTAAGCAGAAAAATAAGAGGACTAAAACTGTTTACCTGGTTCCAAAGAAATCTGACTGCTTCCTCCTGTACAAGCCTCTGAATCTTATCTTCCTCTCTTTCTTTTCTTAGTCTGCAAGAACACACATCCAAATTTATGCAGCTTAAATAAGCAACATTTGAGTAACAAGATCAACAAGAATACATAAAAATGCCTACTTATATAACAGCACTGTTGAAAGATACAACAGAGCCTAACATTAAGGCATTACTGCAGTCTGGCTTGCCATCAATATCCAGCTGCTGACTTCAAGTTTCTTTTCCAGAGTTACATTAAGATTCTGCTTCCTTTTGCTGCAGCACATTCATTGACTTGCCAATACTTTAAGTGTCTTTTTGTAAACTGAACCGAAGCGCTTTGTTTTCTCCTGCACGAGAAGAAACCCCAACCAAAACAGTGCTTCTTCATTTCAAGTTACACCCTCCTCAACTTATGTCACTTGGATGTAGGTACGATGTGTAAGCATTGGGAGTTTCTAGAGGTTCACTGAGGGCTCAACTTGGTTCACAGAACTTTTGTCACTTGTGATAGTAAAGGAAGACAGCCTGTCAGACTGCCAGTTCCCAGGCTGATCCAGAAAGGTATTAACTAAATCTGCAATTTATATCTTACAGATCGAGGAACTTTGATAATGATGTCCTCCAAATATGGATTCATAGAATGAAAAAAATCAGAACCAAGCAAAGAACTGCATTTTAAAATTGTACCATGCAAGGCAGAGAGAATTCTTCTTTTCACCAGTAAGAGAGGAACGACTCTCAATATGGACACTTCATTTATAGACTCTGTAATTGCTTGTAGACAAGTTAAAAACAAAGTAAAAATCACGCTTAGCAATTTCCTTTTTGGTTATGCAGTGAAACATACAAGTCCTGCTAAAAGGAGGAATAGAAAAACGTATTCTAACCCAACTCACTCATAGAAGGCACTTTGAGAGTATGAACAGCTATGTGCATAACTGTGCTTACCTTACAGGAAGCAATTGTCTACTTTAATTACAGTTTTATATTACTGATGCTACGTTCTACTGTGAGTAGTTATACCAAGACCCACTTATACCTGTTCTGAAATATCCTAGAACTATGGTTATATTCATTCAGATTTGACAATACACAGCATGACCTCAACTTACTTTTCTATTTCATCAGTTAAGCAAATAATGTGCTCCTGCATTCTGTTTAGTCGAATTTCATACCGCACTTCCTTGGCTCGGGGATGGTAGTTCCTCGTGTAAAATCCTCTCCAGCAGGCTTGAAGCTTGGTAGCTGCTTTAGCCATTCTTTGCAGTTCGGCTGCACCTTGATCGACAACAGCTAAGGAATCAAAACTTTCTCCTGTCATCTGATCAGGACAGAGAGTTATAACTCCCAATTCAGCACCTACTGAGGTTCTGGGGTGACTATGCAGAACTTGGTCTTCAGAGGATGCTGAACAGTTGCTAGTATTAGCAGTCAAGCTAGCTGTTACTGAATAAGCAGAAGGCAACAGCATACTCTCTTTGATATTCTGCTGAGTTTCCACACTTCCCACTGCTCTGTTTGAGTGCTCTCTTGTAACACATGAAGCTTCTTGCTTAGTAGTTGTTTCTCCACTATTAGCATCTCTCTCACATTCAATCACTGTATCATCATCGTCTTCTAGACCCAAATTGATTCCATGTAGCTTCAGGTCTGAAGTAGGAGACACTGGAGACAATCCTGAAGCAACTGGCATGAAAGTAGACTCTGAGGATAAAAGGCTGCTGTTTAATTTGTCTTCATCTGTCTGTATATCTTCAAGGTACAGCTCTTCGTGAAAACTTCTTTCAAGAGAAGTGTTCTTCACTGCATAGGAGTGATCATCATTTGCACTTGGTCCAACCCAAGAATTCTTCTGGATGATAGGTTCTAGATAGGCAGAAAACCATATTCAAAAGTGTCACAGTATTTCAATAACATATCTTCATTTAATTCATTGGGATTCACAAGTTGTTTTAGATAGTTAGAACCTGGGTGTGTAAGATGACCTAAAATGCTAGTAATGATAAGCCTTACTTCTATATAACAAAGACAACAACTACTTATCACTGTAACATCCACGAACTTTGCAAATACTGGGTACAATTGCACAAACTGCCTCCCCCTGCAGAAGTTACACTTTTAATAGATGGAACAGTCAAAGGACTAACTCTTTAGTTTATTGGACTGTGTTTTTCACCTAATAATCTTACTAGCATTTCAAGACATGAATAAACATGGAATGTGTTTTTAGAAAACGAAGTATAACTTCAGTTGAAAATCTCCAAAAATCAATAGAATACAATGATAACAGGACCTTGTTCTGAAATTCTCTCCACAAAGTTACCTATGTTAAAAAAAAAAAATTCCACAGGTTAGATCACAAGTGCAGATTAACTTCTTACCACTTTCAAGAACTCTCTGTGGTGGCTGGGATGGACTGCTGTGTTCATCAGTAACTGGCAGTGTTTTGTTGGGAGCAGAAGATGTAGGTGGTCCTTCGTTTTGGTTTTGATGCATCAACTGCCTCTGGTGGAGCCTAAGCATAGAGTTCCAACAGATTTTATATTTCTTTTAAACTTTTTTGGTACAGAAGACGTCTAAAAGAAGCTATCAACTTTTTTAAAGGAAAAAAAGTGATCAAACCATTCTAAACAAGAGGCTAGTTATGCAGATCCCTACACCTACAAGACACTAACTGGACTACTCACAAAGTAGGGGATTGCACAGACTGCTCCTGTTCCCCTTCCTCCTGCCCCTCTTTCTTTGTTACATGTACATGTATCAAAAAAAACCAACAAACCCAACATGCAATTCTGACTGTAGACTGAAAACCATGAAGTATTTCTACACCCAAGGAAGATATGCAGATATTCTAAGTGTCTACTGCAGGATACCTTACACTTGTATGCATAGAGGAATTTAAGGAATGAAGGAAGCGTCTTTTACATTTGAAAACGATTGAATCAAGGAAAGGGTGCCCCTGTTACTAAAGGGACAAAATCCTAATACAAGTCAACAAACACTGCCACAAATATAAAATCATTCTTTATAAACTGAGAAAACACACAGGTTGTTTCAGCCCAGCTAAATTCAAAGATCATGAGGCAGAGGTCAGAAAGTCAAACTGCCTTATAAATCATGTAGGTGTGTGCATATATATATGTATATATTTATGGGTGGGGATTTTGGGGGTGTTTTCCCGGTAATTTTTGTTTGTTTGTTGGGTTTTTTTATTTTTAAAAAGTTATCTTTTACAAGCCAACTTCCTGAATTTTCCCCAGAAATATCATGTGAATGTCAGAGCACCTGGCTGGAAATTCCAATGTCAATACGCTTTTACTGTACCTTCTCCTCTGAAATGGCCCCAATATTTCTATAATTTCCTACTGGGGATCAACCTACACTGACAAAGTATGCAGTAGCTCCTTCCAGATGTTCCCAAGTTTCCAGTCCTTTTGACGAGATGCCACCCTTCTGCTTACCACTACACATTTGTTGCCCAACTTTCTACCCACAGTATGCCACTTACATAGCCTGCTCCTTTGAGCCGAGTCTTCTACTCATCTTTCTGCAAAAAAATTTTGTCAATAGGTGCTGGGGAATAGGGATACCTGTACTGTTATGTTTTCTGGCTTTTAACTCCAATTAGTTCACCTTTTCATGGAAGGAAAGTGCACCATGGTAACTCTCCTCACCTCCTTGCATAGAGCTTAGCAAAACAGCTACTGCTGGCAGAACTAGCAGGCTCTATAGAGGCCTCTGCTGACAGACCTGAGGCACCAGATAGTGATGCATTTGATGATCTCTCTAGGAACAGTGTCCCTCAAAGGACAACCTGAACTTTAAAGCCAAGAAAGAACACACTAACAACAAAAAAGGGGCTAATAACCGGGGTACCACAATAGTCTTCATTTACAATTAGAACAAAAGTTAATCTAAGCTCCTTTTTGAGGTTTTCCTCACTTTCTCCGTGGCAAAAAAATCTCAGTAGGTAGTTTGTTTGTTTATTTTTATCACAGTCCTAACGCAAATCACCTTCAACGTCCTACAGAGCACAGACTGAAATATATAGAGAATTTGCCCCTTGATGGCCCAGCAAACAGGGAAATACTCCTCCTGCTGCTGCTGCCTTGACTCTCATTCCCCTCTAGGACACATCCTGTACCTCCATTACTCTTCCCATCTCCAGCCCTCACTGTTGCTTTGAAATACTTCAAAGGAAATCTTATTATATCTAACACATAAGAAGACATATAATTATGTTCTCAATTACATTCTCTAACAACAGAGAAAAAAGAAGTTCTCACCTTTGCTTACTCAGGATTTTTTCCAGTTTAGCATCCTCTTCAGTCTGGAGACCATATGTAGATATAAGAGGACAAACAGTAGCCAAGTACTGGACTAGCTGAACATGCTGCCCAGGTCGATATGATCTTCCTTTACCTTGACTGTAGAGCCATTCTGCTTTCAAACTGGTAAGAAGGGAGAAAATGGTCACCATTAATGCATGGCATAAAACTCCTAACTCTCCCTTGATTCCTGTTGTTCTATCGCGTACCTAAGAGCTGATCTACAAGTCTAATCAAAACTGGGAACGTGCACAGTGCCCAGAGGAACTGGGAATTTCATTACCAGAATAATGAATAAAGTATTCTCTCACATAAGCGTCGATGAAACAAAAAAAAATATCTGACCAAAACTGTGCATTCTCTGCTTTATCTGTGCATAGTCTTTGGACACTGAAAACACATTTGTGTCAATGAATTTATCAGCAAAGCTTTCACAGAAACAGAGAAGTTCACACAAACATGAAGAACAGGCACAGAGAGCAAATCTTGCTGAAAGTATTCAACAATTGAAATCTGTTTTTCAATTAAATGTTCTTCAGTCTGAGAACATTTAATATAATATATCTATATATAATAATACAGTTAATACAGAAAACCCCATTAGTCATGAAAAAAATTTCTAGAATTCTTACAGACAACTTTTTGCAAAAGTCATAATATGTTATGGTGAAACAGAAACATATATTGGTTTACCTTTGACCAAAAAGGCAGCTTTTTATTTTAGTAACAGGGAAAAAAAAGACACTAATATCCTGGAATATGTTAATGTATTGGACTATAATGTGTTTATACTGGATAATATTTAGGCTTGGACTGTTCTGATGCCAAGAACTTTAAGAGGATGTCTCCACTGTCATACAGGTATCATAGTGATATAATGACCACAACGATACAGTAACAAGTGATTTCAGCAAAATAAAATTTGACTAACTGATACAAAAAATGCCAAATCTAGAAATGCACATGCAAATCAGGCTGTTGATAAAAGGACTTGTTTAAGCTTCCCCCAGGATAATAGCTTTAATATCTGTTGATTGTCTCATTCTGCAAAGTCAAAGAGGCTGTAAGCTTAGAAGGGGTAACAGATCATTGATAAATTGCTACCACAGTTTTGCTTTGTAAAAGTGCTACCGTGAGTTGAGTAACAAAACAAAAGCTTAACTTCATACTTCTTTTGATCTTACATAACAATTCCAGTGTAACAGATGAAAAATTTAGCAAAAGCAACAATGTTAAGTGGCCTGTATCTCATACGGCAATTAGCAAGACAAACAGAATGTCAGGTCATCAGCACTTTTCCATTTTTTTTATTACATAAAAATGCAATTTCAGCTTAGCCAAACTTTATTTAATATTTTTGGAGATTTATTACTATTATGTCACCTTTCCTTCTGAGAAATCACATATCCATCAAGAACTTTAAGGTTCAGACACCAGCTGACAATATACGGCCTGTAGTCAAAGCCAGGGATAGAAGGTGTGGCCATCACACAAGGATTATTCATAATTGACAACTGCTCCAATTGACGAAGAGAGGCCAGGAAAGAAACCTTAATAAAACAAGATATATTTGTTAACTGAACAGAATGCATTAAATGCTTACAGAACATACTACATTTCTCCTAGTTACAGCTAGACACCTCACACAAAACAACATAATTACAAATACTTTGAAAATCACATTTGCTTTTTGACCATGAACATCTTCAAAGGACCTTCTATCAACTACTGCCATTTTCACATTAATTATCCTGTAAATACTATAGCCCTTGGAAAGTATTAGCTTCTCTTAAAATCTGGGAATGGGGCTCCATGTATAGAAAGGTACAGTATTTCTATGATTCCAGTTCACTACAACAGGTGAAAAAAAAAAAAAGGCAAGCCAAAAAGCTGGAGAAACACTGTTCTGTTTTGAAGAGAAATGTATCACCAAGATAAGATTTTTCTTGCAACATGGAAGTCCAACTGACAGTTTTGGCTGCTACTTATATCTAAAAAAAACCCAAACAAAACAATAAAGACAAAAAGCCCAGGCAGAATATTTGTTTCTCTTATACAGTGTTTGAGAAATAGATAAAATAAGACATGATTCCAAAAACATTCAGCTGCAACAAGTGCAATGCAAACCTCTGTTCTAAACACAGCAGCTGCAGAAGCCCTCTGCAGCAGTTAATCAGCTCAGCTTTCAACCTTCAGACAATCCTTAAAAGCTCTCTATGAATTTAATCCTTAAAGCATACTTCTGACATTCTTGAATAATACAAAAACATAAAATAAAAAAGGCAAAGTTTCTTCCAAGAACAAATTTTAAAAAGGTACCACCTAGCTTGTGCAGCCAATGCCAGTATAGTTATCACATATAAACTATTAAAAGTTACTTCTACCAACATGGGTTGTTTCAAAGAAGAGAGCCCATTTTCAGTTACACCCGCAAAATAGTTATCCAACTATCCGCTTTCAGTCTACCTAAAAAGAAAGGTGATATATCTTACCTCATTTAAGTCTCTGATTTCATTTTCTGCCAAAGAAAAAACAGTCAGATTCTGAGGTAGGCAAACAGGGGCAGTGCGAAGTGAAGTTATAATATTTCCATGTAGCAACAGAGTCTATAAAAGAAAAATATGGTGATGAAACATATGTTTGTTCAAAACCCCCATATTTTTTGTTCAGGCAATAGCTGCACAATACACACAAAAGAACTATAATTAAGGCTTTCTGGCATCATCAAAATTATTTTTATTCCAGCAAGGGAAATCTAATTTTTATATTTTAGAGCAAAATCTTCTCATTTTAAAATGCAGAACTGAAGTATAGTCACAGTTACAAAAAATGTATTTGGAAACGTTTCTTTCTCTACAATGTTCATGCTGAAAGAGTTAACACTGTGCTTTGTCCTGATTCATAACATGAGATAAGAGAACTGAGAGCTATGAACAAGATTTCACCATGTTATCTTTATCAAAATCATTAGAGTGGTTATAGAAAAATCACTGCCTCAGTTCCTGCAACTTGAAAATAAGGAAAGGAATTCTTACGTGCTTCCCTCTAGAAATTATAGTGATTAACTAAAATGCTTTAAGAGCTAGTGTTTGAATAATGAATGCTTTAAAAGACAGCAATTTTCAAAGCAAATTTTTTTATGCAAAGAATGTAACAGAAAATAGCATCTACCTTCAGTGACATAAGCTTGGAGAGATCGCCTAACTGAGCTATGTTATTGTCTGACAAATCAAGATGCTGAAGAGATAGACAGGAATTGATTTGTTCAATGGCCTACAAAAATAAAGAAGTCAATTACTCACAGTAACTCTTTTTTAGTCATTAAATAAAACCAGTTAATAATTATAAATTACTTTGAAAGCCAAAAAACACTGGATAAGCAACGAAACGAAAACCATGTTTTTACACAGTTCCATTTTAAAGGTGACAATTCTTTTCTGACGTTGGGGACTATTTCCCAATTCTCATTACATTTTGATATCAAACCTTTTTTTTTTTCCTAGACAATTCTTGTCCAAAAGTTGCCCTCTTCTACTTCATAAACCAGTAGACATAAAACTTCAACATTTGTTCCAGTCAAAACCAGAAACATATTCAGATTTCTTTGCAGAATTTTCCAAATTTCTACACCACTAGATTCTGGAAAACGTGTAAAGACTAAATGCTTTACCTTAAGGTTATTTCCTGCCAGATTCAGCCATTCCAGGTGCACCAAATCCTTCAGCCCTTCCACATACCCAATACTATTATGAGGTAAGTTTAGCACCCGAAGCTTAGTCAGTTTTGCTACACCCATCATTCGCACCAAACGGTTGTTGGCTACAGAAAGCTGCAGATTAACACACAAATAAAAGAAACAGTTTTAAGTATTGAACTGTGCAGACAGAATAGGGTTTTATTTTTAGCGGTTAAAAACCTAATCCAACAGGAACTTCTTCAATCTACTTACTCCATTTTCAAGCAAGTAACACAGATGCAAAAAACTGCAAGAGCCAAGAAAAAAATTACTGTTCTAAGAAAGTCTTCGCAACTCACTCCACAGACTTAAGAGGAAATTCTCGTAGCAATAGATAAACACACACGAACTGTGTCATATGAAATAAGATTTTAAAATCAGAATTGCCAAATAATTGTGCAAATTGTTGCACCATTCCTGGCGTAAAAACATACTTGCAGTCAACGTGGCAGAGAACAAAATATATTTCACATGATTCTCAAAAAGGTCCTGTGCTAACAGAACTGTAAATCACAAACTTTGTAAAGGATAAATCCTGATTAGACATACACATTAATAACATGATCATCAAGCTGGCAGACTGGTGAAGGTTTGTTGTAGCAACAACCCCCACCTCTCCTATCTCAGTTTAGCTCGTCTCTAGAAGCTATTAGGTGACTTCAAGCCTATCTGGAGGCACTTACAGTGACAATTAACGTGGACAATTATACAGCTTTGCCCTGGAGGGATTAATATTCTGATTCTTGCAAGCACCATGCACAAGCTTAACACTGTTATCACCAATACCCTCATGAACTTAAATGGACTGCTGCTAGTATTACAATTAAGGATAAGCACTAGCAACTCAGGGCCTACATGAATCAATATGTTAACAAGACTACATAGATCCCTTCCACTTCATATTTTTTTATTTCCTATTTCTATTTTAACCTAATCCACGTGGCTTTTTTTTCCTCCTCTTATGAATTAAGGCTACTAATCCTCTTCCTTTGTGAAAAGTTCTGAAACCCAAATGGAGAGGAGAGCCCTGTATGTATGTCTGTCTGCATGTTTACAATTACATAGAGGAAAGATAAAACAAAGTTATTTTTAAGGTTACAAAGCTCAAGTATTCAAAAGCTAAGAAGTACCAAAGTTGGGTTTCTAAGTGTTCTTATGACACCCGCCCCCCATCAGGATTTAGTTCATTTTTAATTAGCTACGTAACTAGCAAAACAGCCTCCCCCACTATCAACTGTAGAGCTACACTGAAAACAAAGCTTTCTATTTTAGTTAGCCACTGTTTATTTTCTTATGAAGACAGTAACTGCTAACTTACTCCAATTACACAATAGGGCCTTAAAGCAGAAGTATTTTAATTAGCATCACAGCACCATTATTTCATAGCAAATTAAAATCAAGTAACACTGACCTGCATCAGATTCCTGCATTTCTCCAAGTGTTCCAATTTAATTATCTGGTTTTTGTCCAGAATCAGAGTGTGAGTATCAGCATCACAGGGTAAGGTTGGACCCAATTTTTGCAATCCTTGACCTGACCAGTTGACTACCAAACCTTAGAAGGAAAAAAAAACAAAACAAAAAAAAAACACCAAACCTCCAAAGTCAGTGCTTTATATATGAGAACATGCACTGAAAAGCAAATCAAGATAAACAGATTTCTTTCATAATGCATGCAGCTAATTTGCAAATACAAATTAACTTTCTTTTCCATATAAAACTGAAGCTAATTACTTCAGACCAAACACATTAGAGCAACTGATCCAGTTACTGGAAAATACAGATTCCAGGCCCCGTCCCAATAAAGAATTCTGGTAGTATTCTGTAAAAGTAAGTAACAGATCCTCTGAAGTGGGAAATGGTAAAATTTCGGTAGCTAAATTTAAAGGTGTGATCCTCAAAACTGCGTATTTCTAAAGGCCCTACATTTTTAAATTCTTCAAGGATTTCAAGTTTTGAGCAGCTTGACAACTACCTATCTCTGTGTAGGCACTCTTATCTAAATTCCTGCTTGCAGGCAAACCCAGAACGTGCTTAGTGCACATCTGAAGGATCACACTCCACGAACAACACATCAACCATACCTGTCACTAAAAAAAAAATTTTTAAAGGGGAGGAGTCTGGAAAAAGGGTAAGCAGCATCCATCCTTTCATCAAACAGAAACCCCATGAGAATGCAAACCTGCAAACTTCACCTTTCTGTAAGGTTCCATCAAACAACCTGTTAACGTCTTTGAAGATTAGGGCATTTAACTTGTAAATGTGAAATACCCATGTGATAGTCCTCAGTCAGCCGAAAATGAACAGCCTTATCATGAACAGTCCCTCAAAAAAGCTAGACCACTGAATAAAAGCCTGCAGTTTTCTCTTTTTCCCTCTCTGTATTTCAAAGGAAAAATATTATTAGCCTACACTTTTTCCCCCCCCAAAAGTGCTCTCTAGGTGCAAACTCAAAGCAGAGGTTTCAGCCTGTGAAACCAAACCTGACACCCTTCTGTTGTCACAAGCCAGATGCTTAAACTTCAGAAAAGAAAAAAACTTAAGATTCAACCCTCCCTTTAGAAGTTCCTATCAGATATTTTAAGATTTGCTCCCTTTTAGCAGCTTGGCTCCTGCAAAACCTAATCTTAAGTATTTAATTATCTCTAACTTCTCGGGTAGGGAATGCGTTTAATTCAGAGCCAAAGATTCCACTCCAGGACTTCATTGGCCAAATCCTTGAGTGAATCTTGCCTTGGGATTTTGGTGCTTGTGTCCCCAAACTGTATTGATAGGCTAAATGTCCCATATTCCAGCAAAGTACCTAATGAAAAGTCAGAACAAAGAACCCATTCATATAGCCATACTACAATACTGGTGATATCTGCGCGGAAGCAAATTGTAAATAGGCTAGCATATCATTTAATTAATGGAACACACGATTAAAATGTTCCATGCAAGAACTATTACTGTATAAAGTTAAAAGGAAAACATTTGCCATCTACAGGGAACTTGAATCACTGGGTACGAACAGTGACAACTGCTAATAATAATTTTCATACATCAAGCCTCTGCTGAATGTTTTACATACACACACCATTCTAGTGCTGGCTCTTCTCTTACTACCTGTTCAGTAAATAATGCTGCCTTTTTCAGCAGCATGTTCCAGAATAGTGTTCTTACCCTAACTTACACTATATATTAATATTCTTACAGTTTTCAGGCTTTTAGGGTTTAGTTATGCTAAGGAAGAATACAAACATTTTTGGTGGACCATTTTGTCAACTAAAGAATACACTTTTCTAAGTGTCTCTGATGACATTTATTATATTTCCATTGTTTCTCAAATTCATAGCTACCCAAAGAGCTCTAAAGAGCAGCAATGCAGAGCCAGCAGTACCACAGTCACACTCCTGTCTTTGCACATTCAGGGAGAAGGTACTGCATGTTTTGCACTTACGTAGCCACCATTCGGTCACTTTAACTAAACAGAGAAATTTTGCATCTGCCCATTTATGCAAGGGCTTGTTACGAAAATTCACAAGTGGCCCATGCCAACCGAGGAGAGAGACTAGGACCCACAACACAGAATTACAAGAGTAATCCTTTTATTCATGCACATGACGTGTCCCATTCAAACTGGGGAACCCGGAATGAGGTTTTACACATGGTTCTTATACCTTTCAAGCATTCAGGTACAATGTGATTTGACTACTCGCTACTTAACACACACTTCCATTCGCAAAGAAACCGTATTTCTATGGCGTCATCATCCACCTGCTTCTCTATTGATCTAGACATCTCTGGAGTCAGTTGTGCTATAGTTACTCATCTATGATGCCAGACAATGGCGGGGGGTTCACAGAGGTGTTAAGAGGAGCTAGGATGCTGGCGCTATCTTGGTTGTCTGGGGGTATTCTTTATCCTTTGTGGGCAGCTTTAAGATTCAGAGAAGCAAAGGTCCCTATTTCAAGAAGGTCTGTCCTTCTCCTTGCCATGAGCTGAGGTCCTTTAGTTCGCTTGCTTAAGCATGACTATTCAGTATACAGCATGAACTATATATCTATCTATCTTAAGAAAGTTAAACCAATTTCATACTATAAGGACTCATTGGTCTAACTCTTTGGGAATGAGATACTCCTAACAGGCTTTCAATACCCAGGAAAACGTTTCAGAATTGCTTATTACTCCTGTGGCAGCTATGTACATTAATAGACCCCAGAAGCTCCCAATTTCTGCTCAGGCCTCTACTCACTTGCTGAGCCCTTAAACCTTCAAAGCCAGACTTGCATTGTTATAACTCACTGTCCTTTCAGACAGAGGCAGGAAGCAAGAAACTGCACCCTCAGAGGAGAAGCTGTCTCCCAAGACCTCTCTGCCCTCCGCTGCAGCAAAAAGGGCCTTATTTCACCTCCTGGCCTACCTTCTACAGGGCTGCGGGCACATCCCTCCTTAGGGGCCCGGGCCTAGGCAGGACGGACAGTCCCTCTCCGCGCCCGGCCCCGGCCATAGCCAGAGCCAAACCCGCTGCTGGGCAGCGACCCCCGCTCCTCAGAGCGGCCTGCCCGAGCGCGGGAAGCCGCGCCGACGCCGGTCCCCTCGCCCGCCGCTGTCCCGACCGCTTCCAGCCCCACTTGGGGACCACAGGTACCAGTCGTAAGCGGGGAGGAGCGCCTAGAGCCAAGAAGGGAGCAGCCAAGCCGCCCCCCCCACCCCCCCTCAGGAGGGGGCGCGCCCCCCACCTCCCCCCTCATCAAATGCCGCGGGGCCTTTCGGGACTCGTAGTCCGAACCCCGCGCCGGCGGCGAGCGCACGGCCCGCCCCGCACTACAGCTCCCGCCGTGCGCTGCGCGCCCCCGCCTCTCAGCGGCAAACGACGGAGACCCAAACAAATCCCCGCCGGCCCCCAACACCCGCAACCCAGCGACGGGGCCCCCCTTACCCCCTCCAGCCGGCGAGACAGCCTCGGTCCTCGCCGCAACCCCCGTCGCCGCCATGCTTCCCGCTTGCCAACGCCGCCAGGCAACGGTTCGCTGGACACCGATTGGTTGCCTTGCTCCGCGACGAGAAAATTGTGTCTTTTTCTTCTCGGTGGGAGGGAAGGTCCCCAGTACGGAGCCGCCCGGCGGAATTGTAACCGAATAGCGGAAAGCCCGGCCGGCGTCAGCGTTGCCGCAAGGCGCCCGCCCCTACCTGCCGGGGCGGCACTGCCTCCCCACTCCTCTCTCCCCTCCTGTCAGGCCCTGCGCGGGCGCAGCCGTCCCAGCGTGCTGCGCGCGGCGCACATGACGCCGTTTCCGGTCGTTCCCTCTTCCTTTTCACTGCGGCCGCCGCCTGCTTCGGAGCTGCCGCCATCATGAAGTAAGAGCTTTGGCAGTTCCCCGCCGCCCCATCCGGGGCCATCCGCCGCGGGGAGGCGGCGGGAGGGCCGCGCCTCCCTCCTCCGCTAACCCGCTCTCTCCCCTAACCCTTCTCTCACGTGCAGGGTCGAGCTGTGCAGTTTCAGCGGGTACAAGATCTACCCGGGCCATGGGCGCCGCTACGCCCGCACCGACGGGAAGGTGAGGCCGAGCCCCGCGGGGAGGGGACAGCCGCGGTGCCGGGCGGCAGGGGCTAGCAGGAGCGGGCCCGCAGAAGTGGGAGGGCGGTGCTGGGGGAAGCGAAGGCCTCGCACTAGAGGCGCAACGGGGAACTCGGTGTTGCCCGCGGTCTCCGGCGGCGTTGCTGTAGCGTCTGCCTCAATCCCTGGTATTGAGCAGTGTGAGAACAGCATCGCTGTGTCCGGATGTCGTGACTGCCATCAGACGCGGTCTGCGGGAGAACCGTGCTCGTGCCGTAGCTTGGGACTTTCGAGTCGGGTTTTAGGTTGTGGTTTGCGAATGGTGTTTTAAAGCGTCTGGTCTAAAGTACCAAAATTCTGTAAAAAATGCTATTTAGATGTACTGCATCTAACGCCGAGATGTGCTGGACTTGCAGTTAAGTTGGGTACAGAACATTGGGATAAAATAGGGAGGAGAGCCCTTTCAGGCTCCCGTATCTCATACAGATAGGACTGTCGTAAATAGAAGTACGCTATTCATATCTACAAAAGGAGGGTTTGGGACATCCCAGTACAGTCATCTTGCTGGACAAAATCTCCTAGGAAATGACAGCTAAGTAAAAAGACTGATTGACTCCTCAGATTGACTCCTCAGGTGTTCTCCTGGGAATTAGTGTATACTTCAAATTAAATTGTATAGCTAATAACAAATCAGCGTGCTAATTCTGCCTGTTATTCTAGGCAAGAAGGTTAGTATAACTGTGCAAGAAGGAACTGGGCGGAGTATTGGTCTCCCTGTGCTCCTTAAGCCAAGTTTTGACTCACACATATAGGAAATGCATTGCTACTTGAGGACAGACACTTGAAAAGTATGATGCTGGATATGGCTATTCATGCTGTGCCTAAAGTACAGTGCAGCAGTGGATGCAAGTGGTAATGTGAGCTTTCCTCAAAAAAATTAAGCTGCTTTAGAATGCCGTGTAAGAGATCAGTTTGATCAATGGAACAAAATTCCAATCTTTAAATTTTTTAAATTATCTTCCTAAATTTTTAATTTTCAGAGCTGCGTAAAGAAATACAAAAGCATCACTATTGAAAAACACCGAATCAAAGAGTTACTTGATACGTTAATGTAAACTGTGATAATGTCTTTCACAGAAACAAAGCTTACACAAAACACTTTACCTTCCCAGGTTTTTCAGTTCTTGAATGCAAAATGTGAGTCTGCATTCCTTTCCAAGAGAAACCCCCGTCAAATCAACTGGACTGTTCTGTATAGGCGTAAACACAAGAAAGGACAGTCAGTAAGTATATACCAACTAATGGCGCTCTAAAGTTCTCTACCAAAAGATGCGGTCACTGGTCTGTTAGAACAGAGGTAATTTCAGTATGCTGGTGTCTAGCAGAAGCATGACCCATACAACCAGGATGAAGACTGGCCAATAATGGTGAAAATATGAGTGCATTTACATGAGTTTATATGTTGCTTTATGTCTAAAAGGTAGCCAATTCAGCAAAAGCATTGTATTTGTATTGTATCACTTCTCTGAGGGACCACTCAGAACCACAGTAGATCTTAACAATTGTATGAATGGCGTATGTTTGAAAAAAATTAGTTTTAGAGAAGGTGGGTAATACTGTTTGGTATGCAGGCTTTCTAAAAGTCTGGACTTGTAAAATTACTGAATGGTGATAGCACAGAGAGCCGATTCAGGGGTTAAAGGGTGGGGGGGAACTTTGCATGTACTCTTCTTGAAAACTTTGGGCTGTAACTTAGTAGGAGGTCTTTCTTATGTAGCTGTCATTGCATGAAGAAGATAAATAAGGCATGTAGCATGAGGTATTTTCAGTGCTTTTGTTTAAACTTGCACAGCAAAAGAGCATTTAGAAAGGCTCACATATCTGTTACAAGTCAATGTTTTTACCAGTTTGTTCAAAGAAGGAAAGTTGACACTCGGTGGCTTACGCTGCTGCCCAGCACCATGATCCCACTTGAAACAAGTGGGAAGTGTCTTCCTTTCAGAAGATTCCATCAAAGCAGACTTTATTGCTCCCCCCAGTTTTTTTTTCTGGGAGTTACAGAAGGCTGAACTTCTGACGTTCACCCAAAAGAATTTTTTTTTTTACCTTGCAAAGGAGAAAACATTGGGGTTTTTTTTAGCTATTCATCTGCTTTGGCAAATCAGCAAATCCGTTATCTCCAAAGTGAGGAGTAAAATTCTACTTCTATATACAGTTTTACAATAACTTCCATCTTAATAGCAGCTTGTTTCTATAATTGTCTTTAGCCTTTTATTTAATGTCTTGTGATACTAATTGTCTGTCTTCATTTGCCATTTTAGGAAGAGATACAAAAGAAGCGCACACGTCGTGCTGTTAAGTTTCAGAGAGCTATCACTGGTGCATCTTTAGCTGAGATTATGGCTAAACGAAATCAGAAGCCCGAAGTACGAAAGGCACAGAGGGAACAAGCTATTAGGTGAGAAATCAGAGATAAGTGGAGCTATCCCAGGCTTCTCAAAGATTATTAATGTTTTTTATAGGAGACCTTAAACTCTAGATGAGCTCCATGTTTTATGAGCTTTTTTGTGGTGGGTGCTTTTTTTTGATCAGTATATTTGGAGGTTATACTGAGTGATCTCAGCAAGAGATAGCAGCAGCAGAGGAGGGTCTCTTCTTGCCCTCTCCCTTTGTGAAAATACCGCTTTTGTCACACACAGTTCTGCTGTCTGTGTAGTAGTCTCCCTAGAGGGTACTGAATGCAGAGAATAAACTTGAAATAATGCATTTCTTTCTTGATCTTAGGGAGTTCTTACAGTGCTGAGACAAAGAAACAGTGAATGGCAGACACAGATAACTGTTACTCTTTGTGAATTAACAGGGCTGCAAAAGAAGCCAAGAAGGCTAAGCAGGCAACCAAGAAAACAGCTGTTTCTGCTGCAAAGGTAAGATGCAGTAGCTGTATAGAAATCATGAAATGGAATGTACCGTGTTGTAACACAACGTTCTGTTGCAGTACTTAATTGGAAATTCCCATTTGTGTTCAGAAGAAGCATTTGCTTACGTTTTTTGATCTGGAAGCACCCTGAGCAAACTTTAGTACTAAAGCTAAACATATCCAAACAGCTGAATAGAATGAAACCTTTTTTATAGAAGAAATAAATATTACAGTAAAACAAGTTTCTGACCATGTCAGAAATTCTTGATAGCTAAAAACTTGTCTAGATGTGACATCTTCACTGTCTAGGAACTTGGTAACAATATATTGATGAATGCTAGCATCTGTTTCATTATTGCTTATGAATGAATACCATATGTTGGCATCATACATGATGTAGGCTTACAGTGGTGTATGGGCAACCATGTGTTAACATGCTTCTAATCTGATTGTAATTCTAATCTAACTCTGATCTGATTTAAGTTACCTAATTTCAAGAATCTGAAATACACAGGGATGTTTTCAGGACTGCAGATGAATTGCTTCTCTTTGCTCATACTTTGTTATTTCTCTACAGGCTCCTACAAAGGCAGCACCTAAGCAGAAGATTGTGAAACCAGTCAAGGTTTCTGCTCCCCGTGTTGGTGGAAAGCGCTAACTTGCTAAACTGTTAGTCATGCTGAATAAACATCGGACTAACTTCCATAACTTGTGCCATGTTCTCTTCAACTGTGTGAGATATACTGAAGAGAATTAATCTGTGAAATAACCATGTCTGGTTTTGCAGACTGAAAAACATCTTCCCATAAAAAACTTGGTTTCTTAGACAATCTGCTGTATTAGCACACATTTCGTAAGTCTTTAATGAATGACTTGGGTAGCAGGGAAGATGGAGCTGATGTTTGAGGAGCTGTTCTTGCCTGAAGGACAAAGTGGCACATAAGTTTATTCTGCATCTATGACAAATGGCATAAAAAGAGGTTTCTAAGCTCAGAGATGCAAACTAAAAGGGTGTGAAGTAGTACCATCTGTTCAGCGACTTAAAAAGGCTAATGCACTTCTTGTGTTGTGGAACATGTGGAGCAAGATGTTCTAGAGGATCAAAAGAGGAATAGGTTGAAAAAAGGGAACGGATGGTTTCATGGACCGTGTAGCTGTTACAGGCAAAGGTTCAGATGTAGCTCTTTGGGTCAGGAAGTAACAATGATGGGCTGCTGGAAGCTGTTGTCAGGAAAAGGGTGGCTGTGAAGGCTGAATGAGCTTCAAATGCAGCTGATGGCATATACTTACTTCAAGCCCATTTAGGTTGATATTTAACTTCTGGAATGCAGGTAGGGCTTCCCATAGTAAATCCCCACCTTGCTTTGTTATCTTACTACACTAGTAAAGAAAGCAGCTGTCTTTTCATAGTTTTGCTTCCTACAGTTCTTTTGGGCCTCAAAAACACAATGGCTGTAATGGGTACTTTGGATTACAGGTTATATTTTGAGTTGTATCATACTTTGTTTTGGGTTTATTAATAAAATAAATACAGGTCTGGATGAAGGTTGCAACCCATTTAAAAAAAGTCTAGCTTGATTACATTAGCAGAATTTTCACCATTATCTTCCAAACAATTACGCTGTTTGTTGTTAAAAAAGCATAGGAGCTACTCATGTTTAGAAATAAATTGAAGGCTTTTAAACTGGTTAACACACTTGAAAGTGAAGGAGCTATAAACTGGAGGAGGAAAGAGGGGAAGGAAAACTGCTTGTTTTAAGGAAAGGAGTTTTTAATCATTTCAAACTGAAGGCTGAAAACCACCAGAAGTTACCTATGCTAGTGATGACTATGTAAAATTCTGATTGTATTAGCATCCTGTATAAAGCACCTGGTAGACTGCAAGCATGCTTGTGAAAGTTTTCAGCTAAAAAGGTGAAAGTGAAGATGAGCTTTTACAATCAATCTGCTTGAAATACAATTAACGATATATATGCGTTGATTGTCAGATATGACTAATTAGTCAGTATTTGTTAATGCTTTGAAGTTTGCAGGCTTTGGCTGCCTGGTGTTACTGCAGAGGTGCACAGAAACACTTTAAGATTACTCTTCCTTGCTGGTTATTCATGAATTCTGACTGATACGGTGAGACAGCAAAGAGTAACAGCCCGTCACGTTACTCCTCTCAAGCTATAATTCAGCTGAGTGAGGCAGGCTGTTCAGGGCGTTAACCTGGTGTAACTACACATTATTCAGCTCAAACAGATAAAATGTAATAAATTAACACAATTTAATAAAATCCTTGTGTTTAGCTAATGCAACATAACATCCTCATGAAAAATGGAGTACTTAATTGACCTCCAGAGGTCATCTCATCTAACCCCTTCCTCAAAGCATGTCTATTTAGATCAGGTTGGTCAGCGGAGTCTAGAACAACTCCAGACAGGTTCCACACCCTCTTAGGGCAACCTGTTCTAGTACTTCACCACCACCACGGTTTGAAAGAAAGATTAAAAAATCCTTAACGTATAACTAGAATTTCTTGTGTTCTAACCTGTGCCTGTTGCCTATTCGCTATGCAACTCTGACGAGTTTGCCTCTATCTTCTCTGTATGCTCTGCTGAGGTAGCCGTTGACAGCAGCAAGGTCCTCACAAAGCCTTCCCTTCCCAAGGGTGAAGAAGCCCGGCTCTCGGCCTCGCCTCATCCCTCGTGGTCTGACCATCTTTGCAGCCTTCTGCCGGACTCGCCCCACCCAGTCAACACCTTTGAATTCGGGACGGGGGCGGGGGGTGGGGGTGTGTCACAGTACTCCAGATGCCGCCGTGCAAGTACCAAGCGGAGGGGAAGGGCGGCTGCTGGCTACGCTCCTGGCCCGGGCGCGGGCATCCTGCGGCCTCCTCCGTTTCATGTCTCTGTTACGGGTGTGAAACAAAATCCGGTCAGAACTCGGGCAAGGAAAACCAGCAGTTGACGTTCAAAAGATTTTCCTTCCTTCCTTTCCCAAACGAAGGAGAGCACGCTCTACGCCGAGACGTAGCCGCCGTGCCGCCCTGCCCGCGCGGGTGCGGCCGCTAGCGGTTGTGCTGCTCCCGATAGGTACGCTGACACTGCAACGTGAACTCACACTTCTAATTTTCTCGTAGCTCCTGCTCCCCAGGCAAGTGTGAAGTGGAGGCTGCTCGTTTCGGAGCTAGGGCTATAAATGTGTTTATTTAGGAGCGTCCCCGGCTCCCGGCGCCATGGCCGCGCCCGCCCCCCGCAGGCTTTGCCCGGCTCTAAGATGGCCGCCCGCAGCCTTCCACCCGCCCACTCCTCTGCCCGATCCCCAGATGGCGGCCTTGTTCCCCCTGCGAGCGGCGCCTTCCCTGAGTACACGCCCCTTCCCCGCCCCCTCCCACGCGCGCGAGCTTCTGACCTCACTTCCTCTTGTGCAGCAGCCATTTTGTCTTTACGTTGCTGCTGCTGCCCGGGCTTCTCCCTCCCACCCGCCGCCGCTGGCTGCGAAACTCCAGTTCCCCCCCGGGCCTGGCTCCCGCCGGACCCGCGAGCCGCTCTCTCCGGCCCTACCCCGCGCCTGGGCGAGGGGCCGGCGGAGGCGTGGGAGGCCCCGATCCTCCTTCCCTCGGCAGCGCATGCCCTCGCAGGCGCCTCCGTAGCCCCACGGAACCCCCGGCGAGGGCCGGGGCGCCTCTCTTCCCCCCGCCCCGGGCGCGCCGCATGTGAGTGGCCCGGGCGGGCTCCGTCCCGCGCGGAGACGCTGCCCCGCAGCCGCCTCCGCCCCGGGGCTGAGAGCCTGACCCTCCGCCCGCCCTCCGAGAGCGGCGTGCCCGGCGCCCTGCCCTTGCCCGGCGGCGCGGGGGAGCCGCGCGGAGGCCGCCCCTTCGTCCCCTCTCCCCCTGCCCCGCCATGTCCAGCGAGGAGAGCTACCTGGCCATCCTGCGCTACCTGACCAACGAGCGGGAGCCCTACGCGCCGGGGACGGAGGGCAACGCCAAGCGGAAGATCCGCAAAGCCGCCGCCTGCTACGTGGTGCGCGGCGGCACCCTCTACTACCAGCGGCGGCAGCGGGACCAGCAGCGCTTCGCCGAGCTCGAGGTGGTGCTGCAGGCCGAGCGCCGCGCCCGCCTCATCCGCGCCGCCCACCTGGCGCCCGACGGCGCCCACCGCACCCGCCTGCAGACCTGGCAGGGCCTCTCCCAGAAGTACTGGTGGCGAGGTGAGCGGGGCGGGGGGGGCCGGGGACGGTCGGCGGCAGAGCCGGGGTCCCAGCCCCTGCCGCGCCGGGCGGGTGGCCCGGCTTTGTGAGGAGGGTGGCCGCGTCCCCCTCCCTGCAGAAAGCAGGAGAAGGGGGGCTGTGGCGTCCGGACTGGCGGGTGCCTTTCAGCGCTCCCGTCTCAAAGCAGGTGGTCTGTAGGCTGCGGGTCGCTCCTTAAGAGGCAGGCTCCGCTGTGCTCAGCAGGTTGTCCGGCAGCTTCTTGCTCGGTAGTGGTGCTTTGAATGTACGGAAACGGGCAGCGTGACTGTCCCCGCTCAAGTGTTGCCTGCAGCCCGCTCGAGGTGGCGGTTTCTCAACTTGTGCGCTCGGTACAGGGCGATAATCCGTTCCATGTGGCCTACTTCAGCTTTTGACCTCGTAATACTTTTTCCAGCTATCATGTGGATGGTGTTCACGTTTAAATAGTAGAGCTGCCGGTGATGGTTCGTAGTCCTCGCGCTCATTGTTGTATTTGTCTCTTTCTTCCCATGAGAAGCCAAAAAGACCAAACCAGTTCCCAGTTGGGTCCTGAGTGATGTCATAGCCGTTAGAAACAGTGTACGAACACCCATGATTCCCAGTCGGGGCCTTCTTTCAGCTGAGCCAATGACTTGGTGTCTGCGTTCCCTTTGGATTTGGTGTTGTGCTTTTAGTCTGATGTATCCGTTAAACAAATATCCTGCTTTTCTGTTGCCCAGGCCCAGTTTCTGTTTGTACTGCTTCTCTTGTTCTGCTTTTTTCATCCATCAGTCAGCAAGTCTGTCATTTCAGCTTTAGTTTTCCCCATCTTAATTTGGAGGCTTTTTGCTCTAGCTGCAGCCCATCCTTCCGATCCAGATCTCGTTGACTTGAAGATCTTAGATGTGAAAAGGGATTTGGTGTCTCAAAGTTGATACACCCATCCTGGATGGTGGTCTCCTTGCCTTTATCTGGGTTCTCATCGTCTGCCCAATATTTGACTGTTGTAGCATCTACTGTCATCCTATGCTGGAAACTTCCTTAACAGACGTCAGTATATCTTCTGTTCGTCAGAAGAGGGCATTCTGTATCCTGCATCTTTTGACCTTATTGGTTACCTTTTTGCACAACCTATATTCTCTTATTTCTCTTGCACTGAGAATACTAAAATTCATGCCCTGCTTTCAGTTCAAGCGTTATGTTTCTTATCTGTGTCTCCTTTAAAACACTGGTTTCTCCTGCCATTATAATACTTTTCTGCTGCTAGTGAACAGCAGCTTTAACCCAGTCATCATCCTGAGATGGGTGCCAGTCTGTTGTGTCTGTCTGCTCTGTAACTGGGAAGCAATGGGCTGGAGTGTGGCCCAGTGGCCAGGAAGGGTGCTAGACACGTGACTTGAAGATCAAAGACCTGTCCTGAGAACTAGCCCTGGTTTCAGATGAAATCAAGGAAACATAAAAATGTTTTGAATGGGCATGAATGTCTTGGGTCGGAATGTCTTGGGTTGCCTGAAGTCTCTGTTTTCCTGATCCTTACAGAGATATGCATGTAATGGTAGTGCATCGTATGCTCTGAAAACATGTGAGCAGTGCTAGTCTATGTCAGCCAAGTTTTTGAGCTGTGCTCGATTTTGAACTATAGAGGCACGGCTGTTGTTATGTATGCTTTTATATTGTCCTAGTGAAGAAAATGAATTTGGTTTGAAAGCCATACACTGAAAATGCCTTGGTGCCTGGAAGAGGACCCTGAGCTTGGGAACTGTTATCTAAAATTATTTAGTTACACCGCTTAAAGTGTTGGCAGGAAATTAATTTCTTTAAAACCCCAAGTCATAAGCAATTGATTTAAATTGGTATTAATAATACATGTCAGCATCATTGCATATAACACAGTTGGTCCCAATTTTGCAAAAGTCCTTAGGTGAGCCTTCCAATTCTTGTCCCGTTCAGTAAGGACAAGCTGAGATCCACTTGTGTGGGCTAAATGTAGGATTAGCTTACAGCTTTCATTGTCTTGGGATTCTTAGGGTGAGCGTATAAATACAAATATTTTTTCTAGCCTTAAAAACCTTTCTAGGAGGGTCTGCTTGATAGAGTGATGTTCTAAATGTTCTATCTCAAATTAATGATGGGTTACAGTAGTGACATACAATATCATACAACAGCATGAGAGAAGCAGAACTGGTAAAAAGAAGTCAGAGAAGGAAAAGTGTAGGTGACTGACTTCATTTTTCTCAGTAAGCATGTAATATTGTTCTGCTAATCACCTACATACTTAATTATGTATTTAAGGTAAATTGAATGAAGATTAGAAGCCTAATTAAGCTCCATTAATTTTTCTTAGGTATTCTTAAGCAGGTTAAAGATTACATTAAAGAATGCAGCAAGTGCCAGGAAAAGCTAGATCGTTCTAGATCTCTGTCAGACCCTTCTGAAATGCTGGAGGAACTAGGACTGGATGCAAAATCTCATGAAGACAGTAATGAAACGGATGATGAATTGAGTAATACGGCATCAATCCCAGCTGCATCCCCAAAGCCTGTGAAGAAGAAGCCAATAGCCAAGCATGAGCTTGTGTTTGTAAGTACTATTGTTTACATCTGAATGTATTTAGGATGTCTGTTAATGTGTTCTTAGTCACATACTTATTTTCCATTGTTGTGATAATCTTGTAATAATAAGACGACATAAATTTTGCCAGAGATATTCAATATGTGGAAATGGGTTACTGGTATATATGATGTGAAATTAATTATAGTACGTCATCTTTGGAAAATAAAAATCATCCTGACTCCTATTTATGCATATAGGACCCTTGGGAAAATGAATGGCAAAAGTGTAAGTACTAAAGCATCACATACAAGATTCTCATGGAATCTATATCTGTTCCTTAATAAATGATGCTATATTTATATATAAAATTCTCACTGATAACTGGGGGCTCATATGCATGTAAAGACTTGAATCTAGAAACCGTTTCAGACTGCAGCATTGAAAAATACGGTCAAAGAACTGTTTGAATATCCGTGTCTTCCCGTTTTTCCAGTTGTCTGTTTTAATTGTGTTTGGAGGGAGGGTGGAACTCAACGCATTTAAAGAAAGAAAACAATAGTAAAGTTAAGCGGTGTATTTTACAGACTTGGACTGATTGTACGGTTGCAGAAAATAATCCTTTTCTGTGTTTCAGTGTGAATGCTTAAAAAGGCACAGTCTAAATGTAATGAAGTTCTCATAATGTTGTTTGTGACAGGTTGACAGTAAGGGCCTTGTGAAGCAGTCATCTTCCAAACATTGTCTGTCAGTCTTAAACCAACTGAATCAGCAGAGGCTTTCCAATCAGTTCTGTGATGTGACTCTGCTGATTGAAGGAGAGGAGTACAAAGCTCACAAATCTGTCTTGGCAGCCAACAGCGAGTACTTCCGAGAGCTCTTCATTGAAAAGGGAGCTGTCTCTAGTCATGAAGCTGTAGTGGATCTGTCAGGTGAATTGTTGTGGGTTTCAAAGCTAGAAATCATAATATCCTAAGTAAGGTGTACAGTACTTGATTCAGTCTTTTTTTGAGTGTTCAAGACAACCAAATATTTTATCTTGCTTTTTTCCCCTCTTTTAATCTAAAAATATTTTGTGTGGATTTTAATGCTAAAGTGATTGCTCTGCTTGTGCATAATCTGATTTTCCATATTGAGTGAACTATGGGATTTCATCTTAAAATTTCTGAGAAGCTTTGGATTGATTTTTGCCTTGCTGAGGTGTGTTTTCTCCTTGTATTTGTCACAAACATTAAAAAAAGGGAACATAATCAAATGCTTGAATCCATCAAGAGGGGATGTTGACTAGCTTCTCAGAGCTGTTTAGCTGAACAAATACTGAATTGTTTCTTATGTCTGTGAAACACTATTATATGTGTTTCTGCTTATTTTGCAAACCTTCTGGTACCTTAAAGATAGGAGATGATCCTGAAATAAATGTTCTAAAAATAGCTTTGTAGTGATGAAGAATACTGTACAGACCATATGCCTAGTGCATTGCTTTCTCATTAGTTTCTTAACTGTGTCTGTCTCTGCATGAACAATAGATTTCTAGTATGATGGTCCAGAAGGTCCCCCAAATTAAATACTTGATTTATGATTTACAGAACTGTGGAAAATTCTACCAAATGCTTTTTTTTAAGCATTTCTATCTATATATCCATGTCTTTATTTTTTTCATTAGCCACTTTCTTGTTTTATTTTTCTGCCACGTCAGTTGTTACTTAAGTCCTGACTACTTTCTGAATGTAGCAGGTCCAGAAAGACTTCGGTTAAATGTGGCTTCATTTGCTTCAAAAATATTGTGGCTCTCCCAGCATCTTGAAACATTGGTTTAGAGTATTTTATTGTGAAACTACCTCAGTTCTACTTATTGGAAAAGTTGTCTGAGCTTACTTCCACATAGAAAATGCACAAGGAGGACACTTTTGCGTAAATGACAATTAATTGAGTCCTGGTGGAGGGGCTTCAATGTTACTTGCAAGTGTGTTTCACTCTAAATTTCAGACTTAACCATATCAAAGCTGAACTGTTGTATCCATCGTGGATATTTTGGTGTAATTTGGGGTCATCAGTGTTTGCCCTAATCTCTTGTTTTATTCCTGGTAGGGTTCTGCAAGTCCAGTTTCCTGCCTCTACTGGAATTTGCTTATACTTCAGAATTAACTTTTGACTTCTGTAGTATGGCAGAAGTGGCCATGCTTGCCCGGCATCTCTTCATGTCGGAGGTCCTTGAAATCTGTGAAAATGTGCACAAACAGATGGAAGAGAAACAAATTACAGTGTACCAAAAGGGAGATATTCAAACAGTAGAGTCAACGCAAAATTTAGCAGAGCAGACTGAAGTTGAGACGCAGCCCGTGGACGGTGCGGAGCAACCTGAGCTCGCAGCCGTTGAAGTGCTAGTGGCTGTGAATGGAGCTCCTCCTTCTGCTGGGACAGAGGAGGCAGCAGCACCCCAGCCTGACTTCCTGCCCCCAGAGCCTGCGGAGGCCACTCCGGTTGATCTTTCGAAGCCTGTGGAGCAGTGTGAAACGACTGAAAATTACATCAAGATGCAGCTGCTGGAGAGCATTTCAAACAGCACTGTGTCTGTCGTAGAGGCTGAGCCATCGGCTGTGGAAGTCATGGGGACACAAAGTCAAACGGAAATTGGGACGGATCAAAATGAAAGTGGTAAAGCAAATGTGGACGCTGCTTCTGAAGACTCTTCAGAAACACTCAAGCAAAAACGAAGCAGGCAAAGTAAAGAACAGAACATTTCAGTTTCACAACCAGAAAGCCTAGCTTCCAGCCAAGATGATACTTACAAAAGCAAGCTTCGCCAGCGTTCTGTTAGTGAAGGGGGATATATCAGATTGCATAAAGGAATTGAAAAAAAACTGCAAAATAGAAAGACAAATCCTAAATCTGCAATACAGCAGGTATTCTATCTGTCTTTAGGCCTGTTGTCAGTAATCGTCCAGTGTTTCGAGACCAATCTGAAAAGACTGTTTCCTGATTCCAAGCACTATCTGGCAAATGTTTTTCTTTTTTGAGCGATTAACATTACTGCAAACCAAAGTAACTTCTAAGATGTGACAGTCGTGCAAAAAAACCCAAACCATTGGCGTCAAAATTCCTTCCATGTTGAAGATCTTTAGAATGTTCAGTGACCTTAGCCCAGCTTGATTATCTTCTCACAGCTTCTTATGGTTGGACAGAAGGTGTATCTTCTCCCTAAAATTCTTAATGATCTGGGAATTTAATTCTTAACTAGCACATGTGTATGTCGGTCATAGACAAATGTATTTATCTCTCAGAGGAGTGAGACCCTACATTTGTTAAGACTTGAAAACAGAGCATTGGGGATGAAAAATCTGACATCCTATATAGATCTTAAGGCATAGTCATAAGTCACAGTAATGCAGTCCTGCTTACCTTCAGACTGGGGTCAGTTAAAAAAACAAAGATACAGAGAGCTCTGGTATTAAAAACTCCAGCACCTGGACATATTGAATGTTTAGTTATTGAAATTTTTTTTTTTCCCCAATTATTTATTTATATATTTTTTTAGTGAAATGGTCTTCTTACTCTTCCCCTTCAGGAACATTTCCTCTTAGTGCCTATGGGTAGCTGACATTCACCTCACTGAGCATTAATACATTTGTTTTTGTGATAGAGTACACTTCGCCTTACTCACTGCACGTTGGCTAAATCTTACGAAGAAGTGTTGATTTCCAGAGGTGTTCTGTGAGATTTACATACTAGAGCCACCAGTCCCACACACGGGGATAATTTGTTATCATTACAACACCCTGGTAGATAGAAATTGTAGTATTAGTCTCCTTTAACAGATGGACACCTTAAAGCCCAGATGTTAAAACTAGCACAATCAAAATATTTGAGCAAACTATTTACGATGGTTGGAGAATGACAAGTTTTTGTTCTGTTTTGGGAGGGGGAATATCTACTTTTGGGAACAACTCCTCTTAACTTATTTTGCAGTTTTTAAATCTGGCCCCTTGACAGATGAGGTCTACAGACAGTGGCCACCTGTGGAAAACAGAAGTTGGTTTAGATAATTTCTCAGAATTGGATTCAGGAATAGGTTTCTGCTTTCCTAACTCATTTCATAGCTTTTAGCATTTTTGTCTCATGTATCCCTCAACCTCTGCCCGTGCCGCCCTCCGCCCCCCTCCCCACCATGGCACTGGATGTCATGTAAGCATTGGGAAGGAGCCACTCTTTCCTGAGTTCCCACTTTTGGTGCTGGAAGAATAACAGGAAAAAGGTTGCAGGAAAAATGCTGCTGACTTTTGAGTTACAGTAATTGCAGTTGGCATGGAGACGTTGGGGACAAAGTGTGCTTTGTATGAATAGATTATTTTCCAAGCTCTTACTAATTATCTGCTGAACAAAATTATTTTTGTGGCTTCACAATTTAGCCAAGTTTGCATACATTTTCAGAGCAACAGCCAAATTAAAAAAGAAAATGTTGTCCCTGTGTTGAATTTCAGTTTATTTTTGAGAGACATGGATGGAAGGGCTAGCATGTTTTCAAAAACTGTTAGATACCTCCCTTGTTGAGAAAATGGGAAGAAAAAATGGGGATGCATTGTACTTTTTTCCCTTGCCTTATTCTCAGAAACCTGAAGGGGAGATACCGGATACAGGAAATTTCAGCCTGCTCACTTACAATTTGGCTTTTAAAGAATTTGACAGCAAGTTTCTACAAAGGAAAACGAGCTTATCAGCTCCAGGTAGCACTGCCAGTACTGCCTAACAAAAAACCACTAGTGCCTAACAAAAAAACCCACAAAGCTGAAATGCTTTTAACCTGAAAGAACTTTGCTTAAATACTGTGCATTTTTTTTTACAGGTTATTAATAACTCAGTTTTTGCTGGCTGGTAAAAATTAATTAGGCCACTTTTTTTTTTTAATCTGATGACTTTTGTAGGAAAACAAATGTAAATACTGAAAAGGGAAGTTGGAGTTCAGGAAAGGATTGGAAACATTTGATAGAAATTGTGACTGGCAGTACTTTGTGGTTCCTTTGTAACTATCACGTAGCTCTCACTTGGGCAGTTACTCAGAGTTGAATAGTTAGCTGCCTCTGAACTGGTAAATCATTGCCTATAATTATAATCAGTTTATGGTTTTAAAACAAGACCAGTTTTTCACCCACCATGAGATCGGTAGTTTTGCAGTGAACTGAAAGGGAGTAACTTTCTAGCAGCAAAGTAAACTGAGCAAAATTAGGTGGTATTACAGTAACACACGGAAACATCAGCTTTTAGTACTAACTTGCAGGGGAAGTACGAAATGCAGTGTAGTAAAGTTCGTTCAAGGGTTATGTTTTTCCAACTTAGGTTGCCATGAAGCTGGTACAAAGAGGGAAAAAAATGAAACAGCCCAAAAGAGAGACCACAGACAATAATGAAGTAGAAGCTCAGCACAAATGCACCGAGTGTGGAATGGTGTTCCAGCGGCGCTATGCACTTATAATGCACACACTGAAACATGAAAGATCTAAAGATTACAAATGCCCAGTAAGTTGTGGGGTTTTTGTCTGTAAACCTCCCTCTTTATGAAAAGTCATTTAGTAATGACAGTAATTATTTTTCCTGCCTTTTTTTGTACACGTATTTATTTTCCTTGTGGATTTCAGAGGCAGATGCAGCCCTGATCTGGATGGGATGGGGTAAAATGTCATGCAGCCACGTGGCCTGACAGCACAGTGTGAGACGGGAGTACGCTTGCTGCTCAAGACAGTGCTGCCATGGGCTTTACTTTTAACCTTACCAGTAAATTTGCAGCTGTGTTTAGATTAGCCTGGAAGTTAGCCTCATTGGGATATGGTTCTGTTAGTAGCCATAAAATGCAAAATTTACAGCTATTAATTAACCTCAGATAAAATGCCTATTGGAGTCAGGTTATAGACCTAGCTAATCATATTACTTAAAACCTTTGATTACCTTTTTTTTTTTTTTTTTAAATAATTTTGGAGTATTAAATGCTAAGTAAGGTTGTAATATTTTCTTTCCCAGTTGTGTAAGAAAGAATTCCAGTATGGTGCCTCCCTGCGAGCCCATCTTGTCCGGCACACTCGGAAGACCGAAGTGAACACTGCAGCTGCTAGTGTAGAAGAGACAGGCGTGTCTTCAGTGAAAGGGAGAACTAAACGGGAATTCATATGTGATATATGTGGGAGAACTCTACCTAAGCTCTATTCTCTCAGAATACATATGCTCAAACACACAGGTGTAAAGCCACATGCATGCAAGGTAAAGAGAAAGTCCTTTTACTCTGTAATCAAATTAGTAATGTTTTCTTGATATTTTAGTATTGACACTGTGTCCTAGGACTTTAGGTTAATTTACGTCACTTCAGAATGGGGAGAACTACTGTAACATTCCGGATGAAAATTCGTGTAGTCCAAGACTGAAAAAACTAGAATGAAGCTGAATCATGAAAGTTCATATTCCTGTGTCTAGAAGAATGTCTTCTCTTGAGTATTCTTTTTTAACAAACCTTTTCTGCCACTGGTGCGAAATCACAGGCTTGGCCATCCTGGTTCCCAAGAAATACAGGGGTTTTTGTTTTGTTTGAAGTTAAACACCTATTACATAATGAGTTTTATTTGTCCTGTTCCACTGGATATGGATTTTTTAGGTTTGTGGAAAGACCTTTACGTATAAGCACGGATTAAAAATGCACTTAGCTCTCCATGAAGTACAGAAACAGTTCAAGTGTGACTTGTGTGAAAAGTCTTTTGTGACAAAAAGAAGTCTTCAGGAACACATGAGCATTCATACAGGTAAGTGACGAGAAAGAAGATCCTTTTACTTTGGTTGGCTATTGTATGCTGCTGAACTTTAACATTGTTCTTCAGTGTCAAAGGAACTGTTTAAAAAAAAAATAGTAGTTTCTCCTTTTTCTTCTACTCGTCAGGCAGTTGAGATAAAGTAAGTAGTCATTTTACATTATTTTCTGGGCTTATTTTACCATAGCTTAGTGCTATTATGCAAATATAAGAACAGGGAGTCATGGTTGGTCTGTTCCTGTGATTTTATGTACATATTTATGCCTGTATCATGTCAGTTCAACAAAGAGAGACAACAGGCTGCAATGTTCTGGAGCACTTGCACTTCCAGCCTATCCTTTCAGAGGAAAACATGCTGAGTTAAATCTCTGAGAATCTCTATATATGTTTTACAGGACTTGCTGTACTAATACTGAAATTTTGTAAAACCTAGTATCTTAGAAGATCTTAGCATGTGAAAGATGACAATATAATATTTTTTTTCCACACAAGAGGGCAATTTTTTAGGCTGTTCACATTTCATGAGTAGCTGCAATGTTGTATCTGTGTTTAAAAACACGCAATAAAGTAATTTAGAGCTGCTGTTCCGCCCTCTGTGTACCATTACATTGGCACATAGAAAACACACTTAAAAATTCCATCTGTGTGTAATTAACCCAACTTCTCTTTGTAGCACAGCTCTGATTACTTAAGATAAATTATATGGGAAATAAAAAAAAACTTTCACAAAGCTCTCCAGAGATACGGAGGCCTGGCTTTGTAACATGTTTTGTTTTGTTTTTGTCAGGAGAATCCAAGTATCTTTGCTCCATCTGTGGAAAATCTTTCCACAGGGCATCAGGACTCAGTAAACACATAAAGAAGCACCAGCCAAAGCCTGAAGTTCGTGGATATCAGTGTACTCAGTAAGTTGTTTGGTGGGTTTTTTGGTGGGCTTTTTTTTTCTTAACGTCAGTGATCTTAGTAATTTTAAAGATTAAAAGCAGCTCCCTGTTGTAGCATAAAGCTGTTCACTGGCCTGGAATAAGACTTTTAAAGCGTAAAAGTAAAAAATGCACTTTTGTTAATACGTCCATTGGAGAGCAAAAGCTTGCTTTTTAACTGTTACCTAGCTCTAGTTTTATACAGTTGTTTTTTAATGAGTGTGTTTGCACTTGTAGTGATGTGGTTTTAAAGCTCCCTTGTAGGACAGACAGAGTGGTAAGCTTGTCAGAGGCAAAGGGCCTTCAGCCTGTTCTTGCCCTCTTTTACTGTGATAGTTGATTTCAGTTTAATTTGAAAATTTTCTATACAGTCTATGATGTCGTGTACTTCTGTGCATTGCAATACACACTGTGTTAGCAAACAGCACTGCAGGAACATCAAAAATTAAGACTCGCTGAATATTGCAGTTAACTTGATTATAAAACTTAAATGACTGCTTAAATATCTTTGTATTACGGACTTCAGTTTAGCAGAATTTCTGCTAAACTGGAAAGAGCATGTCTCCTAGAGCGTTAGCAAAACATGGATACTTTTTCCATGACGAAGCAGACCATAGGAGAACCTTTCAAGTGACCTGCAAAAGCACAAATGGTGCTTAATTTCCAAACTGTCAATTAGGTCTCTGGAGGACTCTCTCAGATGTTAAGAGGGGTTGTACAATTGATACGATTGCCTGTATGCAACTTGTGGTTTTTAAAGAAAGCTTTAATCTAAAGTATTGTTTAAAGTATCTCTGGTAGTGCTGCTGTGTGCTGGCAAAAATAATGTTTCCTAACTGCTGAAAATTCACTTTAATTCTGTCAGCAATGTTATTTAGTGCTTTGTAATGCTAAAAATATCCATCTTGGAAATAACAAAGAATAGAGTTAATAGGGCCCATGACAGGGACAGAACTGTTTAATGAAACGTACTAAGGAAGGCAATTTTGATTTTGGAGGAGAAATGTATTTTAAAAAATAAAAATTTTTTACTCAAGGCAGTACAGTCATAGATGCAAAAGATTACCTTGATAGAGAAGGTATTTTGATTCCCCAACTCTTTCAAAACAGACACAGTCCTTGTTTCTTCTACAGTGAAGATCTCTACTAAGAATATAATTCATGTTGTCACAAATGGTTTAGGGAGCTTCACTAAGCAATAACCAGAGTTCAGTTTTCTAGTTCGGTGGCTTGGGATGTAGGTCTCCCTGCCAGGCTTGAGTTTGAGCTTCTGGCCGAGCTAAACAAAGCTGAACATGAGTTATTTTCCTAAAATGTTCATGGAAGTTTTCCAGTGAAGTAGGTATTCGATTAAATTGCAGTAGTGCGTGAGAGTGTCAGAGGGTGGTGGTTGTGGTTGGTTGAGTTTTTTACTTCTCTAATGGCTTTTCCAAATATGCAGTCCTTGAGAGGAGAGCACCAAGTGCCAACCCCATTCAAGATCCTTAGGGGTCTTTGTAATACTTAATGTGGATCTGAGAGCCCCATTTGAACTGAAGCTATGAGTTTTTCCAGCCTAGGAGGAGGTGGTTGTTTGGGTGGGTCAGGGACCATCACTTCCCGCCCCACCCCCAAAACGAAGAAGGCTCTTTTTCCTCTCCAGAATTCCCGTTCTTTGGGAAATGTAATATTAGAAGTTTTGTTCCTGTGTGGAAGCTTTTTTCTTTTCTGATTCCACTGGAGGTTGGGAATTTTGAGATTCCCTTATTCCAGAGGTTGATCAGCTGTAGAAGGTGAATCCTCCACTTTTGCTTGCTGGCATTTCTCCACCTCTGTCCTTTCTTGAGTCGTACAGGTATATCATGTTACATGAGGAAGAGGTGCAGATGATCAGGCAAAGCTGTGTGAAGAGCAGAATTCCTTTCAAAGGAAGAAAGCTTGTCTTTGGTTAAACTGACCTCTGTAGTTGTCATACCAAGAGGACCTAGTGATTTGCGTTTCTATATAGTCATACTATGGCAAGGTATAAATGAAGGAAAAACTAGGCATTTGCCTGGGTTTAGGTGTATACAAACAGCAAGCTAAAGAATCAGTATCTACTTTCAGGTGCTTTCTTGTAGGATTCTGAATTTGGTTTTTAATTTCTAAAAAAATACATTTGAACATTACAAACAACAAGTCCTGGTTATCTTTGTATCAATAATTAATCCTCTTTGGTTAAGGGGAGAAACTGTTCACTATCCTCCTAAGTTCATACAGTATAATACAAATTTCTGATGTCTTCCAGTCGGTTTGCCTTTGATTCTTCCCCATAAAAATAACAGAAGGAATATAGTTACCCGTGACAGACAAAAGTGTTTCCGAGGTCCTCAAATTATATTCCAGACTTTCAGATAAGATGCTGTTGCTTTTAATTTTCCCTAATTTGGAAAGGGATTGTCCTTTATATAGATATCGATGACACAATAGGTGTTGTCTTCTCAAAGTCTTCAGTTGCCATTAAAGAAGAGGGTTCCAAGTGCCTTTGAAATCAGGATCACCAAGATCTTTCTTATACGGGATGCTAAAACCTTTACTGTTACAGGTGTGAAAAGAGTTTCTATGAAGCTCGAGATCTTCGGCAGCATATGAATAAACATTTAGGTGTGAAGCCATTTCAGTGTCAGTTCTGTGGAAAATGTTATAGTTGGAAGAAAGACTGGTATTCTCATGTGAAGTCTCATTCTGTCACAGACCCTTATAGGTAAGAGGAAATCCATTTAACAACTGTAATGTACTAATCAGTACGAGCTGATACAGATCCACAGCCAGTCAAAAAGGAAGTCCCTAGTCTGTTGTTGAAGTACCAATTGATTGATGTTGACTGGGGTCTTGAGTACTTGAGAATGGATGGATAACTTCAGATACTGTGGTCCAACTGTTAACCTGCTGGCACAATCCTGAAACTAATACATATGAAGTTGTAAGGGGATAAATATAATTGGTGAAGTTAGAAACGCTTTGTATGTATGTAATCTCACTTCTCTAGAATGCTAAGTGGAAGATTTGTGAATAAGAGAAGATGTAGCTCAGTCTAACCATATTATTTCTAATTATGGAACTATTTGTCATATGAGACAGTATTCTCATTAAACTTTGCCTATTATAATTAAAGTGCATTTTAGTTTAAAAAGTGTAACATGAGCATAGAATAATGGTTTTAATAGATTTCTCACTTAACACATTTTAGATGTAATATATGTGGTAAAGAATTTTATGAGAAAGCTTTGTACAGAAGACATGTAAAGAAAGCCACACATGGTAAAAAAGGAAGAGCAAAACAAAATCTGGAACGAGTTTGTGAGCATTGCGGAAGAAAATTCACACAACTCCGGGAATATAGGAGACACATGAACAATCATGAAGGTATGTAGAAAACAAGTAGTCATGACATCCCTTAACCCCTGGAAACAGGATGGAAAAAGGAGTAATTGTTTCTTTGAGTCTGTGTATGTCCTGTGTTGCCAGACACATGGAAGTTCTTACAGATTCTCCAATTAGTTTTATGCTGGTTCTGGTTTGTTAACTTGCTTCCAGTGATTGCCAGAAGTGGCTGTTTGGATCTTCCTAAAACTGCAGTCACACACAGAGACAGTGACAACTTGCCTTTCTCAGAACTTCAATGGAAAAGGAACTTTTTTAGAAGTGATTAAAAGATGTGTATCTGGCAAAGAACTGGATGTAGTAAAACATTTTCCAGTTTGAAAGGTGCTCACGATTAACAAAATATCCTTCAAACAGGAGAGTGAGTGGCCTGAATTTAAAAAAAGGGCCACTGTTGGAAATCGGTCAACTTCTTGATTTATAACAAGCATTAAACTATATGATGTTTGGGGAAAATATGAAAACATTTTATAATTTTTTAAAGATGTGCATTTTTACTTCAGATATGAAGTATGATATAGATTTTTGAGCATTTGGATGTTCTAGCTGTGTTGAAAGTCTATATATGCTCCTATCTCAGGGCAAAACCCACTTTTTTTAAGCATATCTCATTTTAAAAAGCTGTTTTGAGTAAATCTAATAGCTGTCGAAATATTGAAATAGAGATTGTGGTTGTTTCTAAGCAGAGAAAGTGTCCTGTAATAGGTGTCTAGCCTAAATCTACAGTCATTGTTACAGAGGAAAAGCCAGTACTGAAATAGTGTTTGTTGCCACCCGTACACCCATTAGATACTGCAGACCACAGAACTCAGATGTTATAAGGGAGAGTAAGATTATACAAACATCAGGTGCCGTATTTGAACTTCTGCGGTGTGGAGGAGGAGGGGAAAAAGCTGTAGATGGCGTTACAAGCTAACTAGAGTAAGTGCTGGTTTGATGAGAGGTATATAGAAGGATTTACAGAAACAAAGGATGACTAGAAATGTGACATTCTATGAAGTAAAACATGGTTTCAGAAAGGCGTCACTGGCAAAAAATAATTAGAATTTTATTAACCGGTGTGCACTTAAAATAGGGGAGAAACTGCAGTAAAGGGAATTTTGAAAAGAAATTTTGTTTTTAAAGTAACCTGTTAGATTTGGCAGAGCACTTGAGGAAAATCTTATGATTGAATGTGTTACGCTTGCATTATATTGTAGTACAGAAATGGTAAACAAGATCTCTTTCTTATGTGGAAAAAGTTACAGTATTTCTTTTGTTCTTTCATACTGCTGTTCTCCCTGTCAGTTCTCATCTTCGCTCATGCCTGTTTACAAACACTGATGGTTATCTTTTCCTTGCTTTCCCTTTGAGGACAGGCGTGAAGCCATTTGAATGTCTAACTTGCGGAGTAGCCTGGGCTGATGCGCGTTCATTGAAGCGTCACGTGAGGACGCATACTGGAGAACGACCGTATGTCTGTCCAGTGTGCAACGAAGCTTACATAGATGCCCGGACGCTACGGAAGCACATGACCAAGTTTCATAGGGACTACGTACCCTGCAAAATTATGCTGGAAAAAGATACTCTTCAGTTTCATAACCAGGGGACACAGGTGGAGCATGCCATCAGCATTTTAGCAGCAGACATGCAGGAACAAGAAACAGAGATTAGTGTTGGTGATGGTGAGATTGAGACCGTGGTAGTGACAGGAGAGACGCTTGAAGCCATCGAAGCAGTTGCAGCTACTGAGGAATGCACGTCAGTCTCTACTCTTTCTGACCAAAGCATCATGCAGGTGGTAAATTATGTATTGGCTCAACAGCAAGGACAGAAAATGGCTGAAGTGACACAGGCCGTTGAAACTGTAGAAGTAGAAGTGGCCCATGTTACAAAGACAGACTGACTATAGTGTATGAGAGAGCAAGAAGGGTGAGGTCTTATGATCTGTGAGAGCTAAGTATTTAACTGGGTATCTGAGGCTTACAGTGATGCCTGTTTTCAAAGAGTTAATTCCCAGTACTGAATGTCTTGGTGATGAAATACTGCACCGTGCATTACAGGGAAAAAGTTTAAGATGCTTCAGTGTGGGCCAAGGCTTTGAAGGATAAGATTTCCATGCTGGCCGTAACTGTGTTAAAAAAAAAAATAAAATTGGAATAATGTTTTCTGTGTCATGGAATAAGTATCACACTGTAGCTTTTAAAAAACGAAAAGGAAAAAAATATAAAGAGGCTGCACTAAAAACTAGCAATGCACAGCTATTGGTAGCATTTTTTTTTACTTTTGCTTTTATGTGCATTTCATCAAGTTTGTGAGCAAATTACCTGTACTGGATTCTGCCTGTTTACTCCCCAAGACAAGGGGATGTTAAAACGGTTCATGCAGCATATGCTTCATGCAACATCCAGAAAATCTGAGGCTTTTTTCTTTGGGTAGATGCACCATCAGCAGTTGGTGAATCCCAGTTCTGAAGAACTTAAATTCCAGGTCGGTGGGTGGCAGGTCCAAGGTTCAGCAAAATGCTATGTAATGTTTTACAGATAATAGGTGGGGGTCCACTGAAGTCAGAGGAAGTGGTTCTCCAAGACAGGTTGTGATTTTAAGTTGACCAGAGGACAGCCCACTGTGGGGAGACTACTTAAAGTAGTAAACCGCTTTTTATTTGTAAGAGAGGAGCTTGCACTTCAGCCTCTATGCACAACCATGTTTCATTTAATGATGTTTGGGTGTATAAAGGAAGCTATCGCCTGCATTGTTGTATGTGTCCAAAGCAGGCAACCTAATGATGGATGTTTCTAATTTTACATTACACTTGACGTAGAAACTCTCAAATGAAAAAGGTGTAATGGCATGCTTCTTGGGAGTATAAATATACTGAAGAAGTCTAGCTAGTTACAATCTGATCTTGTCTTGTATCATGGTGAAAAGAGGAGCCCTGCTAATTCCCAAACGGGACACATGGCAATAGCAGGATAGAGAACTATGAAGATCTTAGTATGGGGTAAAAATTAAACTTGTCTCAAAATTACCAGAGTCTCCAGAAGACCTTATTACTGCTGCTGTAAGAAAGTACTTCTAGGGCAGGCTAATTACCCGGTGTTACACCAATACCATGTAGACAGAATAATTCTTACTAGGTGTTCCTGTGAGTAAGCATGAATCACAGCTGTGCTTGGCCCAAGTTTAAACATCCCTGATTTAATACCATGAACAGTGCACATCTTAATCTGTACAAGGTGTGGGTTCTTTCATTGTTCTTAGGGTGTTTTTTAAGCAAGAAGCATGTCTGTCAAGGTAACTGAATATGCTATGCACATGAACAATCAGAACTGTATTCTTTAAATTGTTCTCAGTCTATAGTATTATCAAATGTTTCCCAGCTTTGCCAGGAGCAAGATACCCAAGGAGCCAGAAGCCTGTAATATTGCAGGGTAAACTTTGTAAATAAAGTTACATGCCTATAACTCTGTGCTACCTGTGAAACAGATCCACTGAACAAAGTTCAAGCAAACCCTGTGGCAAAGTAACCACCTCATTTGAATTAGTGTTTCTACCTTTCATCTTACTTAACTATTTGAGTATCTGTCTACTAAGCTACAGAATGGACTGTTCTTTTTATACTTTGCAAGCATGTAGATAAGCAGTTATTGAAAATTTTTTAAGCAATACATAATTTGAGTTCCTGCCTTGGATCCGAATTAATCTGTAGATGACTATTACTAAGGTCAAGGTCTTCCTGCAGAGAAGTAATGTAGTTATTTATACATCCTGCAGCTGTTTACAATTGTATTCTTTTCTAATTACCAAATGGAGTAAAACTAAAATGAATACTTTAAAAAAAAATTACTGTTAGTTGTAACTCTTCAGTTTTTGTATGGTCAAGAATCTGGAGATAGCTATCCTGCTTAAAATTAAAATACTGCCATTGTGATGGAAGAAGATTTAAAAGAACGCTAGGTAAACTTTAAAATTTTCTTCAGTGTTTGTATCTTACAAATAATTATATATTACTAAAGTGAGGAAATGTTCAATGAAAAATAGCTGTAAATACTGCTAGAACATTATTTGTATATTTAGTGTGTTACCTTACAGAAAGAATATTACCAGCACCTTAGTTTAATCTTTGGTGTGTTTATTTATTTGCCCTACCTATGGAAGAAGCAGAAGTGAATCTGAATTTTGGAGCATTTGTTACCCACTGTAAAAACGCTTTGACTTGCTGGCCTGCTGTTTAAAAACAAACAAACAAAAAATCACAAGATGGTTTCCTAAACAAGACTCAGCCAGGAATATCAAAGCTGAATGCTGCGGCACCCCTTTCCTAACATACCGTGCCTTACCTTTTCAGAATGGCATGAGGGAAGTAGGGAGTGTCACTCTTGGCTTTGCTGTTCCCATATGCATGAAGTTGCCTTATGTTTTTCTTTAGACTTCAGCTCTTAAATTAAGATGTTCACAACCTTCTGCAATCTGTTTGAAGTCAGACTGTGAATACACAGTTGATACTATTTAATTTGATTTTTTAAAAAATAAAGTTCATGAGAAGTGTCCATTTATAAAGTATTCCTAGTGAATTCTTGTACATAATGAATTTGATTTGTACATTCTGCTGTTTTTATTTAGTGTTAGCTGTACAAAGTTACAGTTATTTCTGTCATTAAATAAACTGAGCTTTACCATCAATTATTCTTTCAAGCAACTTTTCTTTCATCAGGGGTAAAAAAGTGTTGCAGAATTATTTATTCCCCCTCAGTATTTCACCTTCCATAAATAGGTAAGATGGCTGGTCTGAATAGTTCTGGTACTACCTACTTTTTAGTTTTTGCTTAAGGCTCAAAAAACTAACTCGTATGAGGAAAGGAAACCCACTGCCCTCCTAAACTGTGTCAGAACACAGCTATAAAAGAGCACGTTAACAAAACACAGTGTATATTTATAGTGAAATCACTTGGGCTGCAAGACTTCTTGGTGGATGAGGCATGCACTCAGCCCCCAGCTACCCAGCTGTAACTATTTTAGTTTGTTTCAGATGTTTTTTCTCTTGACTTGGCTTTCTCTACAACACTGCCAGCCTGAAGCAAGCGCTTTCGCTCTTGGCCTCTGCTCTGGGACAAATATTTGAGCAGGGGTTGTTGTCCTCCTGTGTCACTCTCCTGGCTGAAGGATGAGCTGTACAGCTGCCTCCTCATCTGGGAACCGACGGCATCCTGTGCCTTTCCATTTGCTGTTAGAGCAACTTTAAGACATCAGCATTGCAGAAAGGCTGAGTACCTTTTGTGGTTCATCCTGACTCCTAGGGGAAATGCTAGGAGCTTCTTATCGTATTAACTCTTCTGTGAGCCCAGCTCTTCTGTGATAACCAAGCTAAGGGGCAAGTATATAATTAAATAAAATAATTATATTTAATTCACTAAAAACAGGGGTCTCAAAAGGCTGAGTGCTGAAGGAGTAATGGGGCCTACCACTGAACAACTACTATAGATGAAAAACAGCAAAGTGATGAGCAGGTCATTTTTCCCCCCCTTTGTTTCCACTGGCACTAGAACCATGTCATTCCTGGCTGTTAAAGGAAGAGCCATGAATTTGCACAGCATTGGAACCGTGTATACATTTAATAGGATAACATACAGGAGCCAGTCTTACAGCTGCTGCTGACCACACGGTGGGAACCTAGCACCTCTCAAGCACTTCTTTACCACGACCTGTTTTCACACAGCAGAGCCCCAGCTGCTGAAGGGAAGGCCCCAGGGCACTCTCTGGCCACCTGCAGGCACAGGGCTGGCCAGGAACCCGCCGTGAACCTGCCGGGAACCCGCATAGAAGTCCAGCGCAACTTTGAAGGGACTTCAGAAACTAAGTTTGTCTCGCACCCCTCTGAAAAGTTTTGTCCCAAGGGCAGTGTTTCTTGTCTTAGGTAAAGTGCCCTGCCTTACAGATGGTAACATCAGTATTAACTTATTCCGTGCTTTTATACATGTAGTAGCCCAAGCTCTTCTTGTCGGGGCCTTACATTTTACACATGAACAGGACCGTGTTAAACAAGCATCTGCATAACAAAAATAAAGCACAGCTCAAGAGACATGCTAGTTTCACAATTACTCTTTACCTTACACTGCTCTATTCAGTGCCTGCAACGCTATAGAGTGGAGGCTGGTGTACGTATGAATACGAAAGCCTACCACAGTTATACCTCTTTCACAAAAGCAAAGGCAGAATTACAGTTTTATAACGAGCTACTGAGCATCAGCCAACACTGTGTTTACAAATTATGGGAAGCTGGGGGAGAAAAGGAGAGATAATTATGTTTTCATCATGACTTGCATTACCCTCAATGAATAAACATGTACTGCAAGGAAAACATAAAACATAGGCTCATGACATCAAGTTTCAGTGGAGCTCTTGCTACAGAACCACAAACACCTTATTTGTGCATCCATCTCATCAGGAAATCCAAGAACCAAATTTAAGAACTAAGTCACAAGATTAGCAAAGGTTTTTAAGACCGCACTATATGCCACTGAATCAAAAGGTACATAGCCTAATTGCTAGCTGTGACAGTCACTGCCACACTTACCTATGCAACCTAGCCTATAGGGTAGCTGGCATATATATGTATCTATACTGCAAAAAAATGCGCACTGTAGTTTTAAGGTTTGCTTTGGTAACTAAATCTTGCTTGGACTCCCCCCACTCCAGACTTTTAAATGGAAGTTCATAAGCAGAAATTTAACACGCTATACACAGAGTTCCAAGTGTAACAGTTCATGTTTCATGCTTTTAATTCTATGGATAACTATGCATCCACCCTGAGGCAATGGCTCCGCATTATTAAACACAAGCAGCTCTTTTAAGTAAGCACTATGTAGTTTTTAAGATGCCAATACACCAGAATTAGAGAACAGGAGAAGATCCCTTCATTAATAGAAGAAATAGGGAAGGTGTTAATAGGATAAAGTAAAAAACCAAATTGTTAATTGTCCAATTTTTGTGGTGCTCTAGTGTCTCTTGGCAGAGGAAGTAGACAAATTATTTTACAATGTAACCTCCCCTTCTGTAGCTTAAGGGCAAAACTACTCACCACTCCTCAATTTATAATTTTATAATGCATTAAAAAACCTCAACCTCTTTTTGCAAAACACCTTTTAAGGCTACTAACTACACAGATAAAAAGCCTTGAAACTCTATTGCTTCTCCAGATTTATCTTCTTATCTTACGGCAGCCTAGAAAGAGTTCTAGTTACACCAGTGATTTCCAATAGTTTAAAGCCTCAGTTTGCCTTTTCAGGAATCAGAAGCCACCATGTTCTCAGGAGCTGACTTTCCCTCCAAGCCTCCTCACAATGCAAGCTTTGGTAAAGCCACCCCCAGCCCACAGAGCTCAGTATAGTCATGTGGGTTCTGACAAGGAGGTGCTCTACAAATCTGGTCAACATTGATGCTGCCGTGGTGGTCACGTTAGGACATGATAGTTTTGTCAAAGTTGGCTGAATACTGTAATTAGGTCATCTACGACATGGGAGTAAGCCCATGAAATTAAGATAGCATCCATCAGTTGCCTTACAGACAGGCTGGTTGGGTACTTCTTCCTGCTGATAAAAATAGAGATTCCAAGAATCTGGACAGTGCACCCCCTATGCTTTTAAAGGAATGAAATTAGGTGTGTAAGGGGCTACACCCAGGAGTGCTTGAAACACTGCCACTAGTAGTTGACTGCACTGTTTTTTGGTTGGGGTTTTTTTTTTATTACTATTCTTTTAATATAGTTAGCATTAGATGAGTTAGGATCCATTCACACCCAGCAGGCTCAAAAGCATCTAGCTGCAGGGCAGCACAGAGAGGGTTACTGGGTAACTACTTAAATCTTCACCTAATGTCTTCAATGTTTTGCAACCTGCTCAGGTGCTAAGTAAAGATTTACTGCTAAGCAAGCATAAGCCTTCTGAGATAAATCTGCACAAGTTACATGCATAGACATTTCAACCACTGATAAGTACACATACCTTGCTATACTAAGCAGCTAAAGGTCTCAGCATATCTCCTGGAAGCACCTAAGATGGCTAAATCACATAGTTTACCATGAGCTTTAGGATTCCCAAATATTCTTAGAAGAGGAACAAAAAAATTACATACACACAGCCCCAAGACTATCTTCATGAAAAGACCATGACTACTGTAACAAAAGCCTCAAACTTCAAGTGAAGTTCTAGCTAACACATGCCTTGACGATACTTTTCAGATCAGTTCTTCCCTACAAGCATCAGACATTGAACACCAGCAGACACCTTTGTAGCTACAAGATCAAGCTTGTTAGGTGCTCAGTCCTGAGTGGATTTAGGCCATCCTCATGGATCGTCTTTGAGAAGGAACAGAACCCATACAGTGAGTGAGGCAGGATCTCTGCTCACCCGCAGCTGAGATCTAGAAGCTGCTGCAGTCTCTTACAAGGTCTAGGATTAAATTTATTGACGACAGGAGTAAGAAAGATAAATATAACTTTTGCTCTCTCACTTGCATGGAAGGTATTTCCTAGCGCATCTGCTGTTCTGCCTAGCAAATTCCTAAAGGATTGTGAGGTACCAGGAAATTCTGTTGAAATAAATGTCTACTTCAGCCGAAGATGTGGAAGACATCGTTGGTGGCAGGTTAACTAAAAAAGAGTAGGTCTCTAAGTCATTCTCTTATTCTTACTCAAAGTTCCCTTTTGCTTTTTCCTAATACAAGTGACCGAGACAGTATCAAGTAACTACTAAGGAGCAAGATAAAAGTTATTCACTGTGAATTACCACTATCTTAAAGGGATTTATTTCGACAAACATAACCACATGTGATAAAAGTAAGTGAAAAGCAAATGCTTCATTTTGCCTTGCCTGGTTCCAATAATGCCCAAATCAGTCTTGGAAGTCCTGAAAGTCAGTTCTGAAAGTGTGTTTTGTTTTGTTTTAAATAAACCAAAGATTTCTGCTATGGAAAAAAAATAATGTATACGTTTTTATGTTACGTTTATAACAAGGCTTTTAAAGAAAATAGTTACAGGTATTCAACTGCATCAGACTTCAAAAGAAAAAAAGATTACACATACAATACAAAAATACAAAAAAATATTTTTTAGAACTTACAAACTCAAAAGTCTAAGTGGTCAGAGCTTTCCTAAAATAATAATAATAATACTAAAAAAAACCCAAAACACTTCAAGATGCACTTTCCTTTCTGCACTCATAGGTTCAACTTAAGCATTAAGAAAGGTTTTAGACGGAGGATGAAAGCAATTAACATATTAAATTCTATGACCAGTTCCAGGCTGAAATTAATTTAGCGGTCGACACTGTCAGGTATTTAAGTTTAAAAAAAAACTGTGTGTTTGTCTGAGGGAGTGGAGGTGGTGGTGTTGCTGTTGATAACTTTCTGTTTAACCAGTTCTGCTAGTAAAATATTTTTAAATATGTAATCTAAATTAGACTGAAATTTAGACAGTCATTACCAGGTGTGAAATCCTACAGCAGTATGTTCTCCAGTATGAAAGCTAGGAAATCAAACTGACCAGACTAATGTCATTGTTGAAAATTACTGCAAAAGGCAGACAGGTAGGAAAAGGTCAAGTTTAATTTCTGAAGTTGACACTTGTTAGAAGCGTAACGACTGCAAATACAGTATCTTTCTTTAACCTGATAGTGTCCACTGAGGTCACAGGCATCAAGGCATTTTGTTTTAAGTGGCAAGACAGGGAAAGTGCATCTTAGATTTTTCATGCTTAAGCAGTGAGTTACTGATTTTTGGTGTGGCTTTTATTCCTTCTAGGCATAGTAAAGAAAAATACTTCAACCAAATGCAAAGCTTAACGTACATTAGCTTGTCTTTTTGGTGGTGGCTTGTGTGTGCCACAAGGAAATGCCAACAAGCACTACTCAAGGCTAATGATTTAAGAGGAGCACACTGAAAATACTCATTTACCTTTGTAGTGAATACTCTTTACAGACTGTATCTAATATACAAACAAGGCCCATTTCCTTAGGATGAAAGAGGCCACAGAAGGTTATACATCCTACATGAAGTTTTAAACAAAATTAGAACTAAGTTACCAGAGCCACTCAGAGAAACATAATTCCTAGTTTGCAGGGACTTAACAAAAGGCGACTGCAGGGACAGTCAAAAAAAAAAATAAATCCAGGTTCTTATAATTTCCTGCATAAGTTTATATTCAAATTAAGAGTCCAGTAACACTTCTAGCACAAGACAAGGTTCACTCTCTTTAGCGGTATTTCTAGGAGTCAACTATTTCTCCTGTTATGAAAAGGGAGCCAGAAGTGAGAATGCAAGAGCATTCAATGTTAACCTGATTAAAGAGACAGTAACCTTTTTCATCCACCTTAATCACTGACCAAAAAAAAAAAAAAAAAAAAAAATTAAAAAGGTACCACTCCAATTTCTTTATTATCTGTAACCTTTTGAAACTAATCACATGGAACTACAAAATTAGCAAATGCCTTGAAATCTGTATACAAAACATAAATTACCTCTAATTTCAAACTCAGTTATTAGTGTACCACTCAAAATCTTAAAAAAGTGGCTCCAAAGATAGTCTTATACCATTCTTAAAAAAGGAAACTGTTCCTTTAACGTTACACCCTCCCCTCCCCCCAAACACCCAACTCTCAATCCACATCACTTAGTTATTTTCTTGGTCATGGACATTTCCAAGATGAGATTTTATATTTCGTTCCCATAGCTTCTGGTTGTCAGAAAAACCATGCTTTCCTTTATTGAAGGAATTTGGTCCTGCTGAGGTTGGTGTATCCCTGTGAAAAGCAAAACAAGACTAGTTGAGAAAGTCAGCTCAACTATAGTAGTTTGTGCATCGTGACACTGGAAACACCAATTTCAAGTCCAATCTGCTGCCAGAAACTACCACACATTTCCTTCCGTTGCATCTGGAGTCCTCACTATTACCAACTGTAATTTGGCCAGAGAACGGATCTGTCCGTAGCATGTCAAGACAGAGCAATGAGACAGGGTAGCAGAGGAGGTGGGAATGGCAGTAACTGCTGCCAACTCTGAAGGATTTGTTGCAAGGGCTACAAAATCGGGGATCCGAATTTGCTACCGGACAAAAAACTCCACTAAACAGTAGTGAGTCTCCAGGGGAACGACTTTAAAAGCAGTCTATCACGATAAACATCTTTAAAATATATATGCTCAAAATTCATCCCTAACTTAAGTGAAGCCTCCTCTGGAAATGTCCCTATTTATTTTAGGATTGGCCTTATACTGTAATTGTCCTGGTTTCGGCTGGGATAGAGATAATTGTCTTCCTAGTAGCTGGTACAGTGTTGTGTTTTCGCTTAGTATGAGAAGAATGTTGATAACACCCTGATGTTTTCAGTTGTTGCTAAGTCATGTTTAGACTAACTCAAGGACTTTTCAGCTTCTCCTACCCAGCCAGCAAGAAGGCTGGAGGGGCACAAGAAAGTTGAGAGGGGACACAGCCGGGACAGCTCACCCAAACTGGCCAAAGGGGTATTTCATACCATGGGACCTCATGCCCAATGTATAAACTGGCCAGAGAAGGAACGCTGCTTGGGAACTTACTGGGCACCAGTTGGCAACTGGTGAGCAATTGCATTGTCCATGGCTTATTTTGTGTATTCCAATCCTTTTATTATTATTGTTATTTTCTTGTTGTTATTAGTGTCATTGTTAGTTTCTTCCTTTCTGTTCTATTAAACTGTTCTTACGTCAACCCATGAGCTTTACTTTATTTTTCCAATTCTCTCCCCCATCCCACTGGGTTGGGGGGGAAGTAAGTGGCTGCATAGTGCTTAGTTGCTGGCTGGGGTTAAACCACGACAGTAATGTAACAATGTAAATGGACTACTTTTAACCTACAGCTGGAATGTTTGGAAATATCCGTATTAAAATTTTCTTGTTTGTGGAGAAAAAAATTTTGAACCTATACTCTCTTCCTGTAATTCTAATCATCTGCAAGATCTGACCTGTACTAGAGGAGGTATTCTCACGCACTCACCCTTCTCCAGACCACAGTTAAAAGCTGACCTACCTTCCAATGTTCTTCATGCGCATCTTGGCTTCTGGAGGCATTTCTTCTGGTTCACTCTACAGAGAGAAAGGATGTTAGAATGTGGCTGGACACTATCATTTGAACATTCAAATGCCTGACAAGATAAAATACGGACTACAGCCCTACAGGAAAGCAAACTGACTTTGGACAAAATAGAGGTTTTACAAGGTTATAGAAAGAAATACAAATTCCTTTGTTCACCTCTGTGTAAGAAGGAGCAGTTACAAGACAATAAAATATTTAGCAAGCCAGAAGCAGCACAACTTTTCTTTGCCTTCCCTTTATCAAGCGCAGAGAAAGCAACCATCAATTCAAATTACATTGTGCATCTCATTTTCATGGAAAAGTCAGCAGCTCTTTTATGATTTCTTGAACCAACACAGAGCTACAAAGTTGTACATTCTTAAACAGAAACACAAGAGATGTGCCTAACTCTAACCCACACCAATGGTACTTTAAGTTGAGTTGATCACTGGCTTATTACTCACATCTTCATCTTCATTGAAAGCTGCTGCTACCGAAAGGGTTTTTGGAGCAAGGGTTGGAATAGGCTCTTTAGGCTTCTGAAAAAGACCAAATGCACAAGCAAAATAAGTCTACTAACTCAGAAAAGCTACCCATGGTATTTTAAGTATTTTGGTAAAATGAAGTCAAACACCTTCTCTGAAATGGGCAAGGAAGGGTGGTTTTGTTTGAATCAAGCAGTTAAAGGTTTCTCTCTAATGAAAAAGGAAAATGGCTGCTCATTTGTGCGAGATACACTCTGAAAAGCAAGCCGAGCCCTCTCATATTACAACTCCCCACAAGCAAGTCTTAACTTTCTAGCACGCTGCAGGGGTATGCAGCCACTGGTACGTAACATGAACAATTAAATTGGAACCTGAATAAGTTGTGGTATTCAAAATTTTACTATGTCACTGTTTGCGTTATTCTTTTGGAGTATTCTTATCCATCAGCGCCAAGAAGATGAGTGTTTATTTTCTTGTCAATCATATACAATGCTTCCTCCATTTTGACTTTATTGGTGATTACTTGATATACACTCATAGTTTCGAAGCTGATACTGCAGCACAGTCCTTATGTGACTGTCTACAGCTATTCCTCACCAATAGTGTATAACATATAAATATTGTGCCATTTTTTTAAAGCATCAGCTCCACAGGATCACATAACGTACTGAGGGAGTAAAAATGACTAAAAAGGAACAGGTTAAGTTTCAGCACTGTCCAATCTCATGCACTGTCAGTCACCCACTAAATTCAGTGAGCCAGACGTCCTAAGCCAAATTTATTGCCACTGGAAGTATTTTTCTACATGAGAAACTGGAGTTTGCTAGTGGCTCAGAGAAGGCAGCTTTGTCAATTTTTCCAAAGTCTGAGCTGACCTGATTGCATTTATACCCTAGAATGCTGCCAGGCCACATCTCCCTCCCATCTCAAAATAACAGAGCACTCTTTTCATCCTTTGCAGAGCTGTAAAATGCTGGCATTGCAGGTGCAAGCCTTTCATGATTACAGTTTGAATTTAATCCAGACAAGGATTTATAATGTATCCATCACAGTGGTACGTGGGAAGTGTAAATGAACAGTATTAAATAGAGAGGCAGCATCTGGCTTGTCCTTGCGCAAGCTAGTAGAGGACTACTTTGGTAGTAAAAAGAAGCATCAGATTCATGTCTGAACAAGCACAAGGGTACCTTGTACTGGACAGTAAAGGGGATCAGAATTCTTAGAAACCAAGTAACGAAGCCTCAACTGTTGCATATAGTATAAACGAATCACACTGACCTTGCAAAGAACAGGCAAAGTCATGAAAAATAAACTATAATTCCCGATGCTAAAATAAGATCTTTGGAGTAGAAGACAACTTATTAAGCCATCTAGGAGAGTACTTGCTTTCTTGTAGTTTTAGGCATCCTATGCAATGAAGCTCCCACCACTCATTTCAAAGTAGCCTGAACAGTTTAACAAGTCTGCTCATTTCCCTCAGGAAATCATTCCAGACTTATCAAATCTCATTACAAAATTATTCTGTACATTCAAAGATCTACAGTTCATTTCAATCATGTCTTATGCTTCCTGAGACAACTGACCTGGTATTAATCGTCTTGAAGTACTTACACATGCACATCTAACTGGCCCTGCAATGCCTGCTTAAACTTTATCCAAGTTACCCTCATGTAATTCAAGGTTTTCCTTCTGCAAGGAAGCCTCCCCAAAGTACTTCCCCCTTTGCCTCACTTTCCCTAAAATTAAAAGCCCTCAGACAACTTACATTTGCTCCTAGTTTGATGGATATTGCAGATGCCTTCTTTGCTGTCTGACTGCCTATGGAAAATCCAAACTTGGACATTTTGGCAGGAGCAGGCTTTGTGGTGAAGTCTTCAGCTTCTTCATTAGCTGCCCGTTTCTCTGCGCTGCGACTCGAACTTTCTCCTCCATTACTGGAAGAAACAGTCTTAGTTTTCACAGGTTTTTCTGCCTCTTCTTCAGGTCCTGGTGAAGTCGAAACAACTTACCAAGATGAGCTATTTTTACTGAGCAGATTGACGGGAGCAGCAACCTCAAAAAGCATTATACTTTGGGTGCAATAGGTAGGGTGTTTTTAGTGACAGCAGTTTCCACCAATGTACATTTAGTGAACAGCAAAACACAAAGAGGAGAAGAAACTGCAAGCACTCCACTACTTGTAAAGAACTTCTTGTGTATGAGCCAGGAAAACAATCTTGAAGCACCATCTTTTTATTTAGTATGGAAGTCAAAGTTCATGTAGTAAATTACATGTAGATGACTAAACCTTTTTAGTGTTTAAGTTGCCACAGATAAGCTTTCACAATTGGAATCCCAATTCCAAATCTAGAGTAGATAATCTACATTAAAATTAATTCTACTAAATTTCTACAAAAACATGTCCATGCCAGTCTCTAGGCTTGTCTGGCACAACTCTAAAATCATGGAAGTGACTACAGTGAGGCCGGCTGTCTCAATCATGTTTCAAGTCACTGCTTGTCCGCATCTCATCTGTAATAAATCTGCCAAGCTCTGCTTGAGGAAGGAATCAGCACTAGAAAAACATATATATAGATTTCATCTTTTCTGGTTTTGTATAAAGTCATGGAAAACATAGCAGCTAAACAATGATCCACAGAGAAAAAACACTCAAATCACATTTTCATTGCTATACACTCGGCTTCTTCAGCTACACCAAGAGACAAAGGTGGCCTTGGAAAACTCATACTGAACATAGTAAATGCTTCAGCAAAAATACATTTCTCTGCTGCTGCAATAAGCAAATCGCTGCAGTAGCAGAAGAAAAAAAACCCAAACCATGCACTGGGGAATGGACAGGGAAGTGCTCATACTATCAGTCTACGAAAAACTGGAGCTAGCACCAGTTCCTCATTATATCAAGGGGAGAACAGGACCCTCCACGCACAGCAAATTCAGACCATCAGGGAAGAAAGCTCTTTGCACTGCTCCCTGACAGCAAAAAGGCATTAAGACAGAGCAATGGGAGAGAAACTAGTCTGAACTGGGGGTCAACAAGATTGTAGGTCCAAGGGAAAAAAGGTAGCAAACATCATCAGGTGAAAGAAAAACTAGGGACACCATCTATATTTTTTTTTCTGCTATTTCCCAAATCATAAGCAGCAGAATATAACCTTTCTACCCCATTCTTCTAGCTATGAGGATAATAAGTGATTGGAACAAAAACTGATTTATTATTCACCTTGGGAAACATGGCAGATCACAAAAAAAACCCATTAATAACTTTAATCAATTTCACTCTATTAAAAAATGGTACTAATCTGCACCACTAGAAATCTGACCCAGAAAATATAGATATAAAAGTGGCAAACAAAGGAAGAAAGAGAAACAAGCAAAATTTACACAAGTGACCTTGGGGACTGGTTGCTATCTTAGCACAGTTTCCCAAACAACAGTCTGCAAAGCTATGAGAAGCTCTTTACAGCCTGTCCATGAAATCACATTAAACAGAATATTCAAGTCCAATATAGGTACACTAGAGACTGTAAGGTGATTCAAGGGTAGGCAGACAATTCATTGGCCTTAAAAGTGTTGGAACTATGGCCCTAAAAGTCATCTTTTTCATAAGATACAAAATCCACAGCAGCCCAAATCTCAGGGCACACTGGACCAGTCCAGGTTCCTAAGCTAATGCTAACTTGAAACTAATTACACTACAGCTTGCTTCTTTGACTGCAAATTCTAGAATATTGCTAAGCACAAGATGAAGCCTAGCACAATCTACCCATACCTGTTTTCTCCCCAAAGTATTAAATAGCTTCTCTCTCAAAATTACCTCCTATCACCACTGTGTTCTGTATGTTACTCCTACTACACTCCACTTAGGGTGAACTGTAGACTGCTGAAAGAAACACTCTTACTTGCTGAAGGAGCTATAAAGGGCATAGGACAATTGGGGTAGGTGGGGAGGGAGCCGTTGTGCTGTTCTATTTCTGCAGGAAACAGTTAGAACTGCAGATGTATATTATCCATTAAACAGGTCTCTCCCACCTTCCATGCCAATGCGTGTGTATTTCCTAGAGGTGTCAAGGTCATACTTCACATACAGAAAGTACCAGTACTATTTCAAAAACTAGTCTGACCAGTGCTCTTTTCATGGATCACAGTAATAAAAAGCTGTCCACTTCACAGATGGGTTTTTCTCACAAGTATCAACAACCAAAGTGTAAGTGGACAACTTCCAGTATCTAGATGGCTTAAGTGACAAGACTGACAGTGCTAGTTGCACAGCATTTCAGGAACTCTTGCCCCTGGGAGTGTGACCGTTGGTGGTGGTAGGAACAAACCAGTCACAACTAAGTTAACTTTAAGGTAAACCCCACTGGTCTTGGCAAAATCTAAAGACTCTAAATTGCTTTAAAAAATCATCAGGGAGTAACCATCCTTTGTTAGGGCCAACGTACCATAACTCACTGAGATTTTCAGCACACCAAACAGTACACAAGACGATATGGATAAATGACATACTGATGCTGTCCAGTTACTGTATTACTAACACAAAAAAAGCCACCCCAAAAACCAACCAACCAAAAAAAAACAAGCCTCAAAAAACAAACAAAAGAGAACCAAGAATCAAGGAACTACCTAAAGTCAAGTATTATTGTTCATATTTTAGTGATTATCAGAAATAACATTCACTGTTGAGGCTATCCTAATCAGTCTACAAGCTTGATTTAATCTTTCAACAGATCAAAGAAATGCCCTCTGCCTACAGATACACTTAAACCCGAAAAAACAGGAAAGGGAAGCTTTATCTTTGTAAAGACACTGTCTTCTCAGTTTTAAGTCAGAGGAAGAAAGAAGGAAAGAAACATGATTAAAAAAATTCAGGAGAACTCATAATAAGTAGTAGAGAAGATGACAGGAATATCCAGTCATAATATAAAACCAAACAAAACACTTGCAGATTGCTGCCAAGCAAAACACCCAGGATGCTTAAAGTGGCAGATAAGGAATATTCATTGTACCTATTTTTAAAACGTACCACAGCTGTTAAAAACTAATCTTTAAGGCGTTGTCTTCATCCTTGCCAGCAGCAACAGTCAAATTTCTCTCAATACACGGCAGAAGTATTCCGTGTATTTTTTACGGAGAGAGAAATAACGCGTTTACGTGGACAAGGAGAAGCTGTTAGATTTTAAAAAAGCCCCTGTAAGGCTGAGGCTAATCCTCAGGCGTGAGAACAGCGGGCCCAGACCTCGGCCTCTCCTCCAACGCAGCCTCCTCAGGCCCGGGCCGCCCCCTCTCCCCGCAGGGCTGGGCACCCCGCGGCCCGGCCCAGGCCTGCCCGGGCGAGGGCGGCACCCCTGGACCCCACCCACCCCTGGGGCACCAGCCCGGGCCCCCTGCCCACCCAGCAGCAACGCGGCGAGAGGCGCTACATGTTCACCTCCTCCGGGCTGCGGCCGCTTCGCCTTCTCCCCCTCAGCTCTGCCGTCCGCCATTTTCCCCCGCCTCCGCCTCCCGCGCCGCGCATGCGCGCCGCCCCGCCGCGGCTCTTCAACCCCCTCGGCCCTCCCACCACCATAGAGAAAGCGCGGGCGGAGGCCAGAGCGGCCAGGCCAGCACCGCCTTCTACGGCGCAGCGGGAATGACGCAGCCGGAAGCGTTACTCTCCGAGCCGGCAGGGAAGGCGGGAAAGCTTTCAGCGACGCCGCTCTGACGCGTGACTGGCGGGTAGGCCCGGGCGCGAAGGACGAGTGACGCGGCGCTGCGCACGTGGATCCCGCTTCTCTCCCGCGGCGCGGCGGGCTGGAGGCTCAACGTCACCCCCCCACTCCGCCCGGTATCACATCCAGAGCCCTCACGTCACTGGCGTCCAGAAGAACCACGCCCACACGCAGTGCTGCCGGCTGCCCTGCTCACTGGTGTGCCCTTCCCACCCCTCACAGTTTAAAAATTACCTTCCACGTTTCACCAACATGAGCTCAAGTAGGCAATGACATCATTTTTTTTTCCTCCCCAAAGTGCAAAGCAGTTCACAGATCAGAAGAGGCTGTTTTTATGGAGAACCAGCAAATAGCAGGAGACACACTCCAGCAGCGCACAGCTCTGTGTCTCCTCTTCCTCACACGAGGAAAGAGAGGGGCTGCCCAAGCCAGGTGGCCACGCGCTCGCGCAGCCACAGTCCTCGCACCCCGGGACTCAGCGGGCAGCCCGCGGCCACGCCTGAAGCACTGCCCCAGGGTGAAGCTTGGCATACTTCTCAGCCATGCACGGCCGAAGGCAGACAGGTCTTTTTCCAAGCCATGGGTTCTCCACGGCTGGAGGCCCCTGCGCTTCGCAGGTGGCGCAGGGCGGTATTGGGGAAGCGCATCCTCTGCCTTCCAACCCCTCCTCCCAACAGCCTGTAGTAAGAGGCGAGACAGGGAGTGGATCACCACCAACCCCTGGTATATTTGAAGGTTACTCTTTGAAATTACACTCCCTGCGCTTAGGTTTTGAATTTTCAAGATAAAACCCACCATCTGCCATCACTGACTTTAAGCATGAGGGTAGTCAACTAGACTAAATCAAAAAGATTTAATCACCTGTAAAGAAATCCTTCCTCATCCTACAGGTAGCAGAAAGAATTGTATTTAACAACATGCCCCTTGTAGCTCTGCAGCGTGAACACAGACTTTCACAGAGAAACCAATCAAGAAATTTTCAGCTGTGAGCAGTATTATAAGCCTTTCTGCTCCTGTAAGTATTTACTGATAGGATGGTTTATCATCTCAAAAGTTCCAGCACTTTGGGAAATCTACATTACACGGACTGAAAACAGGCACTCGGGGATAAAAGTCTTTCACAATTTGTTTCTGGGTGTTCTATCTGGCACAGATCAAGTCCCTATTTGGAAGGAATAAACCAAATTTCTTGACTGTGCTGAAAAAACACCTTACATGCTTTTGTGTAACTCCCCAAACTCCTGCTAGGTTTTAACCATTTGTTTTTTAGTTCAGCTATCAAAAGTCAATTCATCTACACACCAAAACAGGATTCAGGAAGTCACAGGGAAAGGCCTCTTCTATTTCATCTTAGCTAACCTTTCAGAACAAGACTGTAGATAGCCTCCACCCATTGCAAAGCCAAAGCACTGAGGTGTTCTCTGAAGAACCACCTTTGCATTCACTTACAATCACCCTTGCCCCAGCATGGTTCAACTGAACAGACTGATATTCTTTGTACAGAGTGATTTTTTAGAACAGATTATCCCGTTTCTCTTACATAATTTCAATATGTGAATAAATTTAAACAGCTGGAATACTAGGGTAATTTAAAAAAAAAAAAAAGTCCCTAACAACAGTCCTTTCAAACTTAACCAACAAAGGCATGGTTAAAGAGATGAACACAGTTCCAGAAGTCACGAGAAACTGGAGCATTCAAGGGCACAGTTTGCCCATTAAAAAAAAAAAAAAAAAAAATCAAGAAAATCATTTTCTTCCCCATCACTCTACTCTTGTGTTAGCTTCTTAGAGTAGTTCTTGGCAAACTGCTTCCGTACTTCTTCCTGTTTCGTTCCAAGTTTAAGTGTGTTGATCAGGTTTAAGTTTTTTTTCAGTTCATTTACAGGCTTGCTTACAAAGCCACAGTATTTCCTTTTCGGAACAAATTCCAGAGCCTTCCTCCAGTCTCCAGTATCTTTCAAGGTTAATAAAATATGCATCATTTGATCCAATGTGAGATTTTTGGCACCGGTATTCCAAAGCAAGTACTTCTCCAAGGGAAGGGCCGCAGTCTCCAGCCCCAATCGCTTTGCCTGTGCTAAAGAGACTCCTGTTTTTATGCTCCTGTCAACCATTGACCCGACAATATAGATTTTATCATGATCGAATGTTTTCATTACTTTGGGAGAATCAGCAGTCAGATAGATGAGCTTATCCTTTGGAAAGACTTCTGTGTAGCACTGGTCTGTTGCAGTGATAAGCAGTTTGCCCCATGCCTCTCTATAATGCTTGACAAATTCCTTGTGATAGAGACTATCGTCTTTGAAGTTACAGAAGTGGATGTGGAACGGATCCACAGATCTTCGATTGCAGCCTTCACTTAATACTATCTGTCTCACTGTATCTGCGACTTCTCGGACGGACATATATTTTTCATAAGACATGTCAAATATGAGAGGTTGGCCAAAGATCATAGACTGAGCAACCCTCCAACTGTGTGCTCTATCCATAGTGCTGGCCCACAAACAGATGAATGAATTCCTTCTGGTGTCACCAGTTTTTGAAGCTTGCTCTTGTGTTGCCAGCCTCCTTTCCCTTTTCTCATCCATCTTTCTTTTGTCGTTTTTCTTGTAAAGTTCTTTGATGTGCAAATACCTTAAATACTTCTTTTTGGCTGACTTGGAAGGACATTCCATAAAGGTTTTTAGCTGTTCTTCACTGATATTTTCTGGAACCGATCTGCCAGCTAGTCTCCACATCTCCAAAACCTCACGTGCAGCAGCCAAAGTGGAAAGCTCCTTACACTCAGAGACTGTCTCACTGACTTCTTCTTGCAACCCAGACTTCATTACCTTCTTCCACGCATCTAAATCTAGTTTTTCTGAGGGACTGCATGAATTGTCCTGCTTCAGGCAAAGTGACAAACTCAGAGTTCTGCTGAGTGGAAACAAATCCTTTTTCATCCCATGTTGGGCAGCAAATGGAAAGACAGAACTTCTTACAAATTTTTTCAGAAGCATATTAGCAGAATGCATACTTAGACATGTACTGTGTTCACACACTTATCTGCAAAACACCAATAAAAGGAGAAGTAACTTGTCAGAAATCATGAAGAAAACGCACACAGATTTTCATCCTTAGTAACACTGACAGACAATAACTTCTTAAGAGAATACTAGAAATTCCTACTTCCACTATTGCTTTTCCACTGTTTTCTAAATAAAAATACTGTATGTGGCACTGCCATGAATAGACATGGTTAGCTCTGCTGCTTAAACCAGCTATACTTACTGCAACTCAAAATGTGATCAAACCACCTTTAAGTATTGTCTGAGATCTATTTAAATCATCTGCATCATATGACAAATAAGAACCTTCGCAACCAAAGTTAAGTGAAATGCTGCATGGAGACTGAAACTATTTTTATACATGTCCAGAGGTGCCTACCTAATTTACCTATACTGTGAAAATGGACAAGATGCTTCATCTTGTAACATTTTCTGGAACAACTCTTTATCACAGAAGATCACATTTTTTCTTTTTCCATTATATTTCAGGGAAAGCTCTATTTGCAAACTTTAGTACTAACGTTTTTTCCCTTCTGTGCATTTCCACATTGCATGTCACTGGAACTACTGAAACTACCAAAGCTACAGTTTTGCTAAGCCAACATGACTGCCACTGAAGGTACCCTTATGTCCCATGAGCCCCTTATTCCTGGCTCCCTCCACAGAGCAAGCATTCAAGTGGCCACACAGTGCCAAATCAAAGACCTGATCTTAGGGACAGGTAGCTAGCTAACCACAAGGTGGAGAGAAGAAAAAGAGCGGGTTATCATCCCATCCAAATGAGTTTCCATGCCTGATTCACCAGACACCTTCTAGAAAGAAGAGATGGATGAATAAACAACTAGTATAGGAAAAGCCCATCTTTTTTCTTTTTGCTAAATTGCCTGTGAAGTTGATGTTGGCACATAAAGCTAAGGACATGAAACCCACAACCCCCTTAATTTCATACATGTTTGTATTGAAATGTAAAAGGTCTGCAGAAAGAAAAGCACTAAAGCATGTTTAATATTTTCCTTGTCCTATGCAAACTTACTTAAGTAAAAATTAGTGAAGTTTCAATGTTTGAGAAAATATGATTTGGCCAAGACATAAAAATTAGCTGAAAATTTTGAAAGCAAAATTCATAAACTCCCCGATAACTTACCACCTGAAAATAATTTGATAAGTTAAATCTAGTTTTGGGGTCATATATATACCTGCTCAGATAGCCACAGAAAGAGCAGTGTATTATTAGGAAACATATGAACTGGCATGCATTTTATGATACTGTAACTGGTCAAATTGGTGACTGACCTTTCATTTTCTACTGTTATTAAGACAAAATAAACAACAAAACCCAACCAACCTAATAGTGTGAAGTTAAGAGAAAATTCATAAGTGTTACAATAGATGTGTTCATAATTTCACATTTAAGTGTTAAACATATTGGCAAAAGCAATAATCAAAACAGTACATTGTCCAGCTTGGAGGAATCGTGGGATCAGTTCCTCAATTATTTACATTACTGGAGCTCCAATTCAGTTAATAGTTGAAAAGCAGAGTTACACAATCCAAATACTTGATGACAGCTTTTGGTAAAAGCCAAGTTACCTTTCAGTACATCCAACATGCACCCTACCATGTCATTACTGCAAGAATGACTCTGAATCTCTTTGAAGAATCTAAGTTTGTAGGACTGAAAATATTTTTCCGAATTTTTTTTTTTTTTTTTTTTTTTAGTGTATCTTCACTAACTAATCCCAGGAACAGAAAGGCCCTTCATTGATATTTCAGAGACTGAATAATTGGCCTTACTTCCCCCGCACAGATGCCTACACAGGGCTATCCGCAGACCTGGCCCCTGTACGGCCATGCGGGCCGAACGGCCGCGCCAGAGAAGGGTAAGGAGCGATGCAGCTCCTCCACAGAGCGTGGCACTACACGCTGCTTAACAGCTTTTAAACCAGCCCACAACGGAACCGAACCCCGACAAGCTAGGTAACACCTCAAAGCACCGCGCTGCGCCCCACAGCCTTCCCGGGGACACCGGCGCGCCCCGCTCCCCCCTGCGGCGGCGGGGGAGCGCGGCCTCCGTGGCACCGCGCCGCAGGGCCGACCCGCGCCCGCCGAGGAAATCCGGGCGGAGGGGAAGGGAGGGGAGGGGAGGGGAGGGAAAGGGAGGGGAGGG
>JAVKLA010000030.1:9101444-9121282 GCA_034782735.1 Sagittarius serpentarius | reverse complement strand
GCGGGGGGGCGGGCGGGCGGTAGGGCGGCAGCGTTGCTGCTCCTTTGTGAGGAAAGGGGGGAAACGCGGTATTGCTGACCCTCGGTACTTGTCCGTTTGTTGGCGAGAAGCCCGTTCCCTTCCCAGCGCGGGGAGCCGGCAGCTGGGTTAGGAGCTGGGCGGGTGCGGGGCAGCCCCGCTCCGTCCCGCCGCCCTGCTCGGCGGCGGCCACCGGCGTGGCGGGGGAGGCCTCATGCGGTGACAGCCCAGGGGTGCCACCCCTGGGTGGTGCCTCTGTTGCCCCCCTTCCGCCCCCCGGCCCGAGCTGTCAGAAGGCCGCCGTTGGTCAGCTTTGCAGCCGTCGGAATAAGCAGTAGTTCGGTTTTTCTTTAATAGCGTGTAGATGTTGCTGTTCCCCACACCAGCAGACTGGGGCTGTAAGTTGAAAAACCGCCAAGCTAAATGAAAGTACACGAACTTGAAGGTCTTCTTGAGAGACTTCAAACTAACCGTAAGGTTTGAAAGTCTTACACCAGAGTCATACAGAGTAATTATAAAGAGAATAAACCCTTATGAATACTGGAACCTCTGGAGCTGTGTTCTTCCACTGAGGAAGTTGTTTATACGTTAACAGGTATCCTTGGATTTTGTTTGTTTTTGGAGCTGCTGTAGTGTTACAGATGTCTTCTGTGACTGCTTTTCACTTTATAATCAAAGCCTGAATTGCTTACTAGTTCTGTGCTTGCCAGGGGGTGGAGTTAAGCAGGAAATGCCTTCACTAAGGATAAATTCTAGTGAAAATTTCATTAACAATTCTGTCCATGCTGACAATCCAGAGCCTCGCCCAAGCACGTTTCTCTCTTGTATTGTGGCTGTCAGTGACTTTTTACCAAGGCCTGTAGTGACAGGACAAGAGGTAATGGTTTTAAACTGAAAGAGGGTAGATTTAGATTGGACATAGGGAAGAAAATTTTTACAGCGAGGGTGGTGAGACAGTGGAACAGGTTGCCCAGAGATGTTGTGGATGCCCTATCCCAGGAAATGTTCAAGGCCAGGTTGGATGGGGCTTTGAGCAACCTGGTCTAACGAAAGATGTTCCTGTTCATTGCAGGGAGATTGATTGGACTAGATGATCTTTTAAATGCCCCTTCCAACCCAAACGATTCTATGAATGAGTGTTCTTTGTGCTAGCTTGCTCAAGAATGATTTTCTTGTTCTTGCTTAGTACCTGCTGCTGTGGTCCTGCTTCCTGTTAAGCTTATTTTGTATCTTTTTTTCAGTAGAGAAAATAATGGAAGGAAGAACATCGTCTTCAAGTCACGTAAGTGTTCCTACAGTTTGCAACAATTTACTTTGAGGCCGTGGGTATCCTAGGGTGTTCTGATGTATTTGCACAACCAAATGCATTCTCCAGTGGTCCAGCTTTCGCATTGTTGGAACACTTTCCTGAGAAACAGTTTATTCTGGTAGCAGGCAATAGTAATATCTGCTGCTGAACATGTGTTAATACATGATGGTCTTAACATTTGATTGCACATAAATAGTGCATTTTCAAGGATATTTTAAGACCTAAGCTAACATCTAAAATATTAAGAGGAATGCTCAAGTAAGTAGAACAGCTGCATAACTGCATGATGTTTAGTTATCTGCAGAGAAGTGTTCAGAGACTACTTATGCTAGTGTTTATTTTTTCTCAAATATCCCTGTTAGTAGTAGGTTATAGCAATGGTAGCACTAGTGAAAACAAATTGTACGCACAGCAAATGGTTTGATTGGGTAAGGTCTGGACTGTCTAGTGTTTTAGAAATAAGCTACTTCTAGCACCTTGTTTGTGCACTTTCTCTGACCCTTGCTCCTACAGGTGGGAACCTTCAGAAAAGTACTGCTGGTTTAGATGAGGAGTCTGCTAATTGTGTATGCACATGTATGTGTCGAGTTAGTAATTCTCTATTAGGGAAAAGCTGAGGCAACTGCATATGTTGCACTTACCATAGATACAGACCTCTGTTCGTTACCTCTTGACTTTGTGCTTGTTCTGTAAGTTGATTGTGGGCACTGCAACCCAACAGCTTCTTAATGAATGCAAGCACTGGGAAGATATTGTACGGTGAGGTGGAAATTCTGCTGATGAACATATCTTGTGCATTTTATCCTGTTCTGTCTGTCCATCTGTCTGTTTCTGTTTTCTGAGTCTGACCTTACCTGTTCTCAATGTTATCTGTTATGTTATTACAGAGGTTATCTGAATTTCTGTAACTTTAAATGCATGCTATAATTTTAGATATGTATGTGTTCTTAGGAAGCTTATAACGGAAACCACTAGTCAGGCAGCAGGTGGAGTTCTGAAGTAGGAAATTTGTACCTGGCCGTTAATGTGCAGATTAGAAGAATGCATTCTGACTGCTAAAACAGGTTTATAGGCCACTTCTCAAAAAAAAAAAAAAAATCAAGCAATGTAATTGCAGATGTTCTTGAATAAGAAAATCTCTATTTCAATCCTTAAGTGTTGATTGAAAAGGAAGGGAGGTACTTGTATTAGAAGTTGTTGCCTGTGCATGATATTTACAGCCAGGTGTATTTGTTACTACACTGTTTGACCAGCAAAGGCAATTTGAGGTACTGTATAGAAGTTCAGGTCTCATTACTAAAACAATAATCTTTGTTTCAAAGGAGTGTAGGGAAGGAATAAGAGCATTCACAGTTCAAACTGAAGAGCTGAAGGATTATCTCATTATGGTACAGTATATTTCAGTTACGGTCTGTCTGGAGCACTACCTACAGAGCTAATGAATGCAGTTTCTGTGTGAATAATTAAGTTGTTAGTGTCTCTGTTCTAGAGTCTTTGCTTGTAATTTCATGTTACAAGGTATGGCATCTGGCAGCTTGCAAATTAAGTTCGTAATACAGTTGACAGTGGCCATTATATGGAGTAGCTTCAGCTCTTTCCTGGCTGAGATAGACTCAGTTGTGTGAAAGATGTAAATGTGGCATTCCCTCTGATACAATCTAATCTGGTTGTATTTGCAGTGTAAGGTTTTGTTTCTCAGGATACCTGGAGAAATAGCAAGGCTTGCACTTTTATTCTTTCAGTTGTTATTTTAACTGGTTTAATTAAGTGATAGGAAATGTCACCCTCTTTCCTTGTCTTGAACTGGTAGGAATTTAGTTTGACCATTTTTGTTTTGAATTTCAATGAATGAACATTGTTTCCTACATATTTTTTTCTGAATTGGCAAATTTCTACAAATTCCTAACTGCTTTATCATTCAATAATTACTTTTGAAACGCTGATTCTGTTTTTGTGGAGGGTGGCAATGACAGTAGCTGATGCCATTTTGAGTACATCATAGTGTATTGATGCTAAGTTATCATACCAAAATACTTGTACTATTTGAAGACACAATTGCTCTTCATCCTGAATTTTTTTTTTTTTGAATGAGCAGACCTGTTGTGACATTCATTATGACATTCAGCCATTTTGGTTTCTCTTTATCATTCTCTAAGCTGAGATGATTAAACTAGATTGTAAACAAATCAGAGGGAACTAAGAAAACTAAGTGCCAGCAGATTGGTTCTCACCTTTTGGGCACACTTTTGAAGTTGTTGTAAAGTTAATGAAATAGGAAGGGCTTTTTCTTGCTTTTTAAGACAGTTCGTATGTTACAACTAGCTCCTCATGTGGTATGAGACACCATTTAGGATCAAGCATCAGTGAGGAGTGCATTTAAATTAAAGTCACAGGTCAGTGCTTCCCTTGCAACTTTGTTATTTTACCTGACAATTAGGAAAACTTTGTACATGGCAGTATGCCAGCTCATAGCACTGGGATAATTTAGTTTTGTCATGTGTGTAACATCATCTATTTTCAGTTTCGTATACCAAAGAAGAAAACAAACACCAAGTCAGAGGATGTCCAAGTTCAGTCCCCTTTGGCAAGGCTCCCAGGCTCCCATCATTGGGACTACCCTTTAAAAGAGGTAAAGAGAAGTTCTTTGGAATGTAAAGTGTGTAGGAGAACGTTACATGGGTTTGGGGTTTTGTTTTGGAGGCTGGATTTTTTTCAATACTGAGTGCTGCCTTGTGACCAATATCTGACTCAGATTGTCTTGGAAAGAGAAGTGTGTAGGCCTGAACTCTGCCTGCAAGCATACAGTTACAGAAATCAAGTCTCAGTGCCATACTGCCAGCCTAAATCATTAAAAAGCAGAGTTGGTTTTCAGCTTTCTGTTGAAATTATCTTGAAAATCATGAATTTCAAGGCAGATACAACTTTTTTTTTTTTTTTTTTTACTTAATTGTCTTCTGATTCCTGAACTTTTAGGTTATGTTCAGGTCACTTACCAAACTTTTTGTTATGATACGGAAATAATTTTTACATTGAGTTTTCAGTTAGTCATTATTTGTATCCAAGAGCTTAAACTTGAAGAGAATATATTAAGTACTTTTGACAGAATTTTAGGTGCTAATACAGAAATGACTGATTTCAGCATTAAGAACAAACGACTAAGAGTACTTAATGGCATTTATTGTAAATGGTGGTCTTGATCATCTCAGTCACATAGAGAAGCAAATATTTGCTTCTGTAAATCTGTTCCAAATTCAGTAAGCATTTTTAAAATGCCAAGTTTTGGAAACATATTTTGCTACTCTTGACTCCTTCAGTTCAGCATTGTGAGTTTGTTGCTGGTTTTAGTGCTTTCAGAATCATGGGGCTGGACAAAGAGGCTCCCACGCAGAGGAATTTTTAAAATCTGGTGAGGGAAGTTAGGAATTTTTTTGACTTACAGTAGGGGTGATAATGTGGCCGAGGTCTCTTGGTAGGCCTGGTCATTTGAGCCTGCTGTAATACCAACTCACTGCCTCATTATGTTCTTTACTGTTATTCTTACAGTGAGCAGGGCATACAATTACAGTCAGGTTTTGAAGGTGGAAGTAATGTTTGTGGTTACAAGCAGCAGCCTCTTAGGCAGAGGCAGACAGCACTTGCATGGAATTCTTCCTGTCTTGCTCTCTGCCTCTGTAAAAACAGTGATTAGACTGGGTGAATTGAAAAAGCTTTTTTTTTTTTTTTTCCTTATTTCCTGTATACTGTCTAATTTTCCATTCTTATTTTTCTTACCTGTGTCTATATATTTCAGACTTTTCCGTGCGGTAGAGGGCTCCGTATGCTTTAAACACTGACTAGTCTTTATATTCTACTTTAAAAGAAAAGATTGCTCATGAGGTATCATAATTAAAAGAAATATTACTGTTTTATCCATACAGAGGTCTGTCCAGTTGTATATAGTGTTGCCAGAGTTTGCTCCATGTTGTTTGAGAAATTTTGTGCGGCTTTCAGTGATTTGGACATACAGGTCTCTAACATACTTGAAGACCAGTGCTATGAGGTGAACTAGATAATGTTTGAAGACAGGAGGAGGGGAGGGCACCTTCAAGGCAATTTCTTGCTGCCAGCTGTTTTAATAATGAGGGTATTTTCCATTACAGAGTCAGCCCCTATGGTAGGGAAAAGATTGATTTGGGATGTACCTTTCAGACTTTACTAAAGTATGTAAAATACGCATGGGTGTGAATTTTTCAGATGCCTTCACCCCACACAAACAGAAATGAAGATAAGTTTGTCTGCTTTGAGCCTGACTGGCATAATTTTAAAGCATCTGTTTGGTTTATTATCTTTTACATTTAAAAAGTGACAAGAGATTAGGAGGAGGTAATGGCAGAGGGATGTGGGTTTCTGGAACTGCAGAAATAACTATATGTTTTGGTGGGGCTTCATTTTTTTAATTTGAAAATGTAAGTGCATTCTGGTAAGGTAAGAGAACTTGGAAAAAATGAAGTCTTGCTGTTGTGGGTTTTGCTACCCAAGTACCAAACCCTCAAATTCCTTCTCAGAATTTTAGATCTTGAGTGGAATATAATTTGGTTAACCTCTGCTGTCTTTAACTCCATGCATTTATCTTGTGTATTTGTGATTATGTAAAATAGGCCTAATATTTAAGTCCCTGTTTGGGATACTCCCCCTTTAAGTAGGGAAATAATTTAATTGTCCTGTAATGTCAGATTTCTTTAGGACAAAAAAGGTTCCATTCGACATCAGGTGCTTTAAATCAAGCAAATTCATTCTTTGCAAAATTGTTGTATGTAGTCTTTGTGGCTCTGCTGGTTTTGATCAGTTGCATTGTTTCAACACCTGGCATTGTTTCCTTTTTCTAGTGTAATATCTGTTATGACTATTTATGTCTGTTGGAACCTGCCAATTTTGTTTGTTTTATTTCAGTGGAAGATAAGTGCCAACAACAGAGTGCCTTCCACAAAAGGAAAAAGGCAAAAGGACTGTGACAGACGCAGCTCTAATGATGAAGAATCGATTGGGTAAGAAGTCTTCTCAAAATTAGTTCTTCTCTGTTTGTATATGCAGAGTTTCATAATCTTTCTTGAAGATGGTTATCTCTGGTCTCTAGCTAATTATTTGTGTCATGCAGAGATGGTTTCCAAGCTGTTAGGTGGCCCACCTTCAGAGAATCATGCTTCAGTGATTTAATGGCAACCGTAACTTTTTCTTTATTTTAACACAACACACGACTGCTGCATCAGAATGGGAGTGCAGCACTTACTAGAGGAATTACTGCTTGTTGACCTGCTTGGAATCCTGAAAGGCGTTCATTACTCTATGTGTAAATTATCATTCTAGCCCTAGATATTTTAGACATTTAAGAAGTTTCCCAGGTTCTTTTGCTTGTAACTTTTTGCTCTGTAGTCCACAGTCATTAACCTGGCTTTATCAGCTCTTAGAAACAGCAAACACTTCACCCCACCCCACCCCAAGCAATATGATGATTAGTAGGGGAAGGCAGTAAAAAATTAGAGGTTTTTCATCTCTGTGTTACAGTCAAGACACCTAAGTGAGTAAATAAGACTGCTGATGTGCCGCTTGTTTATGCTCTGTTGCCAAGAGTGAATATCTTGGTTTCTTTGAGATACGGCAAATTATTTAAAATCATCTTCTGTGAAGCTGTCAGCTAGGTAATTGTTTATACAAGAAAATTTTGTAAGTGCTGTAGCTGACAAATGGAAATGAACACGTAGAATTGAATTCATCAACACCAGCTAGGAAGCATAATGACTTAATGATGAAATTAATTATATTTATCTTAATGAAGCAGTTGCTATTCCACAAATCATTCATATCTAAACAAATAAGAGGATGCATTCTCTGCCCTGTTTTCTGATTGGAACTTAACTTGACCATAAGTGATTTCTTGTCAGGAGTGGTTGTTAAAAACAAAGTGCATGGATAATGAAAATGCTTAGTGACAGCAGGTGATTGTGACACTGCTAAATTTGGTGGGTTTGTGACCTATGAATAGTCATTGTTTAGCCTGGTCTTTATATTCAGAGTGCTTCAAACTGTTGCAGGGAAGAGCTGAACTTGTAAAAGACTCTGAATTTATTTTTCATACCTCCTCAGAGGCATAACTGTCCATTTACATGTAGTTACCTCAAAATGCTTCTCTCGGTAACTTTAACTGAGGGACTGGTACACAGGGTCAACCTAGCAGAATTTAAAAGCTATGTTAATTGCAGTATCCTGAGTTTTAATTATGCTGTGAAATGGTTGATATCCGATATCAATCTCTAAATGTTTTTCAGTAAACCTTGAACTGACCTTTCAAAGCTGAGGAGATTTTAAAAACAAAGCTACTGTTGAATGTGTTGTGTGTTAATTTTGTGTTACATGTGTTAATTTTGATATGTGAGAGACTTTCAGGTAGCATTTGTGGGTGTTCCATCGTTTTTACCAACATTCTTGGCAGCGCATTGGTGAGAAATGTAAAGACTCTAAAGAGACAGGAAATACTCGGATGTTAAACCTGTGCGTTTTTCACTTCCTCAAAAAGATGTGTGTCTAGAGACTAGCTGGAGGTTCTGTGTAAGATAATACACTGTCTACAGTAAAGCTTAAGTATTCCATGTGGGTACCCAGTGTTTCTCAGTAAGTCAAAGTCAACACACTGACCTCATTGCATAATGAGTAGAAAGAGCACACAGGGTCTAAAGAGGTGGTGTTTGTTGAGCAAAAGTCTGAGAACTGACAAAACTCAGAAGAGGAAAGAGTGAACTGGCATGCTGAGAATCTTTCTAATGCAAAAGTTTCTCTCTTCCTTCTTCCCAATGAGGAATTTTAAATTCACATTGAAAAGTAGGAAATATGTCTTAATGACAAACTTCCTGTTAGCTCTTGATGTTTTAACCAGTCTTTTTTTATTGACAGGAGCTAATCTCAAATATTTAAGGAGGCATGTTCGTCTGAAGGGTTGCTTGAGCATTGTTATTGCCGCTTAATTTTAGTCAGAAAGGACAAGGTGGATGTATTAGCACAAACCCACTTTCACTTGTGTTTTTAACTGAAGTTCTGGATTACAAAATTTGGTAGTTGGTTGTTTCTGTCGGTCCTGCTGTGATGTGAGACCATGGGGGCTAGAAGCAGCAACCACAGCTGCTCTCACTTGAACACCTCTGTTCATGGCCTTATGACAGGTCACTGTCAGGTGATTCGTTCATGATCCCAGACAGGGCTCTCGGGGCAGGTTAGGTCCCTAGTCCTTATCATATGCTGGCGGTCTCTTACATGTTCCCACAGTTGTGTCACAAAACAGATTAGGACTGTCATGAAATATGAATAGTTCAATTTATTAGTGTCATTACAGAAAGTTAGGTATGGTATTTATGTAATTGGTCAATCAATGTTTTGTATCCCACTTAGGAAACTTCTCTCTTGTTGAGGAAGTGGATAACACTATTTCAAGGGTAGCTATCACCACCTGGAAACAGAGCTTAAAGGCATCCACTTACTTCAGCTGTTACTACTCCTGCAGTCTCCCAAGAGGGAAATACAGGGAAATAAAATAAAAAAAAGAAACAGAACACTTGAAATTCAAGCTTCTCATCTTGGTCTGTCAAATTTTCTCTAGGGGGTGTGTGGGAGGCATGCTTAAATAAGATGTGCGTGATTCTTTCAGCTCAGTATTTTAAATGTTAATTGAAATACATGTCATGACTGAATCGAGCACTGACCCCATAGCAGTCAGGTTTCTGTGGCAATCATTTACATACTGGTTCCCCTTGCCCTGACAAGTGCTTTTGGGCAGTAATAACTTCCTGGTCCAGCAAAGCAAGGAGGTTAGTAGTGATGTTCGCATTTGCTGCTAAAACCTTGACTTTAATCAGTTGGTGAAAGGTCAGGGTCTTGGACGAGGACAGACAGGGGCTTTATTCTCAACAGGGTGTAGTCAGTGAATGTGGTAATCAGAAGTTCACATTAATGATAGTGCATCATGTTATTCGTTTTGGCTCTGAAAGGGCAAGGACCTTCTGACCTACTTGCTGTAGAAGCTCAGATATCTGCATGCATGTCAAGTCTATCAGTGGCTTTATCCTGTAAATCCAGGACAGATGTTCAGCTTTTATGGGACCTGATGGGGTGACCCTTGCATGGTATGTGGCATCCCACTGTCAAAATACTTATTTCCCAAAACTTGGGTATACTAGTAAAAGAATGTAGGCATGAAGATGGCAGTGTAGATGATTATTATTAATTTACTCCAAAAGGAGTCACTGCCTCCCGGTCTCACTTTGATTACTTTCTAATACAAATTTGAACAAATTGAAGCCAGCGGTTTCAACACTGGTCTGTACGCAAATATGATCATGGAAAAAGGAACTGGATCTAGCAGCTCTGATTATTGTGTAAAATAGAGGTCAAACTTTTTCCCCAAAGGGGTACAAACAATTAATAGCTTTTGGTCCTGCACTTTGTAAGGTAGGATAATCCATTTTTTGCCTGTGAAAACAGATATGAGACTTGCCAGGAGTAGCTAACAGCTTTTTTCATAATCTGTTTGGTTTTTTTTTTTTTGGTGTATTCCATTCTTACATGTGTAAGTATGTTTTCATTACCTTTGCTTATGTACTTTTTCTATTTTGTGGAGGTAGATAAGAGGGAGTGTGGTAGATGGTTGCTCTAGAAACAAAAATAACTGCCTTTGGTTTTCCTTCACCAAGATGCCTCCAGTCTTACAGTTGTGCAGGTTACTTGCTGGGTCTGCCAACGGGACTTGGCTTTTAATGTATGCTTTGTTTTTTTTTTCCTGCTTGACACTAATTTTTATCTTTTGACATGTCTTTTGCTTGACTTATTTTATTCTGCGGACAGTTTAACAGGTAATTTAGGGATCTGTGTCCCAACCATCTTTTACAGATGTACAGGCTGGCTTAAGTGCAGATGTTTTTCCAGAATCTATTTTACGCCTAGTATTAATGACATGATTTTTCAAGAAACGCCCCTGGATGCCATTCCTCTTTTAGAAAGGGAAGCCATTGAAAGCTGTGATGCCACTGTACATCTCTGAAGATCAGGTCATACCAGTTATTCTATCAAGGTCTTCAGTCAAAAACTGGTGCCACGTAAGAAGTGATGCCTTAGCCTGGCACTGACATATTTAAGAACAGCCAAATGTTTACTGTTTTCTTCCTTGTTTGTTGAAGGTTCCTCTCACTTACACAGATTTCCAGTGCAAAGCTAGTTGCATAGGTGTGTATGTGCTTTAAATTGTAAGATCATTTTTGCAAAGATACCTGCTTAAAATGTATAAACCCCATTTAAATCAAGGGAGTAGGAAACATTGCAAATTTTGTACCTAGTAACAATTAGTAAACTGAATTAGAGAGGGGCCTGGAGCCCTGTCAAGATCTAGCCAAATTTGAATGTGAGCAAAGGATGTCAGACCTGAGTTTCCAAGGTGGCCAACAAACTGCAGGTAATGAAATCTAGTTTCACTGGAAATTCTGCTTCTGACTCCTTTACCTCCTGCTGTAGGCTTTCTCTGTCATGATGGTATTGTTAAAAGACCCTGAAGGCTGGAATCTTTTCTGTTGTCTTTACAAGTCTTGATTGTACAATTAAAATAAAGACTCTGTGACCATGTATGTTCGCACTGGACTAATTACCTTGCAAGTTCAGGCTAAATTTAGTAAAATTTCATTATGATATCTTGTGTTTGACAAATAGAAAGAAAAAAAATAATCTGGCATTTCTACAAGGAGGAACAATGAAAACCGGAAGAATTTAGAACTGGCAAATAGACTGTCAGGCTCGGCATGATTCTAGCCAGGAGAACAGAAGTATTCCATAGAGAAGAACACATTTATGTTGTCTCACAGTGCTCTACAGTAATTATTTGAAAACATTTTTTATTTTTTTTAAGGAGAAACTATTTCTGATTCACATCCTTATATTGTTATGACTCACTTCTGCAACTGTTTTGTATTTGGAGGAAAAATGCCATTTAGCTGCTTCAAGGTTTGATTTGTAATCTCAAGTCCTGTTAGAGGAAGAGGGGAAGTATCTGGCTTAGTCTTTCATTGCTTCGTCTCTTCTGGCACCTCAGAAGATGAAATGTCTTTCCACTACAGTTCTTTAGTAACTAGACCTCTAAAGTAGTTTGGCTCTTCCTTATCTTTAAGGAGGAAATTTAAGCACAAGAGTACATGTCTAGTTTCCGAAGACGAATTTGCATGAGTTACTTGATGACTTTTACTTTGAAATTGCCTTTAATTGCTTTAGTAGTAGTAAATCTTCTTAACAGTCTAATAGGTTCTTATGTAGCTGAATTTTGAATTTTTATCACATTTCTTAAATGTATATATTCTTTATTTCCTTAGATATTGCTTATGTATTCCTTATTTCTAATATACCTTACAGTTGGAGAAACAACAAATGATGTATAAGTCTGGTCGCTGTAAGCTCTTCCGGATGTATTAAACTATGGTTTATGTAGCAGCTCTGAACATTTGAGAAGCCCAGAAAAAAGCTAGAACTTCTGACTTAGTGGTGACTTCCGTAGAAAATTAGTCTCTTGCTTCTTATGCTAAATCAAGAACACTGTGCAGGCTTGGTCTATGCTCACTAGGCTACTGCAGTTGGGCCCCACCATGCAAGACATTAGTGTTGCTAAACTGTCCCTCATGACCTGTATTTGCTTTCTAAGCTTTTCAGTAGCTAAAGCATATCTTTAGATGAAACTCCAATCTCTGGATCCTTGGAGTGTAGACCAAACCTTTTTTTAGGTCTACAGTATTCAAAGCACAAGCTCAAACTCTGTAATAGCTTCTTAAAAATAAGTTCTTTGCATTAGTAGTCGTACAGTATATACAGGTCTAGGTAAAAGAAGTGTATACCTGCCTTTTCTTGACTCTGCCTAAAACATTCTGGAGGACTTCTGTGGTTTAGGTCAGTCTTCTAATGAGACTGTTTTTGTACATGACTTCTCATTGTCTTTATAGAGTCAATCTCTCACTTCAGAAACCCTGGATTGTTTTTCCAACAGCTAATTAGGACCCTTACATAACACTCCTTCTCCTCTGTCCGGATTCTTGGTGTCAGAGTGCCTTAACTTAGGGTTGTTTGGTTTTTTTTAATCCCTCAGTAAATTTTTTTTTTTTTTTGAGACAAAGCTTTAGTCTTTACCACTTAGTTTTTCTTTGGGAAACTTCTAAGAGAAGCCCAGAGTGGAGGAAACTGTCTTCACTTGAGCTTAAGTTACTTAGCTTTGGGAGCCATTTAGGTGTGTTGTCCATTGTCTAGGTAGTGGTCTCCAAGGTGTGGTGTGTGCAAGACAATCCACTGGGGTGCAGGAAGGAAGTATTTTCTGTACAATTAATAAATAAAATGAATGTTTCTTTCATCTTTATTGCATCCTTTGTTAAATTTCTATTTGTGTGTTTTATAATGTACATTAATATTATTACATTAGTACATCTGTATAAGTTACAATTAAACATGTTAGTTATGTGCTTAAAATACTTATACTGATAGGGATGCATGATCAAAAAATGTTTGGAGACCACTGGTCTAGGAATTGCATAGCAGAGTTCTAAGAGAAAGCAGCTCGTTGCATACACATTATGGGATTCAGCGATGCAGAGATCTCATAAGATTGAGCAGCATTCATAGCTTATATACAGATTCTCCAAGCTGTGCATTGGAACCGTACTGTTTTTTCAAGTTCAGTGAGGGGATCGTGTCTTGTTTACATGGTAAGTAACCAGGGAAAAGAAATCTCAACACGCAGCAACTACTGCAAGAGCAAAATACAAGGATTATGTGAAATGTCTTCCCCAAGTTCAAGGTGTTTCACTAGCATGGCAGTTCCAGATCTTTTTTTAGGTTCAAGTGTATCTGTTCTTCAACAGTTTTCATCCCGTACCTGTTATTTGTTTATCACTAGGCACCATGTAACCATGCTGTTGAGCGGAATGCAGCATGTCAGTGGGACAACTGTAATTTCCTAAAAGTTGCTTGCACAGTTGTCGATCCACTGAGGAACAGCGGCCATTTGCTCAAGAAATGTCACTGTAGCATGCGTGTAACAGCTATGCAAGTAGTAGAAGTCCTCCTGTAGCTATAAAAGAAGGATTCTTGCTCTACATTGTGAACAATTTAATTTGTTACGCAAGACATGCAATAGGAAAAGCAATTCTTGCCTCATTAGTATTTTAAAGCCAACAAATGAGCCTGAACTTCAGTGTCCTGTTAGGACCAGCCCTGGGGAAACAAGTCCAGTTCGCATCTGTTTGAAAATAAAGTCAATCCTGACAAATCATCTGTGATATATAATGCTTATCAGCTTATAAGGGAACTGTTCAAATTACTGGTCATGCTGCAGAATTAATTCTTTATGTAAAGACTTCAGTACCAATCTAGCAGAATCAGCAAGGTATAGATACTTGTTTAAAGAACTTCAATAGGGAGTTTTTACTAACTTTGTAATTGTATGCCATTCCCTTAGTGAAATCGGATAGAAATAAGTTGGAGCTTCAAAAATGAGAGTTTGTACTAGGGTCTTGATTTTTTTTTTTTTTTCCCCAGTGAGATCATAGTCTAATTTGTGATATATGAACCAATAATATTCATGGTTCTAAAATAAGATGCCACAATATGAGTGCTTGTTTTCATATCCTGCAAATGCTCCAGTGTACACTTTCAGAATAGTTTGTAAGACCATAGTGATACCACTTCCAACATTTTACAATAAAAAGATGCACCAAAATTTCCATGCTTCTTCACCAAAAGTTTACATCTTTGGATTTACATATGGATGTGTTAGTCATTGATGCCAGAAGAAGAAACCTTGAAAGGCTGTCCTGAGCAAGAGATGTGTTTGTGATTTCTCTTCTCACAAAGCAGTTCTCTTAGAAATTGTCAGGGAGGTGAACTTAATTCTACTGAAGATACAAGGTATGATGCAGAAACAATAAACTCATAGAAAAGCTTTGTTGAATTCATGTGACTTAAGTTCTCAGCACCTTATTATTAATTTATTATTATATGTATGGCAGGCAACCCAAAGTTATCTTGACGAATGTCCTGAGGACGAAAATAGGAAGAAAATACACACAGGCGCAACCTAAAACTGGTGTTAATTTTTCTGATGCTGGCAAGCTGCAGTCAGATCAACCACCCTCATCCTCTGCTGCCAGCATAAAGATATGGCAAATTTTAAACCCTACTCTCCAAAGCCTTTTTCTGTCTAAAAGGTAGGTTGTCTTCACCTTGTGTCACTAAATAAAAGAATTTTCCTTGCAGTTGTTTTTTCATTAGAAAGTGTTCTTTGTTGTACTATAGCTGTCTTGTTCACGAACTGTATTCTCATGTCATCAGACTTGATTGAATTCCTTTCTACCTGATTCCTTTCGGTAATGATTGAGAGACATGGTGCCAGGCATGCTGTAGTGGGTTTTCTGATCAGATGGCTTCTAGATGGTCCTGTACTGACAAGACCAATTAATTCTGATTCAGCCACTGGATTCTCAAAATGTTTGGGTTTTTTATTCTTGTGGAAAGAATACACTTGCATTTAACTGCCCTCTTTTCTCAGAGAAGGTGTCAAGGTGTATTTTCACTGTTACTGTTTCAGACTACTCATGAAAATAGAAGAACTGGCTTAAAGGGTCAGAAGAAAACCCTATTAAGTCCAGTATGTTCCTCTCCCTCTACCCAAGCAGCAGTCAGTTGTAGATACCCAGGGAAAAGTATGGCTTGAGTGCTTTTTTCACTGAGATTTCACTCGAGCTTCTGATGGTATAGGGACTTCCTTTATTGGAGGTTACATCCAGACAACAGTGTTCTTCTATATTAGACTTTCCCTCTCAGTCGTATCTTCATTGCTTATCACCTGCGTGCCTCTGCAACACCTTGTCTTTAAGGTAGTTTCCTGATTAAAAGCAGATTTGCACCTCAGTGGAAGAGGAGATGCGAGTGCTCCCCAGACATCACACAGTCTGTGCTGGAGTGTGCTTTGTGGATGAATACAGACAACAGGAGGATTATGCAGTTGATACCGGAAAGACAGTGTTCTTCATAACAGATTCAAAAAAGGCCATTATGTTACATACTAATCCAAAATAAATGGCAACGGAAGCGGTAGAATTTAAACCCCAGTTTGAGAAACTAAGTGGGTAAATCAAGGGCTATACAACAAGCTGGCTGCAGTGGCATTGTATGAATTAAGTTGTGCTGCTTTTACACATGTGTGCTCAAGTGGGCAGTTGCATCTTCATATTTCTGGTTAGGTGATTTTTTTTATGCTTGTATCTTCTAACACTAGTGGATATTTTTCTCAGCCTTGCTATTGTTATTCTGTAGAATGCCACCTGGAAGTTGAGGAGGGGAACAAAAGCTAATGCTATTTTTTTGTGTATGTGCTACTTTTCTACCTGTTGCCTAAGTGCTTGAGAAAACTCAGTCTATTTTACTGGAGGCTTCTTGTTCACAGGAAAATCAAGGTTGTTTGTTTCTCCATAGTTGTGAGAAATGTGTACAGATATTACGTGAAAGCTATTTAGAGATAAACATCTACCAGTTTTTAAACAATACTTATATGATGTGTTAGAGGCAATGCAGTGTGAATTGTACCTGGCTGAGGTGAAATTATATGGCTAGTGTTTCTCACCCCCGTCTCTTGTTGCTTTTTTATGTTTATCTGCTTACTTTGGATTTTAAGTTACTTAGTGGGATTTTGTTTTGTCTCTAACAGAGTGAAAGTAATAATGTTTGATGATTATCAAGCCTCTAAGATACATGAACTTAACAAGTTTCTTTCTCTAGATTTCAGTGCAGTATTTGTGATTTACTGTTATATATATGGCAGGCAACCCAAAGTTATCTTGACGAATGTCCTGAGGACGAAAATTGGAAGAAAATACATAGACAGCCACATAATAATTGATGCAAATTTATCTGATGCTGACAAATTACAATCGGGTCAACTGCCCTCATCATCTGTTGCCAGCCTACAGACATGTCAAATACTAAGTTCTCCTCATGAAAGTTGTTTTCTGTCTAAAAGGTATGTTACTGCCAATTTTACCGGTCTTCCTGAAATGACTTAACTTCACAATGGAAAGCAATTTCCCTGAAACAATTTTTGTGATCTCCTGCTTCAAGACAAGAGTATAAATTTCCTGAGTGCAAACTAATGTGCTGCTCCAATGAGCTGTTTTAACATTGCATTTATTCTGATTTGCTGTACCTGATGTTAGTAGCCTACTTTTCTTTCATAGAAGGAATTTCCATTTGCAGTAGATCAGTGTTTTGATTTGTGAAGATCGCTAAGTAATTCAAACATGTTTAGGTTGGTTTTGTGTCCAGAACCAAAATCTTCCTTTCCTGTTGCTGTTAATGTGTTCTAGCATGATTTCAAGTAACTTCTTTTGCAAAATTTCTCCAAATTCCTATCTGTGATGGTTCATTTCTTTTCACATTCATCCACCAGTGGTCTCAATCCCAACAGTGCCATTGTTTAAGGCTGTGTGTGTGTCCTCTCATTGGTTAACATCTACTTTTCCTCTTTTCTTCCTATGTTTAGGTTGACTGAGCATCACAGTAACGCTTGACATATAAAACTAGCAGAAATCAGATATTAGAATTATATAACGTTTGTTTTAGTCTAAGATGGCAGTTGAATTCGGAGTAAGCTGTTTCCTCTTGCCTTTTATGGCCGCCTCTTTCCTCAACAGCAAAGTATCCGCAGGAACAAACAGCAAGAAATTTGGGGGAAGAAAATAGAAAGAGGAAGGAAGAGAAGAATGATTTGTGAGGGCAGGAATAATCAACAGCTCCCAGGTTAAAGAAATCTTAAAAATTCTTGAGAAAAGAAAGTCATACTCCTCATTCTGATACATGAACATCTTAACCTAAGTTATTAAGAATTCCTTTCTCTTTTTCAGTTGGGATCCCCATTGCTGCTGAAATTAATCTGACAAAGCTGCAATTTAAATGAGGGGTTTAAAACAGTTGATTAGACGTCTCATTTTAGAAGTATTACATTTGTTGCTAATAAATAGTTTTCTGTAACTTTAGGCTGACTAAAGTGTGGGCAGTTTGTTTGGATTGGTTTTTTTGTTTGTTTTTTTTTTGTTTTACTACAAAATCTGTAGTATCTATAAGTTTCAGTATCCGATTTTTCTACTTGGTATTGTTTTGGATGATGAGAGGTAGTGGGTTCATAGAGAGGAAAACATGAACTCTTGTATGTAACTCTAAATCTGAGGAAACATCTTGCATATTTTTTCAAGCTCATGTGTGGAGGGTGGCTGTTGAGTTTTATGTCAAGCACAAAACTAGTTAGTTTTTTTTTTAGTAGTTGGTGTACTCGACTTGCTTTAGATTTGGAGTGGTTCATTGTTTGAAGGATTAATACTCCGTTCCTGTGATATGCTTTTTCTAATGTATTAAATAAAAGGCTTGTTATTAGCAGGAACCAACATCAGGAGGATTTTCCACTCTTCCCCAGTGACCAGCACGTTAGCACAAGTTGTAATAGTTATCACATGGGAAATGGAGAATTTAGGAATTACTTCAACAAAGATGTTGTTTGATCCTGGTCGCCTCTCTGTAACTAAGGTCTGTGTATAAGATATACTTGGCACTGATTCTTTTGGGGTCTCTTCTTTCAGAGGAGAGGAAAAGCTCCGCCCTTATTATGGTTAAGCATATATATGCTTACGGCCATACACAAATTCTTTTGTATCATTAGAGTAGGTAGAATGCACGCTCTGTTTTACTGAAAATTTGCCAGTTTTGTACTATGGAAATTTCAGATTAAGTCAAAGAATTGTGTATCATCAGAACAGGGTGCTAATAAGTTAGCCTTTCTCTTATCAGCTAGAGCTTGCTGTGAGTTCCTTGTTTCCTTTCTTGCTTTTGATATTACAGAATTGATGGATTTTGCATTGCTTGTTCACTGCAGCTCGGTGTGAAATGCATTTAAGTCTCCAGTGACCTATCAGTGTAACTAGCGAATTTGAGGTAGGTTTTAAATATAAAGAAACGTAGGATTTTAAAGTGTGTTTCCTACTTGTTTCTCGTGGCTGTTGAGAACACTTCAGTATATACTGCCATAGCTTCTTAGGGTTATGCATGTATCTGTTAAGAGGTGCATTTTAAACTGAGTTATCAGCAAAGATTAGAAGTGAAAATAAAATGTGCAGAATTTGTATATAAATATGTTTAGGAAAGCCTGTTAGCTGAAACATTCCTATTGAAATGTTTCCTGTTGTTGAAATGCCTGAATCATGACGTTGGTGTAAAACAAATGCTAAAAACCACTTAATGGTTTTGTATGGTCTTTTAAGGCAGTCGAGTCTATATAGCTGTTATGCATACAAATATTTAAGTTGAGAGAAAGAAAGATGTGGGTTCCAAAATCAAGTTTTCTGTAGTGAGGTTAATCCAGAACTAAAGGTGTCTGACCTATGGAAGACTCTGTCTTGTTCAATATACAGGATGAATAATAGTGCTTACTGAACACTTTTTCTGTATATGGTTCAATTCATGATTCTTTGTGAATGGAAAAATAATCAGTAATTTCTTCACGTGCTTCTATACTGTTCATCACTATAGTATCAGAGCACTCTGGAAATCTTTATTTGTCTTTACAATATTCCCAAAGAGCAACGATACTCTACTACAGATACAGCACTGAAGAATAGGCATCTCTTCAGAAAGTGACCAGCAGTTTTGGCTGTCTAGTTGGAGTTGTCAAGAATGTTCTTTCCCATGGTTGGTGATGTTCTTTACCAGTCTAGGCTGAGGTGTCGGTGATTGCAGTCATTGTGATGATGGCTTACCTCATCGCAAGTCAGAGACTGCAACATTCTGAGTTAGGCATGTTATAAAACAATGAAGACAAAATCCCTTTGGATTAAAGGAGGTGACAAAAGGAGGAATGGAACAGATTTTCCAGAGCAGCATTAAATTGCTTTATCTATGAAATCCTCTTTATTTTCTTTTTTATTTTCCAACTCTCACAGGAAATGAAGCAAAGGTCATGAAGGTTAGTTTCTTTTATCTTGTAACCCTGATAAATTTTCAGGAGTCTTGTGTATTGAATGTAATTAAATTCATGTGAGAATATATCACATGAACACATAATTAAATGTTATCCTAATGCATACACTAGAAACCAAAATACAGTTATGTAGACTTTCGTCAGCTGTAGCTAGCCTCCAGAGAAATTGAGAGTATGTTTACAAGATCAGACCTCAAATGTGAGGATGTCATACTGTTCAGTCTATCAGTACCTCCTGAATATATTCTCTTATTTATAAAAAAGCTAATAAAACCCACAAAACTGATTACTTTCTTGCTTGTCCTTTTTAGAATGAAACTACAAACTCAAGACCTGTAGGTTGCCTAGTTTCTCATACTGTAATCCTTTTCTGTTTCTTTCTCATTGATATCCTGTGGGGGGGGGGGGGGGGGGGGGGGGGGGGGGGGGGGGGGGGGGGGGGGGGGGGGG
>JAVKLA010000030.1:9087415-9101434 GCA_034782735.1 Sagittarius serpentarius | reverse complement strand
CCCCCCCCCCCCCCCCCCCCCCCGCCTTCAAAGTTACTGTTTCAGGCCCTTTTGATCAGGAATTTCTATTTCAAATCTTTTCTCGTTGCAGGAACTTACACAGTGGATTCTATTAGCAGTTCTAAATCTTAGTTAAAAATATACTACATTGCCTCATTCCCACCGCATTCATGACAGGCAAGAATACACTCAACTGACTGTTGTTCTCTCCTTTTTTTTCTTGTTACGTGTTCTTGTTGCAGTCATGCTTTACAGCAAAATAATATTTCAGTGTCTGATGTCAAGCATGTCAGATTTTCATACTTTGCACCTTTTAGAAGCATCCATTTCATTAATAGAGTATCTGTGTATTTCCACAACAGGATCTGAATTAGTTTGTGTTTCATTTGCCAATCTCCACATGCTTACAAGACAGGCAGAAGTTTGTGGTCTTACCAACTCTTGTTTCTGTTGGGATTTTTATTCAGTATTCTTTTAAAATCAAAGATAAGTCATAGTTAATGTTCTTTACAGGTCTGAGCATTGCCTGAGAAAAACAGATGATGGTCTGTATAAATTGACCAAGGCTTCTAAGGAACCAGAAAAAAATAATTTCTTCACTTTTAGAAGACGGGAGCTGCAGAAGAAAGGTTTGTAGTGAGCTGTAATCTGGCATTTAAATATGAATTTTGGAGAGTGTTGGGAAATTTTCTTTTTTTAGTTCACTATTATAAGGAGAGCACAGAAACAAAACAGGCATGCAGTATATGTGTTTCCTCAAAATGCAGCTTTTTACAGATACGGTAAAATATATCAAATAGCTGTTTTTAAATAGGAATAAAGCTATGGTGAATCAGATTTGCGGAAGAAAAAGGAAACTGAGGGAAGCCTCACTGCACCATTATAATGCTGATTTTGTAAGGAGTCTTTTATACTCAAGAATGTAATACATTAAGAAGGCTCAAATGGTTAGTGAACCCTGCTAAAATGTTTGTGCCATATGACAATATTTGTATTTACTACTGAAAAATGATGAGCTCTGTGCTGAGTCTCCAGGGAGAATGGACTATCTTTTTAATACTGCTTAGTAATATTTGCAGATTAGAACAGGAAATGCGGAATATTGCATCCAGCAGAAGACAAAAGAAAGACTCTGGAGTATAGAATGCTAATTCTTACTTGGAAGGGAGCTATGAATTTGGTTATACCCTTATCTTAACTAATCGTTCAATAATAATCTTTCCTTAATTATTTTAGGGAATATATTTTGGCAGCCACACACAATTAAAAAAGGAAAGAACGATCGTGGAAAGTATCTGCTTCCATGCATTTTATTTAAGACAGATATGAAGAAATACAAGGTTTTTTAAGGATAACCCATTAAATAACTTTTTTTTTCCTGACACAGAAAACAAGAAATATGATGAGCTGGAAAAGAGGAGCAGAAACATGAACAGCACCACTCTTAGTCAGAAGGAATCGGGCTCTTTTGCTTCTGAGAAAAGGAAAAGAAGATGTAGTGGCCAGATTTCTGATGATTGTAATGCACACATTCCAGAAAAATCACTTCTACTGTCTGTAAGTTGCACTTAATTTTAATGTATGTGTTTGTGTACACACATGCACACACACTTCAGTAGCAGCAGTAGCAACATCCAAAATAAAAGAATTATACTAATAATTAGGGTATCTAGGGATACTGTTGTACGTGTTGAGGGAAAGTATTTCAGTGGTGCATCAAGAAGAGTGTGTATATGTACTTCTGTCCACAACATCAGAATATGCTTGTTGTAGCAGAAAGGTTGTAGAGATGAATGCCAGTGCTTCCTTCAGACAGGAGCATGGAGTAAAACAACTTTGGAAATAAGGCATCTAGTTACTTCAGTGAAGCTTCTGTCACAGATGGTGTAGAACTAATTGGGGGCTTCGATCCAAAAATTACAAAGTATACCTGGGCTTATTGAAATCTTGCAGATGTCCTCTTTCTCCCTCCTCCTCAGTCTATTGCACTCTTCCCTAAAGTTTTATTCTTATCTGTCATTAAGGTTTGGGAAGGAGGAAAAAAAAAAAAAAAAGACTGAGGGAATCAGTCAGTCGAGTATAAATTGTGATTTATATGCAAGCATTTGAGTACAATAAAGGCATCTCTGTAACCTTTTGATTAAAGCCCCACAGAAGTAGGTAGTTGCTGAGTTCTGTTCACCCAGTTGACCAAGCCACACATTTGCAAAGTAATGAACATCACTGGTGCTTGGTCTTCCAATGTCAGACAGTGAGAGAGCTGCTAAAAAAATCAGAAATCTTTTCTTGTTCAGTTTGAATGGAGGTCATAGTAGACTTTTAAAAGGTTGTCCCTCATGCCTTTCTGTAATAACCTTTGGAATATGAGAAGGGAGAAGTTACCCTAACTTGAGCTCTAAATGCAGCTGCATTAAGCTATAATTATTTTGTCTAGCATGTAGCTGAGTCTCAGTGGTCACTGATCTGAACCAGCATAGAAATGTCAAGAAATAAACATATCCTGTCTCTGATTCTTGTTTTCTAGAAAGAGCAAAGATTGAGTTCAACTCGGTCTCAGGGCCACAGAACACCCTGTGAGGATGCACAAGGTCGCAGATCTAATCCAATTCCGGTGCTGGATTGTATTCCCCAGCCATTGGAGAGAGACTATAAAGACACTTCCACCCACAACCACTTAAGGCCTGCAGACAGCTGCACAGAGGAACCTGGCTCAGAGTCTTCTCCCAGAAATTTGTCAGAGAAACAGCTTTCTGCCACCAGTGAGAATGTGATTTCACCACAAGTTAGTACCATCAGGAAATTGAAGATGGACACATCACAGTACCTGAGCAAGCTGCGGAACAGAATCTGCAGGGGTAATCGGCAACTTGTTTCAATTGACCCAAGTATGTACTGTATCTGTGCTGCTGACAATTACTATTGGTGTGCTTAGGTACTAGGAGAACTCACGCATGACTGACTAGTTGAAACATATGGAACAAAATAGTGAAGACGGATCATGCTGTTTGTAATGCATTGTGCAGGTTAGAGAACGGTGCCTAGTGCAAGTGTCCTCTGCTGGAGTGTAGAGGGTCTTGTACTTGAGAAACAGGATAGACAGCAGGATTTTCAAATTCCAAGCCTTACTGTGCAGCTGATTTTGTGGCTGTAGAAAATCAAGCTTGTACTTTTTAATGATGCTTAAACAGAGAAAAAAATTATTTCTTCTTTGAAGCAGCTATATTATGGCCTGTTCCTTTTAATAGTCAAATAATTTTGAAGGATCTTGGGTAAAAAGTGTTAATAAAGATACAAAGCAGTACTTGTTGCATACACTTTCATGCACGCAGACCTTGACTGGTTTGGGCAATGTAGTTTGATACTGCCTACTGCAGGAGAGAATTCTTTGCTCATCTGAAATCCACAATGAATGAAATACTCACAGGGCTGCGTCTTGTAGTATATGTGTACTTCTTTTTTCCTCTTTAGTTGTCCTTTCCAGTGATGATGAAGATGGACCTTCTGAATCAGAATGCGCAGAGCTTCTGCAGGATAATATCGCTGACAGTAAAGAAGCAGACCAACAGTCTGACTTCCGTTTTTCAGTAAAGCAATTGGAAGACAAGAGGGAAAGGCACACAGATCAGGTAGTCCGGTACTTGGCCTATGTATTGTTATGCCAACCCTTTAATTTATTTCTCCAGTGTTTATTTTTTTTTGCGTGTTAGGACAAAGTGAGATGCTTAGAGCAGATATGGTTGGTCCCAGCAACAAGCAGTAGCTGCAGTAATGTATTTTACACGTAGAATTCTGGACAGTCTTCAGAGAAGATCTCTGGCTCTGAAGCTTGAGTGTTTTTGCAACATACAGTGTATTTCACATTTTGAAAATAAACATTTGGAAATGTTTAATATTACAAACAAGGAAGGATCAAATAGTAACCTGAGCTAGAGATAGACATGATGAAGATAAGTCTGTGGAAAGGTTTTTTTTCACACAGTGTTTTATATTGATTGTAGTTCAAGTCAGTAGTTTCTTCTTGTCATCCAGGCCTCTGTTGTAATTCAGTGCATGGAGGAGTTCAAGGATCTTTGTTGACAGCAGACAGAGATAGGGTAAAGTTCCCTTTCCTTTGTGGCTAGCAGTAGAATCTGAATCTAAAACTAGCCATAAAGGCTGTTGCCCCATTTCGGGCTTGATTAGCCTTGTGCTGCTTGCTTTAACCTGGATTTGGGTTATCTCTGTAATCCTGAAACAAGTCTGAAGAGCCATTGCTGCCTTTTCTCACAGGTGCTTTGTTTTGATCATAAGCATTGAATTGGTTCCTGTACCTTTGATAACAAAAGAAGGGTATTTTTTGCTGCTCTGTTTGAGTTTTTACTTGGCTCTACATTAGTAAAGAGCACAGGTTATGTTTTGGCAATGGGAACTTTAGAGGTGGAGCAAGATACTGTTAGGCCCTTAAGGACATTGCCAGTAATGATTGTAAGAACATCTACAGCTTTTTAATATGGAATTTTTATATGGAAGTTGGCTTTGGGAGTAAATTCTTACAAACATGAAGAGAAAATTCTTAAGGTTACAGGAGGGAAGTATCTCATTTAAAGCCTATAGTAAATACACTTTTTTTTCCCAGTTTTTAACAGAGTCAATTGAAGATAAATGTCCTATCAGCTTACCTTCTGGAAGCACACCTAGAAAACACATGAACCCAGCATTGGATATTGAATTTGATAGTCTGTACATTGGGAAATTTAAATGGTTATCAACAGGTCCTGCTAGGGTAAGTTGTTCTATTATGGTGATATTTTGAGAATATGTAAAAGTTAAAATTCTAGTTAAGCAAAGCTAGTGTTGCTTAATGTGGAAGCACTGAGTTTTAGTTATTGTTGCATCAAGTTGCTTTGGCTAAACGATGGAGTGTACAGTCTGTTACCTTGTATGTTTGGATTGCTGTCAGTAGAAAAGCTAACTGGGATTTTCTGTGGCCCCACTTTTCAAAGGTAAAGGTTCTGTATAAATGCCGTATTGGAACAGACATAATACTGAGGAAACTTTTCATGAATTCTGACGGAAAATAATGGCCACGTTAGAGTTAAAGTCACTTGAAATAAACACCAATTACTTTTCTCAGAAATAATACAGATATTAAAGTAATCCATAGTGATCAGAGTTCAGATATATACTATGCTCTGATATTGCCCTTTAAACTGAAAATTGCTTCTTTTGTAGCTTTAAAGTGCATAAAAACAATGCGAAAAGCATTAGTGCAGGCAACATGCTACTTGCAAGGTGTAGAAATATAAGTGAACGTGTACTTCAAATGAAGTACCAGCTGCAGGAGTTTCAACAGGTCTTTTGACTAGGCTCATTCTATGTATTGCAATTGAAAAAGAGATGTTTGAACATATACATCTTTTTTTGCTTACAGTAAGACAATTTGAAATCTTGGATTGTAATAATAATTTCAGCTTTTCACAAAACAGACATTTTGTACAGCAGTTCTCATGCTGTAATGAAAACATTTCATGGAAATTTCCTAGATTAATATGCCAAAAATCATTTGAGGGATGAGTTGAAATATTTTTAGAATTACTGCTTTTAGGTGGAAAGTGAAAATTTTCCTTGGAAAAAACAACTTTGTGCTTACTGTCATAATGTAAGAGAAACCTCTTCTCTCAGTGTATGTGAAAACCTTCTGTCAAAGTGACAATAAAGCATTTTTCATTTAGCCAAGTCTTTTTAACATAGCAGCAGTGTAAGTGGAAACTTTGAAGGCCTTTAATTCGAAGGTTAATATAAATAACAAAGTAACAGCCCAGCGTTGGACTGTTTATATAGTGTCCTTAATTCAAACAGTGCAGCTGACAGTCTTTATCATGGGGTGCTTAAGCTCCTTTTGTCCCAAGTGTTCATCATTTTTTTTTCTTTTTAAGGAGCCTGTAGGCAGCTCTGCAACTTTCTGCTTATTTCTCAGTGCTTAGCACCCCTGCAAGTCACTTTGCTGTCATTTAGTTTCTGCAGTATGTATTTAGGAGTGTTGTGTTAGGTGAAATAGGCAGTATTAAGTCTCAAACTAGGCATACTGAACTTGGTAGTGTTAGGTTAATGGCTGGACTTGATCTGGAGGGTCTTTTCCAATCTAAATGATTCTGTGACATTATTTTCAGTTTATTTGGCTATAAGCAAAGATAGATGTGCAGATAATTAAAAATTCTTACTTTGCTTTAATCAATTTGTAAAAAGCAAACTAATTTGTATTTTTTGAATCTTATTTCAGTTTACAACCAAGTACATTACGATCCCATTTCAGGGTAAGAGAATTTTTTCTTTAGCCTTCTCTTAACTCTATGTTTAAAGTATTGCATTAAAATACTCAGTATACATTTATATTATGAATAATTTATAATCTTACATGCTTTCACAAAGACAGTAAATAATTTTTAAAATTTCATTTTTTCAATAAATATCAGTGTCTATAGTGTAAGCATTAATAACTTAGTAGCTTCTTACACTTTTAATGTGAACTTGCGGTTTTAATATATGCAGGAATGCGGGAGGCGAGGCCATTAAGTGTTGTGTAGTCATATTTACTATAGTTCATGTTTTTGAGGTGAAACATTAATCTCTACAGATGAGGGTTTTAGACCCTTAGGTTTATTAAACAAAAATGTATGAGTTGACTAAAGCTAAGAGGACTATAACTGTGGATTTGCATTCAGTCCATTTTCCGAAGATGCTGTGTGGTTTCTGTATCTCGTAGGAGAAGGTTTGTGAGCAGTTATGAGTTGGATTGACTAAAAGCAAATAGGAATTCATGATTTGCAATGTTTTTTTCTATATTTGTAGGTGTTAACTGTGCTTATTCTGAGCAAAAATACGATTTTTTTTTTTTTTTTCATGAAGAATCCTGCATTTAGATGTTCAGCTTTTGGTGTTACAATTTGGTAACTTTGTTTTACATAGTTTGATATAACTGATTTAAATATTAAATTCTCAACACATTTGAAATCTACAAGTACTGTTTTAATACACTCTGATCATACTTATGTCTCGGCATGTAATTACCGTAACATGTATGACTTTATAATTATCCATGGCTGTGAAATACATGGTTACTTTAAATCCTGTTTTCTCCAGTGGCTCTTAATAAGAATATTAAGCTGACAGTGGATACTCTGGATCTGAGAAGGTTTGGCTTGTGGAGAAGTGAAGGTGGCTGTTCTTCAAAACCGATCATTTTCCTTTGGTTGTCTGTGGATTATGTAGAAAAGATTGAAACCCAATTAGGAAAGTCAATTATCCGCAAGCCATGTGAGTAACCTCTTTCCTTAAATGCAATGAAAATGTCAATATGGCGTGTCAATAAAGCCGTTATTTTACAGTTGTGCTTCTGGAATAGTGAGGAAAGCCTATAGCTTTTTTTAAGATAAGTTGGTCAGTTTTGCGTTTCTAAAATGCCTCGTTATGCTTGTATTTGGAAAAAAAATCTAACATTGTGGTTCAAAATCACTGCTACTTAGTAAAAAGACCTTGTAATGCTGTTCAGTTGTAATCTGCGTGAGCAGACCTTCTGAAACTACACTTGTATATAAAGTATCTCTCCCTTTAAAATAAATGCGATGTTTTAAGTGTCCTTGCTCTTGACTAATGTATATGCTAGACGAAAGGCTTGGCAGATAAAGGTTGCTTTGATCTTTGACAAGACTGCATTGGGCCATTGAATTATTATTGGAGAGAATTTCCACTAAAGGCCAAATGGGCTATTTAGTCTGTAGGGTATTATGGACTGGCTCTATTTGTTTTTCTAGCATGAAGCTCTGTAAAACTGAGTATAACTTTTGCTCAGATATTCAGAGTGGCACAATCACACGAGGTTTTCATGTTACCAAAATCATTGCAAAATGACATCTACCGAAATGATGATGTCAGAGTTGCCTGTGTTTAACAGCATGTTTACCCTGTACAATCACCACATGTATGAAGAAAAATTGTAAGTAATGTTAACTTTACAGAAGTAGTACAAGTAGTTTGAAGTGAAATACTGAGTGAAATTTTAGTAGTGAGTTACCTTTATTTCATGTAAGTTTATCAGTTATTGGTAGCTTCTATAGACACAGCTCCCAGTGAAACGAGTAGAATCTGAGTATGAAGCTGTGAGGCACTTTTTAATCTTAGGTTTATTTACCTTGATTACAGTCTTGTAGGAGAAACCTTCAGGAGTTGTTACTAAATTTCTGTGCTTGAATGTTTTGTGCCTTTTAAATATGTAGTAATGTAAATATTTTGAAATGTGTATAGAAACTTGTTGAAACAAATCAGTGATGGTTTTACAGATTGTGAAGGGGGTTGCTATGATTCTGCTCTGTCTTTTTAGTGTGTTAATATTAGAGGAAAATATATCATGCTGGATCTGATAACCTGAAAGGGGTGAGGCAGCTGCAGCTGCATGTCCCCAGGTCCAACCAGTAGCAAGGCTGAAGATGTAGTCCCAATAGGCAGAGCACACAGACCACTCGCATACACTCACATACATATATACATAGCTGGCCACACAGATAACACAGACGCACAGCACTCCCACGAACACAGCACCAACTAGTGAGAAGATACAGACAGATACACATATACACACGCACACATGTACAAGGTGGATCCCTCTGTCGGCTGGGCTCTGGATCTCAGTCTCCCCAGTTGCTGGCACCTGGACATACAAGCCACCGAGGCCAGTGCCAGTTGCTGGAACAGACTGTCATGCATACACAGGCATGCAGCTGGCCAGGACTACCCTGGTCCCAACAGCTGACCCCCCCAGTGCTCTCATCCTTAGAGATACACAGGCAGTCTCACAGCCAGAGCTGTCCCTTAGGGACCTGCTCACCCTCCTCGCTCCCAGGGCACTCCACCTGTTCACCTAGTTTGGCTTGATCTTCGCTAGCAGTCGCACTCACTTGCACTTGCTCCAGTTGCTGTGGGCAGACCCCCATACACACCAAAGAGAGTCCCTCACCCAGGAGAGAGTTAGAAAGGAATTTAATAAGACAGGACAGACTGCGCTAATCAATGCACAGGGCGTGGCCAGAGAAGTGCGTCTCAATACTTTGCTGGTCAATACAACTGTTCCTTTTTATGCCCTTAGCCCTCTATTTTCCCACACTCGTTCCTCCCCAAATCACCTAAATGCATCCCTTTGCCTGCCTGTGATTCTTCCCTTAAATGTCCCGTAGTAAGCCCTGTGCAATCCCAAAATGCTCTTCCACTGCATCCCGTCATGTGTGCCGTACACCACAGCAGCAACCCCCCCCAGTCCAAAAGGTGCTCTGGCGTTGACTCATCTTCATGGGTTTCACGTCTGGACCCTGGGGCTGAGACTTTCCTGGGACAGCCCTGGGAAGGGCCCAGGCCGGGTGTCCCTTCCTCATAGTCCTTAGTTCAGGTTTCTGCCTGCCATTGTGCCTCTGTGCTCCTCTGGGCTTGTGGCGGTGGGCCTTTGGTGGGCTGCTGGCCCGTGATGGCCTGGGAGGGTATTATTTGGGCTCCCCCTCCTGCCACTGTCTCTCTGTGCTCCTTTGTGCATGTGCAGACAAGTTTTTATCACATAACCTAATAGTTAATACTATCAATTTTCTCCTTTTTCCAGCCAAATCTGGTGAATTTGTATTTCTTGAACTGTCCCAACCACTCACAGAATGGGAAGAAGGCAGACTGACTGAATTGATTACAGGTGTGAGCAAGAAGAACAGAGCACCAGATCTCCCTGAGTTTTTGTCTTTGAAGCAAGCATTACCCTTGTTTAACAACCTTTCTCCTGAAGAGAGCTCTTTTATGAGTTACAGTAAGGATCTGCTAAAGCAATGTATGCCAAAGGAGAATACCTCAGATGCTCATGAGCCTGCAGTTCAGGTTAGTGCGTAGCTGTTGCTTGATTCATCACCACCTACTGACATTCACACATTCTAGTGCATTTTAGATCAGCTTGCTTTCTTAATCCATAGCTCAAAAAAAAAAAAAAAAAAGTCATATTTGTTATTTCTTTCTCACAGTGGGGCAAGATTTGCAGTAAACTAGATTGTGTCCATGGAGGGATAGTATATAGACCTCATCAGTAAGCAGCAAATACTGAAGCTTTAGGTTGACTCACGGTTGTGTACGCCTAGAACCACAGGGATTTCCTGCCCTTGTTGTGTCTCCAGGGCAGCAAGTTGGGAGTTGAATCAAGTAATGAGTGATGGAGCTGTTTTTCAGTTGAGCTGGAAGTAAAGAGGTGCAGCAGAGGAGGAGCTGTGTATCTTGCTCGTTCCAGATGCCTCTAGACATTCTTGTGGGGGCTCCACAGCTTCACAGCTAAATGATTCCTAAGGCTGCTAGGGAGATGGGGTTGTGCAAGTTAATGAGTTAATGCACCTCCCTCTGAGGAGTTAATGTCTCAGCCCAACCCCACATGATTGTCACTTCAGAAATTATATGTGTTTGTGCTTTCTACTGACGGGAACAGAGACGAGATCAATCTGGCTATGAAACTGGGAACTTGAAAATTGAGTCAGCCAGTTCAGATCTGTATGGTTTTTAGGCAAATTGTTAAGAACTAGATTTTCAAACCTTCCAGGCATACACAGCTCCTAGTAAGACAGTCTGATACTTGTCTCCATCCTTTCAGGTCCTGTTTCTTCTCCAAAACCAGTTCTGTGTCAGTTGGCTGAATAATGCTTAAACAGTTTTAGAGAGAGGTTATGAACAGGTGAAGACCTGTCATCATTTTAAAAGGGACAACTTTTTTATTGTCTGAACAGTGGCACGTTTGCCTAAATACTGGTGTTTACACTTCTGCTGTCCAGCAAGATTCCTCTTCAGTGATGCAGGGTACTTCTGTGGGCTTCAGGCTTGGGTTTTGTGTGTTCTGTTTTACATATCAAGCTATATAATGCTTTTTACTGTTATTATTGTTTGGATTTTTTCTGGTAGGAATCAAAACCAAAAGTGGCCAGGCCCAGTTATGCCCTTGCAAATAAGCAGAATAGTGGTTGCTATTCAATCTCTCTGTCCTCTGCGCTGAATGAAGAATGGAAAGAAGTAAGAGAAACAGGAGCAGTTAAGAAGTAAGTATATTTCGTATAAATGAGAAGGTGAAAATAAAACAAATGGAATAAACAAATTGCTGGAATAAAAGCCCTGGCTTAACTACCATTCTCTAGTTGATTTGAAAGTGTTGTGTGAAAGATGCTCTAGAAATCTAAAACGTCACCAAGTATGAATGTAGTTATTCCTGTTTCCATCCTAATAGTTAACAGACAAAATGGATGTGTTACAGGATGACAGAAAGTCTCACAGATATTAGAGAATACCTGAACTGTGAGTACAAGCTCATATCATGGATGCATCAATGGGATAGTAGGGCCCTCATGCATGGCCTCTGTGAGTGTCCATCTAAGTCCATATCACAGCAAAACTATTGCTAATTTAAGCTGAGCCTTTTTTTTTAATCTAAACAATGTTTTATTTCACTGTTCTGCCACACTCAATCTATGTATAACTAGTTTGTCGTACAATTTACTAGTTAGTACAGGAGCTTGGTTAACAAAAGACATTAGAAAATGAGAACACACAAATGTGTAATGCAGCAAGATACTAGGAGAGTGCTGACATGCATCAGTTCTGTCTGCACTAGCCTGTTAGTCCTCTTACTTATAGCACAGCAAACATTAGTGAAGTAAATTGCTCTTAAGAACTCTTGCCTTTTGCCGTCACTGTTTTTACTGACAATGTAACAGTTGGGCTTGTTTCTGCAACAGCAAAAAATGCTCAGTTTGTGGTTCCAGTTAGGTAATATGGTTGTTAATCTAAATCTTTTAAAATACATTTTAAATACTAGCATTAGAGGTAACCTGGGCAGTTTCAAACCACTTACAGTACGTATGCTGCATGGTGTGTAAACCCAAGTTTGCTTGTAAATGTGGGAGTCCTTATTGGAGTCTTAATGAACAGAAAATCACTGTTCATTCATACCATTTGAGAATATGCCCCCTGGTGTTCATTCCCATTTTATATAGCCATTTGTCAATTAGTTTTATAAAAAATAGAAAAACAAGATGAAGGTAAAAAATAATCTCCTTTTCAAAAGTTTTTCTCAGAATTTCGGTGTGCATTGGGGTGCATATTTCTTTTGTAACACTTAACTATTGGAGGAAAAAATGGTAAAGGACTTCTGAGTTAGTCAACAGTTTTGAGAACTACCACTTTTAACAGGTTTTCTAGAAATTATTTTATATGTGGAACAGCCATACTAAGAAGAATGTCATGTAAAACACAGTTTGTCACTGTTGTAACGTGATTTGTGTTTTTTAGTTTAATTGTTTATCCACCCCCACCTGCAAAAGGAGGACTGGGAGTCACAAGAGAAGACCTAGAGTGTTTAGAATATGGAGAGTTTCTCAATGATGTCATCATTGATTTCTATCTTAAGTAAGTAATCACAGCCTTTATAGTACCCTTCTTTCTGGGACTTGAATGTCAATGTAAATGTTGGTCACTAAATATGATAGGACAATTTCAGAAGTAACAGTATGATGAATTTGTAAGTTGGACATTTTTAAAGCTTTTGTGTATTCTCAGCAGTTTCATTTGTTTCACTTTCATTCTTGTTCCTCTAAAGGGCTGTGATATAATCCAGACAGAAGAGCTGGGGGGGAAAAAAAGCCTCTTGGCGACCTCATAGAACAGAAAGAGCTGAGCAGTTTTAAGCAGGCAGTTGGACAAAGTGGAGGCTCTGTACTAGTAGTTTATTGACTAAGTCTGCATTAAGTGGAGCATCCTCTGCTATTTGTCTGATGCACAGCTTCTGCAGAAAGGAACACAGCCAATACTTTTTGAGGAAGTTGTGCTTGGCTTACCTGCTTCATGCCATCCCGCTAAAGTTGCTTGTGAAAGCAAGTTTTCCAGAACTGGCATTGTGGGCCACTATTCCCTAAAGCTGAGGTTTATCTTCCATGTGCTGACTTAAATCTAAGCAGAATTCTGGCTCTTTTGAAGGTTGTCGGCAAGAATTCTGTTTTGCTTGGCTGCAGTAACTGTGAGCAATAGGAAGCCAGTTAAAACTTCTTGTCTAGAGGAGTGGGAAATGAAACGTGTACCAAGCCAGTTAAAACTTCTTGTCTAGAGGAGTGGGAAATGAAACGTGTACCAGAGTGTTTCAATGTGGTTTTAAAGCAAAGCCCCCTGTATTTTGCTCTAAACTAGAAATAAATCATGCAGCGTGGTCCTCTCAATAGCTGTAGCTTCATCTCACCAGAAAAGGAAGATCTGAATAAAGGAATTTAACGCAATCATTGCAGAAACGCCTCTGCTTTTTAAATTTGTTAGATTTCCCACATTCTCAGTTTTCATTGTGTTGCAAGCTGTATAATGTATGACTGTTGCCCAAGTCATCAGGTGAAGCCGGAGGCACCTTGTGAAGGTGACTGCAATTATGAGAGCTTTGGCCTTCTAGGATGACAGAATAAACGCTCAAGCTGATGTTTATAGTAAAATGATCAACAGTAAATTCATACAGAATGAGTACTTGCAGAATATTTGTCTTACCTTTCACATGTCGAAGTAAAATGGACAATTTACAGTACTGACCTGTTCTATGCTTTTTGTATATGCAGGAGTATACTGCTCCATAGGTTTATCATAGAATCACAGAATCATAGAATGGCTTGGGCTGGAAGGGACCGTCAAAGGTCATCAAGTCCAACCCCCCTGCAGTGAGCAGGGACACCTTCAACTAGACCAGGTTGTTCAGAGGCTCATCCAGCCTGGCCTTGAATGTTCCCAGGGATGAGGCATCTACCACCTCTCTGGACAACCTGTTCCAGTGTTTCACTGCCCTCATTGTAAAAATTTTTTCCTTATATCTGGTCTAAATCTGCCCTCTTTTAGTTTAAAGCCATTTCCCCTAGTCCTATCGCTACAGGCCTTGCTAAAGAGCTTTTCCCCATCTTTCTTATAGGCCCCCTTTAGGTATTGGAAGGCCGCAATAAGGTCTCCCCGGAGCCTTCTCTT
>JAVKLA010000030.1:9052263-9087315 GCA_034782735.1 Sagittarius serpentarius | reverse complement strand
AGCAGGGACCTGTATCCATTCCCCTCCGTCTTGTAGGTCCCCTCCTTCTGCCCGGTGGCTGGAGGGTAGGGGATCCTTTGTTTCCTGTGGGGCCTCCCGTCTGCTGCCTCTGCCTGAGGGATGGCAGGGTGCGGCTCCACCAATCTATCTCCCTCTCACACTCCCTGATACTCCTGGACCTTTCCACTTCCTCCTGCAGTTCTACCACCAGGCTGAGCAGATCGTTCACCGGGTCACACCGCACACAGGTGTTGTCCCTGCTGCCCTCCTGTACCAGTGGCAGGCTCAGGCATTCCCTGCAGCCGGAGACCTGGACAGCCGCATGTTTGCCTGGCAGCTCCGTCTGGGTCACCGCATTTTTCTTGGCACTGGCTTTTGGCCGAGTGGCAACCATAGTTGGGTCTTCCTCTGAGAGGACGGTTCCCACAGGTAGAGAAACCTTGTCAAGCTGGGATCTTTATACTTGGTTAGGTTTTCAAGCCTGCCTTAATTGCAAGGGCTAGAAACCTAACTCTCAAATTCAGAAGCATTAGTACTGAAGCACAAATCTGACATAAAAAATAACTGCATTCTCAGTAGTTGCTTGGCTGTTACATACTCCGATGATGTACACCCATGTGCATATTGACTATAGAGAGAAAAGTTGGGCATGACTAGTGGCTGTGAACGCAACTGATAGTAAGCATAACCTGAGTATGATAAGTCATTAAAATTGTCCTTTTTTAACAGTAATGGTACTTTCTAGGAAAGGAATTTAATAATTTCCTTCTCTGTTCTTTGGTAGATACCTGTTGTTGGAGAAGGTGCCAAGATGTCTTGCTGACCGTACACACATCTTTAGCAGTTTCTTCTATAAGTGTCTGACCAGGACAGAAAAAAACTCTGAGGGGGATCTCAAAGTTTCGTAAGTTCCTTTTAGATGCCATTATGACGAGAAATAAGCTATCTATTGATGCCACTTGGAAGTTCTGCAGATATCTCGTAATTAGCACATAAAAATAGTAATCAGTGTTCTCTAAAGGATTAGTGGTTAAATGTCACTCACAATTTAAGCATACTGGTGTTTTTCATTAAAATCTACCTGTGATTCATGCTGAATATGAATGAAAATGTTACCACCTTTCTCTGACTTTATCTGGATCTTTATCTGAAACTTTACTTCAGACAATTATTTATGTATTTTGATCTTTTTATTATAAACTTAGAGTTTTGCAAGGTGTGTGCATCATTTTAAGAAATTGCACTTCTGAAAATATTTTTAGATTTACCACATATTTCATTTTACACATTGGTAATAAATAATTGTCAAAATTTTTAGTAAGAAAGCTTTCTTACACACCAAGTATACACATTTGTTTTTTAACACTTGAGTGCACTGGAATTGAAGAGTTTCACAAAAAGGTACCATTAACAGCTCAAGAACCCTGTATCACTTTGTGTTTCCAGTGAAGACTGTATAAAGGGTAGGACCATCCCTAGCACACTTTCTGTTCCTTCTCAACACTGATGTTTGAGAGTGGGACTTGCCCTGCTACTTCACGTACAGTGATGATTGCCCAGCAACCTTTGTTCTGTTTTCATCATTCAGCTTATCAACATTTTTTTTTCTGTTTCTCTCTGAAGTGATTTTTCTTCTGTTATCCATGAAGTCCCCAGATTTTTCATTCTGCTGGCAAACGAGGCCATGTGCACAAAGAGATGTGCCATCTTGTTTGTGTTGCAGTCACTGCTGGGTCAAAGCTATGTTAAAGGGAAAAAAAATGCAACTCCTGTAATATTGTCAAAGGTGTCTCAAAAATTCAAGGAGCTGTGCTTGAGAGAATGTCTTCCATCATTTTACTGTCTTCTGATCCTGAATTTTCTGAGGTGGAGACAAAATTATCCATGTCAAGAATGCTGTTGTGCCTTGATCTGATTCCTTTTACAAGGCTGGGCTGTCCGTAACCTTCTTGAGGAACTGGAATGGCACTCTTAATTCACCGTATTTCAAGGACTGTAGCTGCTCCAGATCAGGAGATAGCTTTGGAAATACTAGTTTTGTGTTTGTGCTTGGATACTTACCTGGTGATTACAGGTGGTTTGGGTTTTGTTTGTTTGTTTCTGTGGGGACAGTGGAAAATTGAGCTCTGTGCTGTTGTAAATTAAATTAACCTCAACTATTGACCTCAACTGTAGCTATTTAACTTAAAGACACTTTACTTCCCTTCTTCACGCTGATTAGGCAGTAGATTGAGAAATCTCCTTCTGCAGGTGCTTTCCCAGGTTGCAAACGTGTTCCCCTTTTAAGTTGCCAGTGCTTCTAGAGTCATGGAGCAGAGGAAGTTGGCAGCAAGTCTTCACTTAATGCTGGCCCATGCAGAGTCCCACAGCAGCCTGTTTTTCATTCCTTATTCTTTTTCTCCCATTCCTCTTACACTGAAGTTAACGTTTCTTCTTCACACATCAGGGTGAAATCAGAATGGTAATGGGCATGTCTCCTGAGTAGAGTGAATTTCGCTTTCAGATCATATTGGAGCAAAGTTCTATGAACCGTTGGTTTCTATTTCAACTTGTGCAGACTAAGAAAGTTGAAAATCTAAATTTAGGTTTCTTCTTAAATTTTTCTTGTTGTCCTAGTATCCTGTCCTCATGCTTTATGTCTGTAGGACTGGAAATTAAATGTGCTCCAGCATTTAAAGCTCAGGACTGGAGGGAGTCTGTTTCAGTTCTGGCTTTGCTGCAGGTGTGTTGCACGACCCTATGCAAAGCATTTCGCTTTTTCCTTCAGAAGATAAGGTTGTTTAGACAGGCCTTCAAAAGTAGTATTGTGAAGTTCAATTCATGAATGTTTGTAAATTGCTGTAGGTCTGTTTTTACACGGGTGTTTAGATGAGATTTTTGCATTTAGTGTAGTAGATAATAATTACTGGATAAATAACTGCAAGAAATCCTTTCAAATCTATGGGTGTTTTTTTCTGTAAGAGTTTAAGATGGTTCGAAAATGACTTGTTAGTCACTTGGGCTTAATGGTGTGCTGATTTATTTTTTCTCTGTTGGGGAAGTTTCAAGAGTAAATGAAAAACCCATTGAGGGATTGGGAAGATGTAGGAGTGCTAATCCCTATAGCTTGCTTTAACTAAAAAGAACAAATCCGAACAACAATTGTCATTTGGTTTCTGCAGAGTGGCACAGAGAAGGCACAGAAGAGTAAGAACATGGACTCGTCATATAAACATCTTCAGTAAAGATTATATCTTTGTGCCTGTGAATGAGGAGTAAGTCTGTGTGTTTTAGACACCTTTTCTGATATTTAAAATTTAAATGTTTGAATGTTGTGATGATAAGATTGATGGCTGTAAGGTGGGATCATTGGACACATTAGATTTCGAAGAAGTAACAGGTGTGAAATGAATAATTTTGAAGTCTTTTCAAAAGTTAAACTTTTATTTAATTGTCTTCAGTAAACTTTTCATCTTAGTTTTTTGTTTTACTGAAAATTGCTTTTATGTATTTTTCAAAGTAATTTGTGTGTCATTATATGATTCCTGTACACTTAAGTAATATTTCTATAAAGAAATCACAGCAACTCATAGTGTTATGGGTCAGGAGTAGTACTTCCATGGTCTGTGCCTTGGCTTGGTTGAATAACTGACTTGCACATGGCAACTCCAGTAAATCTGAACAGTCATTGAGAGTTACATGTGCAAAACAGCTGCAGAAAGAGATGAGGCTAGAGGCATGCCATACTATATTCAGCTATATTCAAAACTGGGATCACCGTTGGAGATTATTTTATTACTTCTTTTTTAAGTGTGGGATGGGTGGTGAGATGCTGATAAATTGCTGTGGTGCATTTACTGTTTTTTTTTAAAGGAATTGATACTTATTTTTGCTGTTATGCCACAATGCAAAGTAAAAAACAAGCGAGAGGATTAGTAGGAGATGCCATGAAGGAACATGGCAACGATGGTTATGTGTCCATGAGCTCTCGGTGTTATAAAAACTTTTCATATCCTTTTCGGAACCAAATGTTATACAGTTTTGACGTTTTTTCCCCCCTCTCCCCACTGCTGGGCAGGTCTCATTGGTACATTGCAGTTATCTGTTTTCCTTGGTTAGAAGAAGCTGTGTATGAGGAGCATCCCTATCAGAATTCATTATATCACCAGCCTCAACAGTCTCCACTTTGGTCAGACAGTGAGGACATTAGAACTGGTTCAGTGTTGGCCTTTCCTGGTAACTGCAAGGATGAAGAAGAAATGGATACTAACAGAAGTTTATTTTCAAAAGGTAGGTAATCTAGAAGAAAATTATGTCAAGCCGTATACACTTCTAATACTGTTTTAATCCTTGAAGGAGGGATATGATGTCTTAAAAAGTATCTTTCACATCAAGATTGATGTAATATGTTTTTGTATTACTATGCATGGCAAGGACTGCACTGCATTCTTGTTGTCTGCAACTCTGGAACAATACTGTAAGGGACATGTAAAATCAGTGGCTCAGATCCCATCATGAGTGGAAAGTTCTTGGATTTCAGTAAGAATTTTATCAGGAAGGAAGGCCCTCAGTAACTGCTATTTGAACATTCAGAAGGGAAGCAAAATTAGTTTCTATTTCACTATTGTATTTTGAATACTAATGATCATGAATTTGAAAATGAATATATTTCAGTTAGGAAATACTTTCTTAAGACTTTTTAAAATTTGGTCTTTTGTACTAGGTGGCAATGAAATTGCTGCTTCTGCTTCAGTCCTGGATTCAGGTATTTCTAAAGTAAGTGCCTTTTTGTACTGACAGAGGAAACGTATTACTGTATTTCTGAAGGCTCTGAGACTTGACCAAGTGATTTTGCATCACCTTTTTTGCAGTAGCTGTTTATGTTCTGTGGCCTGCAGCATGTGCAAGGCATTTTGAATTAGCCTAAAGTCCTCCTTTGCCTACCTATGTTGCTTATGCTATGCTTTCATGTATTTTTAAAAATTATTTATCAGTTTCTCCCTTTCTGAAATGGGAGCCTCTCTGGTTTTACCTTTAAATCTATGAAGACATTTGAGTTTACAATTGTTGTGGTTTTTTTAAGGTTATTTTTATTTTCTCTTCTCCCAGATCTCCCTAAGTAATTCCAAAAGGCAGATTTGTAAAAGGTATGTTTCTGCTTTCATACTAATATTGTATCATTAAATTATATTAAGAAATTCTGCAGTAATTCAGTTATTTGTCATAAAGCCACAGCTGTAGGGACTTGTCCGTTTTTTTTCCATGTTTGTTCAGATATTGGTGCTCTTGTTAAGCTGTATTCAAACAAAATATTTGCTTCAGTAGTGTTGGTAATGAAAGACTACAATGATTTGTTTGTTTGTTTTTGTTGTGTACAGGCCTTGTATACTCATCTTAGATTCTTTGAAAGCTGGTTCTGTGCAGAAAACAGTTCAGGTTTTGAGAGAGTAAGTAACTACAGTTTCTATTTATTAGCAAGAGGTGCTGCTGGTCATGTTTCTATGTTCAAAACCTTTCTCTGTAAAGGTGTACATTTCTAATGCTGAAGAAAAATCCATGAAGAGTCACAACAAAGAAAATTGTAATAGCAATACAGAGGCTTGTGTGAAAAGCTGAAACTAGCCTTTGTTCTACAGCCCAGATACAATGCAAAAATTGTACAGTGGAGAGTCTTATTGGAAAAAAAAAAAGAAAAGTAGAGGGGGTTGGGGTTTTTTTTTTTTAATCCCCTCCAGTTCAGCAGCAGAGGGTGTTTTTAAGGGCAGAAAACCAGATTATTTGAAACGAATACTTCGAAATTTAAATGATTAATTTTCCAAAGGGCTGATCTTCATTTTTTTGATGGAGCTTACAGAACTACAGTGTTAAATCCACTCCTACCTATGTGCAAAAAAGTAGAAACTAGACGGAAGCTGTCTAAAAGCTTAATGTGTCAGTGTAGTTATATCAGAATGTATTATTTCTTTTGAAAAGTGAGACTAAAAATATATTGTCTTTTATGTGATAAGTATGTAAGTATTGAAAGATCGTCTTCAAACTTTCAGTACTTTTACATGCTTCTAATGACTTTAACATCTATCAACTACTTTTTAAAAAGTTGCTAATATTAAATATTTGAAGGTAAACAGAATTGTTCTTTTTGTTCTCTCTTACATTCACTTCACTGAACGGAACAAAAATCTGTAAACCAAATAGTACCTCCTTCTTGTAAAAGTAAATTCTTCAAAATACTATGTGAGGGTTAGAAGAGAATCAGAAATTTTTGTAAAGCCACCTTTTCCCTAAATAGAGAGGCTTCCCCACCATGTGTGTCTTGGGAGAAAGAATGAAATAGTAATTTTTTTAAATTTTTTTTTTAATCTCTGTGGGATGTATTAACTTAGTGCTCTATGCTTTGAGCTACTCCTGGGGTTGAAATTCCAGAGAGGGCGGCTTCCTGGAGTTCAGAGAGATGTCATGAAAAGTCAGAGCTGATTTACGGAGCTGTGAGATGATGGAAGGTTGGGAAGCAGACCTCTTATTCCTTCAATGCAGTTAAACCCTGAAAGTGGAAGTTTAAGGAAGCTGATGCAGGGGTTCCGTGATGTCTGCTTTCCTTGAGTTGATTTTTGTTGTGTTTTGGGCAGTGGTCAGGTTCAGACAAATTAATTATGAAGTCTATAGTCACAGGTTCTTGCAGTTTCTAGGGAAAGTGCTTCCACTGAACTGTCTTCATCTTTGAATTGTTTCATGTTTGCCTTGTTTTCACAGTTGCCATTTTCCCCAAAAGCTGTTTGGGGTGGTTTGTATGTATTTTTATTCTCAGAATTGCAAGGACTTGGGGCTTTTGGAAATCAAACACAAGGTCTGTCTTAAAGTATACATTTTTTATTCAATAAAGTCAGACCTTATGTTTGATTTTTCACAAGCCCTAAGCCTTTGCAACTCTGACTAAAGTCAGCAGAAAAGTATAGGGAACTGTTGCCTTTGAAGATCAGACCCATTTGGCTTTCAATCCTGTCTTCAAAATCAGTGCCCAGCACAGAATGTGGCGTCAGTGTGTTGCTACTGAAACACAAGAACAGTAGAAAAGCCTGATAACAAATAAGTCATAATTATTAAAGAAGTGATCCCTTAAGGTTTTTAACAAGTCTTTATATACCTTGTAGACTAGTAGGTTGCAAGAGTTATATTGGTGCAATTGTAACTGAAGTTGTTCGTAAGGTGAATTCTAAGGTCTTTTTAATGGTTTGCTTAGGTTAAAAAAACACTGCTGGCCTCTTAGGATGAACCCAGGAAAAATCTGTGTGATAGCCAAGAAAGATTACGTGAGTTCTTCCTTTAGATAAGGTTTAAAAATGTCCTGGTATCATAATAGCTTGAAGGAACTCAGCACAAATAACTGTATTTAAATAATGTCATGCATCTTTCTGGCTTGTATATTGCATATCATATGGGAGAGATGCCCCTGCGTGTGAGAGAATATTGGATAATAGAAATTGTGTTGTTCCTTGTACAAATTTCTTTGACAGATTCTGTGAAAGAAATTGATTAAAGCTATTTTAGCTTTTTGGTCAGCTCCAGAACAATATTGAGTAGTATCCCAGAATGCATTGAGCTTGGGAGTTATTTCTCAAGTATTTAATCTGCTTGCTTTCTTTTGTAGGTACCTTGAAGTGGAATGGGAAGCTAAACGAAAAACGCACCGAGAATTCAATAAATCAACAATGATTGACCTGTGTCCCAGAGTGCCTAAACAAGATAACAGCAGTGATTGTGGGGTCTATTTGCTGCAATATGTGGAAAGCTTCTTCCAGGTACAAATGGAAACTACCTTCCCTTTTCCCCAAAATTACCTTAAACCCCAAAGATGTATTTCTGAGGGAAATAGCCAGACGCGAAAGCCTGTGATGCTCAGCCTCAAACGTGTCAAAGCCATTTCAGGAAGAAGAGAGAAAACCCATACTTGAAGTAGTGGCAGGGGTCTTTTTATCTGGAGCACAGATGGTTTCTCATCTGTGTTTGTGTTTGTTGGCAAACATTTCTGACCTTGTACTTTAATGTTGCTTTTACATTGACACATTCAATATCCCTAACTATTTGGATGTACTTAGAGTCTTAGTTTACACATTCTTGGCCTACGGATGTTACAAAGGCATCTTTTCTGTGCATCTCTTCTTGTAGCCTCTAAAACTTTGGTCAGGTTGTGCATTGGCCTTTGAGTGGCTCTGCAGGTAGCAGCTTCTGCAGAAAGAGGGATGGGGAAATCCTTTAAAGTGCATGCACAGAGCTAAGGTAGCCTCTCTTTTGTGTTCAGCCCATACCTTTAAACATCTGCAGATGCTGGGCTTTGGGTGCTGTCTTTTAGGGTGTCCCCAACTCTTCTTCCCCCTCATCGGTGCAGTGCCCTTTTGCTCTGTCCTTTGAATGGCTCTGCCTGTTTGACGCCGATACTTGTGGTCCATGTTCTCTCTGAGAGTCCTCTGCATGGAGAGCCGTGTGTGGGTCCTTGGGCAGTGGACAGATTTTTCTTCTGTAGTAGAACAGGCTGCCATTCCAAAGTGCCTGTACACTGATGCACACAGCGTGGGGAATAAACATGAGGAATTAGAGACCTGTGTGCAGTTGCAGGGCTATGGTGGTGTTCAGATCTCAGGGATGTGGTGGGATAGCTCACGTGACTGGAGTGCTGTGATGGATGGATACAGGCTCTTCAGTAAGGATGGGCTGGGAAGATGCGGTAGAGTTGCCCTTGATGTGAGAGAGCAGCTGGAATGCATGGAGCTTTTCCTAGGGCTGCATGAGGAGCCAATTGAGAGCTTATGTGTAGTGATTAAAGAGCAGACTAGTATGGGTGACATAGTAGTGGGCATCTGCTGTAGGCTACCTGATCAGGAAGAACAAGTGGATGAGACCTTCTGCAGACATCTAGAAGCAGCCTCACCTTCACAGACCCTGGTCCCTGTGGGGGACTTTAACTACCCTGACATCTGCTGGAGGGACAACACAGAAGGACATAAGCAGTCCAGGAGGCTCCTGGAGAAGCATCAGTGACAGCTCCCTGACCCAAGTGACAGAGGAGCCAATGAGGAGAGGTGCTCTGCTGGACTGCATATTTGCAAGCAAGGAAGGTCTGGTTGGGAGTGTAAAGGTCAAAGGCAGCCTTGGCTGCAGTGACCACAAGATGGTGGAGTTCAGGATCATGAGAAGAAGGAGCAGAGCAAAAAGCAAGATCATATGCCTGGACTTTGGCCTCTTCAAGGATCCACTTGGAAGACTTCCATGCAATAAGGCCCTGGAGAGAAGAGGGGTCCAAGAAGACTGGTTGATATTCAAGGAACGTCACCTCCAAGCTAAAGAACAGTTCATTCAAACAAGCAGGGAATCAAGCAAAGATGCCAGGAGACTTGCATGGATAGAGGAGCAGCTCCTGGCAAAACTCAGACATAAAAAGGAAGTGTACAGAAGACAGAAGCAGGGACAAGTAACCTGGGAGTAATACAGAGGTGCTGTCCAAGCATGCAGAGACATAATTCAGAAAGCCAAAGCCAAACCCAACTGGAGTTCAATCTGGTGAGGGATGTCAAAGGCAACAAGAAGAGTTTCTATAATTACATAAGCAGCAGAAGGAAGACTAGGGAAGATGTGGACTGACTGCCGAATGGGGCAGGGGCCCTGGTGACACAGGACATGGAAAAGGCTGAGTTTCTGAATGCCTTCTTCATCTCACTCTTTACTAACAAGACTGGCTTTCAGGAGTCCCAGGCCCTTGAGACTGGGGAAAAGACTGGAGCAAGGAAGACACACCCCTGCTGGAAGAGGATCAGGCTACGGAATACTTAAACTAGACATTCGTAAGTCTGTGGGCCCTAGTGGGATGCTCCCATGAGTGCTGAGGGAGCTGGCTGATATCATTGTGAGGCCACTTTCGATAATCTTTGAATGGTTGTGGCAATTGGGAGAAGACTGGAGGAAAGCAAATGTCACTCTTATCTTCAGAAAAGGCAGGAAGGAGGACCTGGGGAGTGACAGGCTTGTCAGCCTTGCTTGGATCCCTGGGAATGTGATGGAGCAACTAATCCTGGAAACCATTTCCACACATGTGAAGGACAAGAAGGGGATTGAGAGTAGTCATCATGGATTCACAAAGGCGGGTGGAGGAGTCATGCTTGACCAACCTGCGAAGCTTCTATGATGAAATGGCTGGCTTGGTGGATGAGGGGAGGGAAGTGGATATTGTCTACCTGGACTTCAGCGAGGCCTTTGACACTGTCTCCCATAAGATTCTCATAGAGAAGCTGATGAAGTATGGGCTGGTTGAGCAGACAGTGAGTTGGATTGAAAACTGGCTGACTGGATGGGTCCTGAGGGTGGTCATCAGTGGCAGGCAGTCTAGTTGGAGGCCAGTAACTAGCAGTGTACCCCAGGAGTCAATACTGGGTCCAGTCCTGTTTAACATCTTCGTTAATGATCTGGGTGTTGGGGCAGAGTGCACCCTCAGCATGTTCACAGAACTGGGAGGAGTGGCCCATATGCCAGATGCTTGTACTGCTATCCAGAGGGACCTTGAGACGCTGGACAATGGGCTGACCAGAACCTCATGAAGTTCCACAAGAAGTGTAGACTCCTGTGCCCAGGGAGTAACAACCTCAGGCACCGAAATATGCTGGGTGTCACCCAGCTGAAAAGAAGCTTTGCTGAAAAGGACCTAAGGGTTCCGGTGGACACCAAGTTGAACATGTGCCAGCAGTGTGTCCTTGCGGCGAAGAAGGCTAGCAGTATCCTGGTCTATGTTAGGAGGAATGTTGCCAGCAGTTCAAGGGAGGTGATCCTTCCCCTCTCCTCAGCGCTGTGTCCAGTTCTGGTCTCCCCAGTACAAGAGAGAGATGGTGCTATCGGAGCAAGTCCAGCAAAGGGTCACAAAGATGATTGAGGTACTGGAGCATCTCTTCTATGGGAAGAGGTTGAGAAAGCTCAGACTCTGAGAGAAGGCTCGGGGGGATCCTATCAATACGTACAAATACCTGAAGGGAGGATGCAAAATGGACAGAGCCCTCTGTTTTCAGTGGTGCCCAGTGACAGGACAAGAGGCAATGGATGCAAACTGAAACATAGGAGATTCCCTCTGAACATAAGGAAATGGATTTTTTTTTTTTTTTCTTTTCTTCACTGTGAGGGTGACAGTGCTGGTACAGTTTGCCAAGAGAGGTTGTGGAGTGTACCTCCTTGGAAGTGTTCAAAACCTGTCTGGGCATGGTCCTGGCAACCAGCTCTAGGTGGCCCTGCTTGAGCAGGGGGGTTGGACCAGATGAACTCCAGAAGTTCCTTCAATCCTCAGCCATTTTGTGATAGATGGATTGAGCTCTTGTGTAGGTGGAAAATGAAATTCTTTACCAATGCTTTTGAACTGCCCATTCTCTAACAGTGAGGTCATGTTCTGCTTGCAGAAGCAAGGCCAGGACAGGGTGGTTGTAATTTGTCCTAAACGTACCAGGGCTCATAGACCACAAATCATGATGTGTTTTTCACTTTGCTTTTTCAATTTATCATATGCTACTTTATTCAAAGGAAGGAGAAAGTTAAATATAAGGATGGCAAAAGAATGAAGAGGGAAAGAGGAGAAGATTGACTTTGGCAAATCAGATGTGGTGGTGTGGTCTTACTGCCAAAGCTGCCAGCACCTCTCAGCCGTTTCAGTTTACTATCCTCTTTTGTTCTGAATTCTCCCCCTCTCATGTCCTGCTAAAACTTCTAGCAGTGTTGCTGCTGCTTTGTTGTCTCCTATCAGACAGACCAGCTCATGACAAAAAAACACATGCCTGTGGGAACAAAACCTCAGCATGCTGAACTGCTGTATGGTTGATCCTTCCCTATGGTATGATCGTACGTGTGTATTTTGTGACCAAAGTGCATCTGTCCCTTGTTAGATATCAAGAGTATGTCTAATTGTATCAGAATACGTGGAATCTACCTTGAATGTGTTCTTATACTGATGTATCTTTTAAGAGAAGTGGTCATAACCTGTTTGGTGTTAACCATGAGTAGCCTGTGGTAAGGGTATATATGTGATTACCATGAAGGGACTAGAATTTGACTTTGAAGCGTGTCACTGTCTCATAGAAACTTTTGTGCTTCCCTGGTCTCAGCAGTAATGGAAGGGTTTGAAATCTATTTGAAGGTTGCTTTGGGAAATTCATGCTGTAAATACTCCTTTTTCTGTTACCAGAATCCCATAGTTAACTTTGAACAGCCGCTCAATCTGGAGAAGTGGTTCCCTCGTCAGCTGATCAGAAGCAAAAGAGAAGAAATTCGAGACCTCATCTTGCAACTGCACTTCCAACAGCATAGTGGCAGCAGCAGCTAATAAATCTAATAAGCCAGACCTGGCAAAGAACATTGCTGTATAAAGTAGCTGGAACTCTGCTCTAGCAGCATTTGGGCTCTTTCTGCCTTGCAAGGAAGGAAAAAAAACAAACCAAAAACCCCAAACAAACCACAAGAAGTATTTTGTTTGTTCAGTGTGTATTTATTTAAAGAATTTTTTTTCATTGGGGTTGTCTGGTCATAGAATGCAGTTGTGGGGGGGAAAGGAGAAAGTTGTAGATAAAAGTGTAAATATGTAAGTTAAAGCTAATACATATGGATTGCTAATTGATTCTTTACTTGGAATATGAAAGCTGTGTTACAGGTATGTGCCACAAGGATGTAAAAATATTTTCATCTTTTGGAGCCTGTTCTTTACAATTCTGTATAAACATGGATGATCATGTAGGAGTCAGGCCTGAAGATAGGATTTTGACCCTATACTATGTCTCTTTCAATTTTGCAGCTCATACAGATAGAATGAATACTATGTATTGTTTTAATTTAAAGATCTAATATTGACTCTCTTTAGAGATGTATTTTTTGTTTTGTTTCTGATTATATACACAAGTAGTCTGCATGTGTCAAAGTTCTGCCAAGATTTGAGGCTCCTGAGTTCTGATTTTTTTTATTTTTATTTTTTTCCTCCCTACCATTTTCATCATAAAAAATTATTTCCAGGAGTGGAAGACATTTGCTTGAGAGTGACCTCTGAAATCTTTTAAAGTTGACAGTGGATTTTTTTAAAGTTTTTTTTTGTGAATTTATTTTCTTATCAGATTTTAGAAGAAATCTTGCTCTCAAAGTACATGCCAGTACAATACATGTAGGCAGTAGATTTTTAACCCTATTAGCCATATTTTTGGGAGTTATTCTTGTGAATCTTATGGCATCACTTGCATTAGAAAGGCAAGCACCAGTCTCTGCAGAAGATTAAAAAAAGGCTGGTCTGGTTTTGAATACAGGATCATAATAATGGTACCCAAAAGTTTGAGGTGTTTTACTGAAAAAATAAGGCCATTTTCATTCAAAAAGGTCATTATGTTATATATAATATGTCTTTAAGATATGTAATTTACGTATAAGAAAAACAGAATTTATACTTTGCTCAGGAGAATTGAGTAAAGATGCCTGAATATTTGAGGTTTGAGCTCGGACTTGATTTGAAAGCTAGCACAAGTTCATCATTGTCTTAATATGTATTTATGTAGTTTTTCCTTAACCAGTGATCACATAATTTTAATAACATTTTGACATGTACACACTTTTTTCTGTAGTTACTGCATGATAGAAGATGACTGTTTTAAGAGGATGCTTTCTCCTGTTCCCACTGTAAGTAAACAGTGTCGTCACAACCTTCAGAAGCACCATGTGTCAGATAACCACCAAAACCACCTGTGTCATAAATGTATCTACAAAACCAGAGCTCTTAAAGGTGCAAGTAGGCTAGAGAGTTAAAAAAAAAATTGAGGGCAACCCAAAGATGTGAACGCTTTTATGGCACTGCAGAATTCTCAGGGCCCCTTCCCTCAAGACAACGCTGAAACGTAGGATTTGGAAAATCCAGGTATTACTTCAGGTTCTGTACAGTCATCAAAAAAAACCCACAAAACACCATTGTTTCTCAAACCAGGAAGCATTCCTTCTGGAGAAGAGAGGCAATTTTAAAACAAAATAATTTGCTGAGTACAGTTACTTTCTGTATAGCTGCAACCAGCCTAGTGCAATTACTGTATGGTTTTTGTCTTTGTTGCTACTTTAATTCTGTAGCTTGTCACTACCCCCCAACCAACATCTGTCCCCCTCATCCCAGAGTTTTTGTGGCTTTCATCACCTAAATCACATCATCAGCATTACTTACAGGGATAATCTGTGTATTTATTGTAAGACAGACTAAAGATAAAATGCAGAAATGTGTGCCCTTTCTCGACACCTTTTTAATTTATGAATATTTTCAGTGTTCCCTTATGAAAAATATTTTGGGCTCTTTCTTATGGTAAAGTTAGTTTTTATCATAAAGTCATTTGTTCTTTTTTAAATTGACTGGTTTATAGATATTTAAAAGCAAAAGTCATGTATAAACTTTTCTAAATTGTTTTTATAACATCAAAGGATTGCCTTTGTAGATTTGTTAGATATGTGCTGTGAGAATGCCAATACATTTGATATTAAAATTATCTCCAGAAGTTGCTGAATGTGATTGTTGCCATTCTTTTCCCAGCTGCCACAAATAGCCAGTGAGCTAAGCGTAAGGTAGGCCATCTTAGTGCTTTTAAGGTGTATACACAGTATGTCTCTTAACTCAAATTTGTATCAAAGTGGTGATTTGTTCTCTAGTCCTTATAAAGGCATGCAGCTAGTTCACAGCTTCTTGTGGCAAGCAGGGCTGCTTTTTGACTCAAGAGCCTTACAGTTGTTTTCTGTAGTTAGGCTAACAGTCTTCACAGCCTGAATGACTATCCTGGGAAATGCCTGGGACCACCAGCTGCAACCCACCCCATTCCAGCAACTTGCATTTAAGAGAGAGGTGGTGAATGCTAGGAAGTGTCTGTGGGAAAAGTTACACTCCAGGTACCTTTGTGCTTCCTTTTTAGTTGCTAGGACTCCCCAAAGATAACTTTTAGCATATATAAGGCACCAGACTGACTCAGGGACATTTTTGCACATCTCCTGCATCTCCATTTCCTGTATTAATCCCTGTTTAACTGAAATGTTGGAGTGATACAATAACTTCAAAGCAAACCAATTGTAAGGCCCTTTACCCTACACTCTGTAATTTTGGTGTCAAGGCAATGAATTGTACTCAAAAGTGTTAAATGTAGCTATCGGTTTCTTTAAAACAAACTGCCACATTCTGGCTGTGTGGGACCAGAAACTGGCTTCCATGAAGAAACCTGAGTCATGGATATCTCTTTAAGGTACTGTTGGCAAGCACGAGACAAGAAACAAGGTGGAAGAGAAATAACTTGTAGAAAGTAAATATTCCGGGAAAAAATATATAAACCCCTTAGTTTTCATCAAGAACTGGAGAATCGAATCATGAAACTGCAAGTGTGCTTTTTTAAAAGTATCTGTGTTTTTCCTCTGGAATTGCAGGCAGAGATTTATTGCAGTCCCTCTGTCCTTTCGTGGGACTCGCCTTGTAGAATTTGACCGTGAAATGATCTTGCGGTACTCAGTAAGTACTACACTTTACAAAATAATAAAAACTGAAAAGCCACAGTAGTAACATATGACAGGGAAACAGAATATTGCTTCTGGCAGCCCCCCCGAAAAAGACTGGTTTCTAGATGGAAAAGCAGGAGGTGTAGAATGAGACTTGAAAGGTCTCAGGATTGAAAATGTTTCCATTAATGGTCGAATAAAACCAAGACCAACAGCAATAATTCTGCCCAACCAAACTGAAGTTGTAAACGCTGTTCAAAGAGGAAGCACAGGCAATGGCATCATCTTTGACTGTTGAACAAGGTAAGAGATACTTACCTGATCAAGAGTTCAGAAAAGGAGGAATGCTGAGAATAGGTTTACATTACATGGACAGGTAGATAATGAAGTGTTAGATTGATTTGGTTGACCTCACTTTCTGATTTTTCTGCTCCAAATACTTTACTACATGATGAAGAGGTGGCAGTACAACAGGCTATGGTGGGCTGGATTTGCTCAGCTGGAAGGCTACACAGCCTCAGACCTTGTTTATTCTTGGGAGATGGTTCACCAGAGCTTTCTCCAGGAGCACAAGCAAAAGGTGGTAATGGTGAAATGCTTGGCAACAGCAACCACAGAAACTGAACATGTCAAAAGGTTTTGTCTAACCTAATTTTCTCAGCTAAACTGATGGGGAATTTTGTTGGTGAATCCTGTCAAATGCTATAAAGTCCGTTGCTGTAGTCCCGTCACAGGAGACAATTTATAATCTTGGTATTAAGCCATATGAGCTTGGAGATAGGGAATGTTTGCCATCATGTGGCTCTTCATTAGAGGCATTTTCATTAAGGTATACCTTTATCTAGCATTTTTTAGTTACAGGGGAGTAGATGTAGCCTTTTGAATAAGTTGCATTTGAAAAACAAATGAAATTATTTAGAACAGTATGTGTGCTGTAGCAGAATTTCAGTGACCATTACCTTGTAAAGAACTACAATTCAGCTAATCACATTTGCTGTATGAAAGTGCATGTCCTTTCTGTTCAGAAATAAAAATTGTCAGAAAATTGTCTTTTTATTTTTGGAGGTACTGATGTGACCTTGGTGTCACTAGGATTATACTTCTCTGTTTTTTCCCCAGCAAGAATATACTTTCCCTCAATACTTTTGAGCAGATACAATTTGGCTGCATCTTCTGATACAAAATATTACTGTAAAGGCTTTAGTCAAATCAAGCAAGGAGTTAATTTTCCAAGATTATTTTGGAAATCTATTGCAAGAGTTGTTTTGCTTGTTTTAAGAAACTTTAAATTGTGATTGTGCTTTTAGTTATGCCTTTTGCTATCATAAATGTAGGAGATTTTCAGCTGTTGCAAATTAAATTTCAGTGCTGAAATCAGTGTTGAATTTAAAATTGATAGCTTGAACTAATATTAATAAAACGGAATTTAAATGTTTAAAATATTTTATCACACAGACGCTGACATAGCCATACCATAGAAAACAAATTTTGACAGAGGTATAAAGCAGGTAGGTTTTATACTATTCACATTCTGAGTACCTTTGAGTACTTTGCTGATGAAAAAAACAACACCGTAAATCTGAAGACTCTCCAGGAAAACTTAATTGGGTTTCATACTCTTACTAAAGCATATGAATTCGGAGAATTCTCTCTACAAGGATTATTTGTCATGCATTCTTGAGGTAAGTTAGCTTTTGGCTTTATAAGCATGCGTAGTGTTTCTAATCTTGGTTCAGATGCATTTTTGCAGGGTACTGCAAGCAGAAACATTCACGACGTTGCAAGCACTAGTCTCTGCAGAGGATTAAAAAAAAGGCTGGTCTGTGTTGTTGAATCCAGGATGGTAATAAAGGTACCCAAGCTAGCCTCAAAAGTTGCTCTGTCTACCTGGCGATGCTGAATAGGACTTTAAAACAGTTTATGGGCACCGGTGCAATGTTGTTCCTGTGCCTCATATCATCAGGACCATTCAATTTAGAGCTCCAGTGTAGTGTATGGCACTTGGTGCTGCTGCCAGTAGTGTAGTTAGCTTGACAGAGCTAGGGTAGGTGAACAGTGCTGGTTTGATAGATCCAAAATTCTGATTCTAAGAAAACTAGGGGTGTTAGAGCAGCTCAGTGGTTTAACTTAAAGTGTAATTTTCTGGAAAAAAAACGCCAAGGAAAACATGTTGTTCCTTTGAAAAATACTAACTGAAGTCTGTTACATGTCAGAAGACAGAGCCTAAAAACAAATGTGGTTTTATTTGATTCCTGTGAGTGTCCTGTGTGTAATATCGGGAATTACCACTGTTACCTGAATTGCTGGGAGTTCAGGAGAGCAGCTAGAAGAGAGGAGTCAGCGTTGTATACCTAAGGAGCTCTGTGCAAATGCCCTACAGACTGTCATCTGGGAAGCCTTGGGAATCCGGCTTTGAAACATTTATGCAAAACCACTACCAAAAATAGTCACTTCAGACAAACCAGCAGTTTGCTGAGATCGATCTGAACGCAGTAACCAGCAAGTCCTGTGTAACGCCACCCAGGAGACAGTTGTGATGGGGTTTTTTTAGTGGTCTGAATGCAGTCTGCCATTGCAGGACAGCTTCCATACACGTTTCCACAGTGAGCTGACCCTGGACAGGAAGGGAGCTGAGAGTGCTGATGCTTTCCTGCACTCTGTCCCTTCTGCCGTTCTTAGCTGATCATCTCATCAGGCATCTGTGCTAATTTGTTCCTACTGCTTATGTCAGATAATACCTGAACAGAGATGAAAGAATCACAGTTGGCCCTGGCTTTATCTGTGGGGGTAGCACCGCCTCTGGGATGCGAGGGACAGTGGTGTAACAGCACAAGATTTTCTCCTTTAGCACAGACTCGGGCAGTAGGGCTGTATTAGCTCTGTCACCAGAAGAAACAATCCTACAGAAAGGTTGCTGCAGTGTTAACTACATATGCATCACTGTTTAAGCGAGTTAGTGCATTTTTAGATATGTATATTTGTACAAGCAGAAGACAAAACACACTGAGACCTTCCACTGGAGGCTAGTGTGCTCCCTCTGATGTTTTGTGGTCAGCATTATTTTTAAAAAGCACAGAAACTGAAAGGTCAATGAAAAAATGTGGTTAATTAAATGTGAAAGGTGCTGTCCTTGTTTGGACTGTCTGTTAATGGTATGACAAGCTCTGGTAAAGAGCTTAGCTGGCCAGATTAAAATTAAAAAATTGTCTCAGTCCATCTGCTAGCTCCAAGGAGTTTACTTCCATCACCTTTTCTTGTTTCTTCACTAAAGCGGAATACTGCCTTTGAAAAGAATGTTCCCAGGATGTCTTGGCTGACTTTTTCTGCCTAATGTTTTTTCCAAAGATAATTATATGTGACGTCAAGATATTTTCAAGAAGGGCAATGCTGTTGGTTGGTTCAAGGATACGTTAAAGACAACAGCTCTTTTGCTAAAAGGGATTTTCTTTTTTTTTTTTCTTTCTTGCATCATTTTGGCTTTGACACAAATAAGTATGTTTGGCTTCATTTGGAAAATCTTTCTTTGCCTTCCGGTTTTGGGAATGATTAAAGGCAATCTTCAAATAGTTGCAGGTAATACAGAAATCTCATTTATATTCTTGTTTTCAAAGTCTACCTATGGCAGTGTGTAGAAATACAAATACCTCTCTGGTTTAATTATAAACAAAGGGGACTAATATAGGGAAACGTTTGCTCAGATCTGTGCCATGTTATCAGTGTAAATAGGGAATACATAGAGTGATTTCCAGGAGGTACTACTGTACATCTGTGTTGTTTTGAGTATAGACTGTAGCTACAGAAGGCAAGTTTTTCGAGCTTTTAGGGAAATTAAATACTAATAAGTTTTTTACTTAGTGCTTTTATCTTCAATAATTTTGTATTAAACCTTAAAAAGTGAGGTTCTGTCTTCTGCTTATGGAAACTGAAGATATGTCACTTTGGGTAAAGATTGGGCTTTTGCCTTAGTGACCTTTTTTGATGTTCTCACTCTGATGTGCCATGTGGTGGTGGTCTTCTGCGCTAGAGCTGTTAATACACTATCAAGATAACCACATTCTTCTTCTTCCAGTCATTGAAGTCAAAGGTGCTATTGACTTTGAAGTTGCAGAACAAGCTTATAATCTGTGGGATGAAAAATGCCACATGCTTATTACTATTCTTTCTCTAATAAATGGATTTATTGTGATTCTTCTTCAGGCTTGTTTTCTGTGGAAAAAGTGAAAGAAGAAAGTTGAATTAACTTATTTCAGATCAGTTGACTGCTGACTGTGGAGGACAGAGTGCCTGTCAGACTAAGACCAAATAGACACATTCTCCCCTCAGCTGTAAAGTTTTCTCTGCTGTGATGTGGAACAACTAATATGAGAGGGAATTTTAAAAAAGACTAAAGCTGATGAGACCTTTTTTTCCTTTTTCTTTTTTTTCCCTGCTCCAGTTGGGTAGGGACCTATCTCACAGTGGTGAAAGGTGTACTTGCTAGCTGTCAATTCAAGCAGCTTTCTTTTTGCAAGAGATATAAATGCTTCTTGTGGAAAGAAAGTATGGAATAAGGGGAGTTCTTAATTATTTGTTTCACTTCTGACCCTGAAAACTTCTAAGTACATGTTTAGTCACAAATATAGTCCCGTTGACTTAAACAAGCCGCATCACAGAAGGGAAGTTAAGTACAAAACACTACCGTTCAAAGGGTTAGAGCTTTGGGTTGTATTATCATTTGATGGGATGCTGTAAAGAGCTTAAGCTTGTTTATAATACAGTCATACAGACAGGTTACGTCCTTCAGAAACCAGAGCAATGGCATTAAGATACATATGACTGCATCACTGTCTCATCTGAGAAATTTGTGTGGTTTTAATTTTACAGCAGAAGGTTATTCAGCTACGGAAGGAGGACAGGCTAAAGATGGTTCACCAACACCTCAACTCAGTGGCTGGCAGTTGGCAAACCCTTCTCTGCCTCCTGAGTTGAAAAAGCTTAATGGCATCATGGAGGCTGAACAGGTCAACAAGCATTTGCTGTTACGAAGGAAACGGTCCATTCTGTTTCCTAGTGGAGTTAAGATCTGCCCTGATGAATCTGTTGAGCAGGCTATTGCCAACCATCTGAAATATTTCAGGCTCAGAGGTAAGTGACTGTATGTCTCTTGGGTAATTGATAAAGAACATTTATTTATTAAAAAAAAGATGAAGCTTTTAAACATAAATACTAGGCCATAGGAAATACATTATTACCCAAGAAACTTAGTTTTCTGTGATAATCTTCCTTATGAGAGCTGTTCTGAGATAAAAAATCACCTGGTTACACTCATATATCATAAAAGCTCTCAGTCCCTGAAACCACAGTTAATGTTTAATAATTACTGATCCTTTCTTATAGAACAACTTGAATGCTAAGAAAAACAGGTGCTGTGTACAGGTTAGCTAAATGACATTTTGTTTTTATTTAGTGTTCTTCAAGTGCTAGTAGAATTCACTGAGGGATCTTTCAGAAAAGAGTCAAGTCTGAGACGTTGGTATCTCAGCCATGTGACTTTTGACTATGGCTAGTTGTGCAAAGCATAGTATATTCTGTCTAGAAAGCTAATCTCTGTGTATCAGGCTGTGGTATAATAGACGTGAAGCTTTTCTTTTAAGATATAGAAGTTGGTGTGACAGCTTTCTCTGAAAAACTGAAATATTCCTAGTAACAGCTCCTTTCGTGTGATGAAATATTACAGCAATATGATGTATTCTAAACCCTTCTGTCTGACAACATTGGAATGGGACATTGAGGCCATGCAGCACCTTCTGGTATTTGTGTGTCTCTGTAGCATCCAAACAGTTCATAGTGTCTTAACACGTTTGCACGTAATTGGTGAAATGGGAAAGAGCTGCTGTGAGTTAAAGGAGAAGGAAAGGTGTTCAGAGACTCATGTTTAATGAGACTTTTTTGATTGCCTATAGAAGAAGCTCACACTGGTAACACAATTTATTCACTTAGAGCAGTGAAAAACAATTAAAACCAGGAGTTGCTGTTTGCATAAAAGTAAACATAAAGAATGTATTTGGAAAACAAAGTGGAATTATATGGCATCAGAGCCTCATTCAAATACGAATTGTGCGCAGCTTGCGAGGGATGTCAACACTGATGATCATGCAGACAGTTTGACAGGCTTTGCAATCTTCTTGTTTATGTCCACCCAGTAACACTCAACTGTTCTTTATTTTGCTCAAAATGAACCCGTAGTATGTGTTTTAACTGCAGTCACCCCCCAGTTATCTGTGATAGTGGTACGTAAGGACAATACCACGAAAGCAAAAGTGTGAGTGACAATAAAGAAGGAAAATCTGTAAATTATGTTGTAAAAGCACATTTAGAACTTAATGATCCTAGGTTGTACCAAAAATCCACCATGTCCATCTGCTTCCCTACTGGATTTATGGCTTCTACAATCCACAAGGATTTCTTGAGTAGAGATGCTATGACTTACCCTTAGCGCTTTTAACTTAAAACTTTTGAAAAAGATCTCTGCAAGTAGCAGAGGTGACTTTAATTAGCAGCAAGTCGAGCAAGGTCTGGTTCAAGCAACTATGTCATCTTCATTCTGTTAGCAGCAATGCGCTGCACCGTGCATATTTGGTGATGTTTAGTTAATCGCATACAGAGTAAATGCACCTGAGGTAAGTAAGAGTTGATGATGCTGTTACTTTCATTCACAATAAAGCTGTTCCTTGAGTGTTACTGAATTATATACCACTTTTTTTTCTTGAAACCATGTTTTTTCTGGCTAGCTGAATCACCGCAGTGATAAAATAGTGAGAGGGACTTTCTTGTCTCTGCAGTGTCAACAAAATAGTCCCAGGAAAGAGTGTGGTCACTGTTTAGCACTCAGAGAACAGCAGCTAGCAGTGATCAGAAAAATAACTGACCCCACAAGGGAATAAATATGAAGGTACACAGAATTAATTCATTTTTCAATCTCAGTCTGCATTTTAGAATCTTCTTTTTATTCTGTTGAAGTAAGGAATGACTTTAATATCCCATACTTTCTCTGGAAAGGATGATTTCAATACAATCTATTCTTTCCTTGGTTTTACTTTACCATCAGCAATAAACAGTGCCACTTCCATGGAAGGAAAGGTTGGTTACAGTTTTGCTATAAGAGCTTGTTAGAAAAACAGAAAAGGTTTGCATGTGCTGATTAGCAAGATTGCGTTTGTTCTATCTATATTTACCTTAGAAGGTACAGGTGGGAATATAATTACCTATCTGTAGCTCCTTGCTTTTTTTACTTTTGCTAGCTTGCTAAAGCCTTTATTAGTGTCAGAGACTGACAGACGAACATTTCTGTCACAGGCTTTAAGCAAGTGCTTATGTCATATAACAGTAGGCTTAACAGTGTACACCTTTTTTGTTTTCTTCAGACTACATCTGGATTTTTTTAGCCTTAAAAAGATACAAGATAAAGAGATAGGATAAATACATAATAAATCATAAAAAAATTCAAAGGGTGGAAAAATACAGGGATCTGGAGAAAAATCAGTATTTTCTAAGATGGCAGTAGCACCCTTCAGCAGATAAAAGTCTAAGTAATGGCATGATTATTCACTGGTGGTTGTTATTATCACTGTCATAATCGAAAGTACCAGCCAAGAATAGGGGTGGTTTTGTACTTGTTTGTCTACACCTGCAGTCTAGAAGGCAGATTTCTGAAGTGGTGATTTATTCCTACAATCCCATTGCAGTGAGTTTTGCATTAGCAGAAGGTATTATTTTCAGTTTCTTTTGAGGTGAATCTGGAATTATGATTGTCTCTGTACTCCCCAGTATGATATAGTCTCTGCATCTCTTGGAGCTGTATATGGAGGTTGCTGCTGTTGGCTGGCTTTGTATTTAATTTCTTAGAATATGGAGATGGAAATCAGTCATAGATGCTTACAGATTTGGTACTGTAGGCCTATGAGTTGGGTCTTATAGGGTGTTTTTAACACGTCCTTTTAAATGGTGGTAGTGTTATGGTTGTTGCTGGAAGAGTCACGTAATTCTAGTGGTGGTTCATAGCAGGACTGCTGTGATGAAGACAAAGTGTGTCCAATGGGCAGCTGGAGATTTCACAAAACATATTTTGTGGAAATCTAATAGTGGGATTTCAGATAGTGAGTGTGCTGTATATGGTAATGTTGATTATGAATAATGATGTTCTTTACTGCTGACAAGAAGATGGTAGCCCAAGCCCCTGTTAAATAAAAATTATTATAAGAAAAATAGCTGTACCCGCTCACACCAAAAGTCTGTCATGACCAGTCACCTTATGTAGACAATTCAGTGAATCTGTCCATTTCCTTTGGTGTAAACTGCCAGTAGATGGCTGAGGATTGTAGCAGACTTGGAAGTTGAATTAACCAGTACAACAGAAACAAGATAAGGATTGCAAGGTAGCATGGCTTACACCATTTCCATATCCTATGTCTGTTAATTGGCTGCTGGATTTTGACACCATGGCTCAGGGTTAATACTGCTGCTCTTTGCCACCTCTGAGATGTAATTACTCTGGTGGCTACCTTTCCTAAATTCTGTTTGCATTTTTTGCTATGGTGACCCACTGTCTTGAACAATTAAGTGTATGCTCATGAGTGAGTACGTCTTCTTTTCGCATGAGTAGATCAGCTAATCTCTCTGCCAGAACTGTTTTTGTCAGCCAGAGCTTCAGATAAAGCTGAAAATATAAAGATACTGGTTAAAGATACTGACCAAAGAAGGAAGTAGACCATATTCTAGTGTGTCATAGCTGATGAGAGAAAAGGACGTTTTGGAACTCCGGAAGGAATAAAAGATACTTCTCAGGAATGAAGTTCCATGCATGATTATAACCGCTAGATTTGGTAATCCTGGGCATAGCACTGAGCTTTCTCATTTTCCCCTTTCTCGGTCACTTCAATTCTATTTATGGAAGCATTAGAAATAATGGTGTTATGTTCTGCACATGGACATAGTTAAGAGTGAAGTTTCAATTTGATGCTGAAATCCTAAATTTACAAATTGTTCAAATCTTGCTGAATAATGATGAAAGCAAACAGTCAAAACTCATAAGAAGTACCTGGCTAAACAAGCATACAATAAATAAAGTGTCTGGCTGAGTGAGCCTTTTCTCCTTCTTTCCCCCTCATCCCTGGCACATATTATGCATAGCTTATACTCAGCCAGTAAATTCCTGAAGTTTATTTGTAGAAGGTCTAGTCCTGTCTCCCTGTACATTTGAATTTTTAGATGTCAGCATATGCTTCTAAAAAGCTTGACTTTGCCCATGAAAGACACTCCTTTGTAGTTCCTGAAATACTACTGGTGAGAATAGTTTATGTGCTAGAGTTTAGTACATTAGTGTTCAAAGAAAAAAATCTTTCATGTGGATTAGCTAATTCACATTCAAGTATTTTAACTTAAAATCCTGGTTTGTTGTGTATTTTGTTTAAGGGTTGCTATGTTATAGGCCATGCACAGCAGCATTTTAGCAATAGATGAAGTGATTTCTCTGCATGTGTGTATATGAATTTGTTTAGCAAGTGCTAACAAAGTCTTTGCAGGAAAGATCTCTTAGGAGGTGTCTCCCTGTCACTGTAGTCCTTATCAAAACCCACTGCATTAAGGCATTCAGTTGTGCAGAAATTGTTAGAGAGAAGTTGGCCTCATGTTGCCTCAAAATAGAATATTCAGCCTGATTCACTGCTCCTAGCCACTGTACACAATTCAGGTCTTAAGAAGCACTAATGAGATTTAACTAGGATTAAACTCCAGCACTGCCCACTTACACAAATGGCCAGAAAGCCACCCTACCCCCTACTAGGTGCCCAGTGCTGTCATGTGGTGCCCTTTCTGTTAACCTCAGAAATCCTTGAACACAGACCGAGTATAATAGGCTAATTGTCTCTCATTTGAGAGATAAATGCATCCTGAATGGTAAAGCTGGAGCCACAGAGATACTGTATCCTACCCAGGTGCATGAGAGGTAGCCATACAAGAGAATTTCAGAGAGAGAGAGATCATCTCATCACAGATTTTAGCTGGAGGTTTTGAAAATGATGAAGTCTTTGGGAAAGGAAGCTTCCAATAAACTTTTTTTCACCCCTTCCTGCAGATTTATAGGACTGAAAAGAGCTTGTGCCTGCCTATGTGGCATTTTTTTGGCTGAAACACAATTTATCTTAAGCTTTTCAGGATATTCTCTATTATTTGTAAGTATTACTTGAGCATAAACACTGCATTTGAAGCAGATAAGCTCCTGAGGGCTGGGCTTTTCAGCTTCCGGAGTAGCTATGCTGGGATTCACATGGTCTTACTACATGTCCAGCTTTCTGAGGCAGCCTTTGAAACGTGTTACGGCCTTTAAAAGTCAAGACCTTGCTTACTTTAAGTGCCTATGACAGTTCACTCAAGTGGAAGTTTGCACAAGGGCATGGGCCAAACATGCTGATCTTTCAGTTTTTCCTACCTCCTTTCTCACCTTGAAGATGATTATCTCAGTGATGAGTTAAGTGACTTCTAATTTCTGAGGCATTTTAGGATGACGTACATGCAAAATGTAGCATGTGCATGCAAAATGTACTTTGGAGAAAAATTGCAGAACAAGCGGTCTGGTTTGCATTCTTGGTTTGAATTCTGATTTATTGTGTCAGTCAGTTACATGTCTTCTGCATAGCTGCTTCCTTTCCTGTAAACAGCTGGAACGATCCCATTTGTGTAGCAGGGAGCCTCTCTCTCATAAGCCTTCATTTTTTTAAACATTTGAATTCTTGAAAGGAAAATGGCAAAGTAGCCAAGAGATCAGTTAACACTAAATACAAGTTACTTACTACTGCAGCCAGGGGACGAAGGAAGTAATTTTCTACAGGAGTTTACCTTCCCACCCATGTGTAGCTTCAAGGCTCTTAGCTTGCTGCCTTAAAAGATTGATCTCGATTTTATGATGCTTTTAATCAGTATTGTTTGCCAGGGATTAGAGGCCTCGTTGCAAATCCTGTCTCCTCCAGGGCATGGTGTTGCTAATGCTGTCCCATATATCTGTGCCTGTGGCTACCCCTGTAGCAGGCTAGTGAAAGTTTGGCCTGAGATCTAGCCATAAAGACAGGCTCTTCTCACATGCCCCGAGGGCTGATCGGCTATTCAGGTGGCATGTGGCAGCACTGCTGGGTCTGCTCTGCAGTTCTTTCCTGATACTGCCAGGGCTGGCTGCTTGGTTGGTTGGTTTTTAAGGATTTTGCAGCTGGTCTTAGAAACCTAATTCCCGGAAAGATCATAATGCAAAGCCTGTACAGCAGATTTATTTTACTTCATAGTTGGAGTATGTTAACACAGCGTATTGTATGATTAAGCAGGCAGGTTCAGTCATAACTCTGAACTGTTGGGCTCCTGTCAATTTTTTGTAAGCTCTGATGCTGCAAGTTTTTCCCATTCCCTATCTACTTTAAACGTTTTATATTTAAAATTCAAAGTTACATTGCTGTTCAAAAAGCTTACTGGTAAACTTGTTTGGTTCCCTCCCCCCGACGCATTTTCTTTTATTTTTTTTATTTTGGTTTCAAGGAGTTGCTGTTTTAAATAGTAGTCAAAAGTTGCTTCATTTATTGTCAGCATAGGTAGATAGTGTACGTGGCACAGATACTGGCAAGTTGCTGGAAGGTCAGAAAGGAAAGATACACAATATATATAATTATTTACTGAAGCTTCCACTCAGGTCCTGTTTAACTTTGTTTACATTTTTATGTCTTTGAGTTTTGTCTACAGAGTCTCAGAATGCTTATAATCTAGTTACGAAAAACAAGTTTTTCTTATATGGGAGTTCTCAAGAATTTGTTGATAAGAAACTTTGAAAAAACCCCCTCACCAGCAGATAGTTGAAAACCTGCCACAGGGCTGGGCTCCACCTTCAAGTTAAAAGAAGGTTAATCACATTTATTAGGGTACTTGAATGCACTGTGAGGGTGGTGTCTCTTCAGTTCCCTGGGTGGCCATATCAATGAAGCCGTGATAGTGCCCTTTGACATACCTGAAGGAGAGATGGAAGATGGAATCATGCTTGTCTCTTTCTTTACATGGGCATGATTTGAACAACACTGAAGAAACTGTGCTGTTCTTTTTCTGTGCTTGGAGTGGCAACTCTCATCTAACTACAAAACATTGAAAAGGTGTAGGAGAAAGACTTAAACAAAATTGTTCCTTTTCTTAGCCAGGATACAAATTTGTTCTTGAACACCATATAGGTAAGCATGTCTGGGGATGGTTCTTGGGTTGAGCCCTTACGGCCTGGATTTGTTACCCTGCAAAGCAATCTCCTGCTTTACAAACTGTCCAGTTGGAATAAACAGGTCAATGACAATATGGACTGCGTGTCAACAAGGTTGGGGGGTGACTGTGTGTGGCAAGCAGCTCACCATGGCTGAGGATGCAGTTTCCTGGGCAAGGCTAACAGAAGTATTTAAATGGCAGTCGTGGTAGATGTTTGCCTGGAGTTTTTAATCCCTCCCTTTGTGTCCGTACTAGCAAACTCTCAGACTACTTCAGAGGAAGAAATGGGCCAGCCTTTTCTTTCTGAATATGGAAATAATTTGCACCAAATTGTTCCTGGTCACTGCAGTCAAAACGGCTAGATAGGGGATAGGCTAGAGAGGACAGAATGTGACTCCTTATCTGTGTCCCCTTTCCTCCTTCCACAGAAAACATGACCCTGTTCTGACAGCTTAGGTCTGATTAGTGGGCTTGGAGCCCACAGATGGCACAAAGCCTCTGGGACTGGAATTCAGTGGGGTGTCTTAATTCCAAATGAAAGGACACACAACAAATCCTTAATCTATTGGGAGCTGATTGGGACAACTGTTCATACAGCAGCAGCTTGTATTCAGGCAAGACACTGTCTCATCACATTTATTTGAAAAAAGAAATTAAACTTTTTTAAGACCATTAAGGAAAACTGCCTTCAGTTGTTACTGCCAATTATTGCTTGCAACTGGAAAGCCAGCCCTTTGCCTGTTGCCATTTAAAAACTGTAGGATTAGACAGTGCCACTGCAATGTATTTGCAAGCTATTGCCCTAGCTTCAAGTCTTACTGATAGCCTGCTGGAGACTTATCCCAGCCACAGGGAATAATCTCATTGCAGGATTGTTGCTGTGCAATGTTGCACCGGGAGTGAAAGACCCGTTAGTCAGAATGCAGGATACAAGTACCACCAAAAGAAATGAGAGAGAGTGGTATTCCTTAGTGTAGGCTTCTGGATTTGAAACTAGGCTTTGGTCTTTTCCTGGATACCCAGCTCTTATGAGTGGGATGGTAGAGAGGACACTACAGGTGTCATTCTGCTTCAGGAAGCTTATTAGTACTCCAGCAGGATCCAGAAATCCCAGAGCAGGATTATAGCTTCGTTGTCTGAGGTCTGTGCAGGGTCATACGGAAATGTGGTCCCTGCCTCAAAGAGTTTGCTTCCTCAGCTGCTGAGGAAGCAAACATGCATAACTTGGGGGGGAGGGGGGAGTGTGAGAGGGTGCATGGATGCTTGTAAATTTGGCTATTTCTGATTAACAAAGATGCATAAGCAAAACTGATAGGAAGCATCTCCAATACTCCTTACCCAATTACTGTGTCTTGCAGATAAAGTTAACTACCTGGAAGCTGGAGGGGGTGCTAGAGCAGTAATATACAACTGACAGTTAATAATGCAGAGTTTGAGGACTGTATTCTTCTCTAGTCATACATATCAAATGAGCTACAAGGCTAACCTCCGTGTAGGAAAGCTGTCAGGAGTGTGGCATGGAAATGAGATACCTGTGTATCTGTAGAGTTCCACAATGGAGAGATGGTCTCAACTGCTCTGCTAAACTGAAATTCGGGGTGGAGAAAAGAGCTTTTTCTGCATGGTGCCATCCAGTGTGCCAGAATCAGCTAAGCTTTAAGGGTGCTACTGCATGTGAAACAGTTCCTTAAGGTCGTTATTTACAAAGCCTTTGCATTTAAGAAAAATGTCCATCTCTTGGTTGAATGAAAGTATGTTCCCATATGTGATCTATGTATTAAGTTTTATACAAGTGCATTTAATCAATAGTGGAATTCAGAATACAAAGTATCGAGAAGAAATAGCAGTAAGGTAGGTACTGGTTTTGGCAGCCTGGAGCTTATTTTTAAGCTGATTGAAGAAAGTTACTTTCCGAAGATAGATTCATGGTCAGTCTCCTATAGGGTTTTGCTTATGATGTCAGGACTTTCCCTGAACACAAAGCATTCCTCTGCTGAACTGTGTAGATATAAGTAGTGAAATCCAATTAAGGCCAAAAAGAGGTTTGTCTGCTACTACTCCAGGCTGGCATCTGCTGCGAGTGATTTTTAGAGCTGTTCTCCTTTTAATGTTGTTCACTTCTAGGACACAAGGAAAATCCTACAAATCTTTCTCTTTTCCAGTTATCCTGGGTCACAGAGAGGTTCTTGCTTGAGAGTTATGTGACCAACTGCTCTGATTGGCAAAGAGCACATGGAAGATAGGGAGGTTGAAGCAGCTGGCATAGTACAAGATCATTTAACCCTTAATTTGCAGACTGTATGTTCAGTCAGAGATGTCTAGTTCTTTCTCAGTGCATACATACAGTAGGGTTAGAGATTGACTTATTTCTTAGCATATTATGTTTTTCTGCCATCATCCTGCCTTTTTTTTCAAATTATTAAAGCAATTATAATTTTTAAAACTTATTTTAAATTCCGTGTAAAGATGAGTCCAAAGGAGTTGTTACTGAATGAGCTTCTAAGACTTTGATCAGTGCCGTTATCATTCTTACAAATTAAGCTGCAGCTCTCTTTCTGTGAGGACATTTGCTGTACTATTTTGGTTTTCTAAATTTTCTAAAAATTTGACCCATTGATCAAGGGCAGTTTCACTCAATGAAAATACTGTTGTTCTTGGTGGTTGTTAGGAGATAAGTGCGCACTCTCTACCTTCTCTCTTATTTTTTTTCTTTAATGAAGTAATTATTACTTCAGTAAAAAAAATCAGGGAGGGAAGTAGCATGAGTGTGGAAGATCCACCCTTCATTGTCAGTCCTTTCAACGCTTTACACATTTACATGTGAGTGTCTAGTCATTGCATTCTATATATTAATATGCTGAAAAGCATACAACATTTGGGCAATACTACCCTGGCCACCCATGCCATGGAAGCACTCCTGTTGTACTAACCCCAGCCCTTTCTTGTGCCTTCAGTGTGTCAGGAAACAGTTTGGGAGGTCTTCAAGACGTTCTGGGATAGACTGCCAGAGCGTGAAGAGTATCACACTTGGATGAGCCTGTGTGAAGAAGGAACGATGAGTGTCTTTGAAATGGGCATGAACTTCAGTCAGTCTGAGGAGCACCGGAGTCTGATTGTGAAGGTGGGTGCAGCACCTGATTGTTGCTTCCTCATGAGAAAGGGCATAATGTCCCACTGCAACATGCAACTTTGCATAGCGCCGGCGGTAACACGTGGAGCCCTTAAAATGGACGGGCATGGGTATCCCAGCTCTCAGATCCATAGTTCTGAGGTCAGTTCCAAACCCAAAGTTGTAGCTGATTTGGTGGAGGCAAAAGCAATGATGATGAAGAGAACGTTGTCCTGATTAGGTATGTTTCTGACAAGTAGATGATGTCTAGACCCCTTGTCTGAAAAGGCAGCGTGGCATGAAGCAGGCTGTGGCGCATTGCCCCCTGTGGCATGCAGCAGCCTTTCTGCTCTGAACTGCACATGGAGATCCCTTCAGTCCAAATAGCACTTCAGAGCAGGAGGTTCTGAGCTGTATTTCTGGTGCTACCAAGACATATGGCAAAATTACCTGTTTGATGTTGTACATTGCTGTAGGTTTGTGATGTCTGTGCACTGCAGCCTGACTGAAATGAGTGTGGCTATAAATATAAAAAAACTTTGGTGTCCTATAAAGGCAATTGGTAACGTTGTCAGCATGGGGATTTGCAGAGGTTAAAATCAAGAGTACGAGTGTAAAACAATTTAATAAAAAATTGCTGAATAGTTTGGTATATTTTCTGTTATTTCAGTTGAAGCAAGCTTATTTTAGCTTAAAGCAAATAAAAGGAGCATTAAGCTAAACTGAAGAAGCCTATCTCGAAATACGAAGATGTCTTTTCGGGAGTTTGTGAATTTTAAAATTAAGTGCTTAACTTTGTGGTTATCTAAGATACAGTCGGTATCTTAATTCTCTAGATAAAAGGCTGTCTTAAAATGTATCGTGGTTTAAGGATCTTCTTAAGATTACAATGTCTTCTGTTTTTGCAAGCTAATGGATGAGTAGTTTATGAAACTTAAGTCTTAAATGTATGATGCCATAGAATCAGTAATGTTCTGCTAGTACAGATGTGCTATTTTTCCTTTCTGCTTTTTTATGGACTCCTGTGCTAGGAATGTGCACTAGGGAATGTGAGTATGAAAACTGTTGTGAGTAATGGAGAGAATTTTGGTTTTTTTCTGAGCCTGCAGGTTAGTCTTCACAGGTGGGTGCTAGCTGAAGTTTGCCTCTATGATGTCTGATGGTACTTTTGTCCTTAGAAGACTTTGCAAAAAGTTGGAGACAAATAAAATTCATGTGAACTTTTTATGTGCACAGTGAATGTATTGATGCTTAATGTAAGATTCTGGCAGTGAGATGATCTATAGTGGGAGCTTATTAAAAGAAATCAAGATGATTCTTGGAAGCAGGATGATACATCTAACTTCCCACTGCTGCTTTACCTTTTTGGGTATGGCCCTTCAGCATTACAGTGGAGTCAGATAAAGAGTTCTGTTTGATTTATTCAGATGGTTTATGTGTAATTTAGGTTTCCTTTCTCCTGTAGATGGATATATTCCCTTCAGCATTGCAATATTCTGGAAAAAGACTGTTCATCCTTCTGTTTGTTTTCAGCACAGTTGGTAAAAGGTGATGGTTGTTGGGCTGATTTGATGGGAGACTAGGCTGTGTTAAGGGGGATTGAATGCTGTCACCACTGTGCTCCACATAAAATGTCATGAATCGTTCAGGTGACTTTTTTTGAAATAAAGCCTGAACTCAATTTAAATTTGAACCAAAGACTGAAGGCAAGAGCACTTTATCCCACCCCCCAGTCAGGCAGCTTCAGAAGGTCTGATGGTGTATTTTTGAGTACATAGGTCAGAGTGTGGATTTAATTGCTAACTCTAGTACTGACTCACTCTCTCTCATATGTGCTGATGCACAAAATGCTTGTCCGAGTGTGAAACCTCTTTAAAGCAGCTCTGAGAACATTAAGTCCAAACACGTGCAGCGGTTATGACTCTGCTTTTGAGAACATAGAGCTGGGGCTCAGCCTGCAGCACCGAGCACACTTTCTAACGTCCTGTGTCATACCCTCTTGTTCTTCCCACTTTCACCAGCTAAGTTGACCAAGTTGCATGTCTAAGCCTTTCCCTTACTTGTGGGATTTCTTCTTTTTTTCTCTCATTACAGCATGTTCATTCATTTGTTCATAGTCAGCTCTTGCCATATATTTATATTTTTTCCATTCCTTAGGTTTGATCTATACAGTGCTGAGCACTTCTTACCAGAAGGCTGCCATCATTTCACAGCATGTACAGTACTCTGTAGTGTGCATGCGTGATACATGTGAATAGTCCACACTCTCAGTTGCTTAAAAGGAAGACTCACTTCTGCCTGGCACTGTAGAAGAGCAGCTGGCAGTAGTTCTTTGTCTGGCTGTTACATGCCTTGTGTTTGTTGGTAGCTCTTTGGCTGGCCATTACCTGCCTCATTAAATACCACTTCTTTCTAATCTTCCTCCGCTCTCCAATGTCTTTGAATCATCTGTGGTTAATTTCAAGAATTTAGTTTAGAGCCTGCAGCTGATCAAAGTATTTCTGCTTCTCTTCTGGTATATATTGTCTATTACTGCCATAGCGTTGATCTGCCAGCTCTTTTGTCTTGTGCATGTTGGCAGTTTCTAGCATTCTTATTCTAGAGTGTCTTTTGGTATTACTTTTTGGTAGTTAGCAACATGAAATTCAGTTTTTAGAACTGCTGCATGCTATGAATTTTCCCCCTCTCAAAAGGAGTTCAGCATATCTGAAAATTAGGCAAAATAAATCTGTGGGGTTTGCTCTCAGTAAACAATAATGCAGCAAAATGATTGCTTTCATGCTATTTTTGTTGTAACGTGGAGTTTCTGTTTTGAGCAGTGTAATCAAATGACACTTTATTAGCCTTCCTTCCTGGTTTTATTTCTTACCCTTTCTTCTAATCCCTGGCAATCGCTATCACACACCTACAGATGTTGCAGTGTCTGCTCCAGCAGGGCTTAAGTTCAGGTAAAGAAAAATTCTTTTTTTTTTTTTGCTTTTGGCACACTTTCTTACTGGATATCAGATGGAGCTTAGACCAGCTCTGGTCCCAACTCTCCTAAGTTTTTCTTCAGGAAAAATGTTGTTCAGTCTCTAATAGTCTGTCAAAGACTTGACTAATTTGGTGGAGGGGAAGGCATACATAGCTGGAATTCGCTCTTCTGCCATCAGATGGCTACTACTGGTATGGGAGGTGTGCCTCAGGAGGAAATGCTTTTGCTGCTCTGTAATAAGCAAGCTATGTGCCATGTTGACTTGGAGAATTGAGGCCTGCCTCTGTGTGACTGCCTATATGTATGTACATATATATGCATGCTATAGAGTAATATATAATACATACACTAAGTTTTCACTAGATTCTTAGGGCAAATCACCTGCCAGATTTTCAGAAGGAGCAGTTGAACAGATCTATGCCAACCATAAAAAAATTATTTTAAATACTCTTTTTTTCCCCAAAAATTCTTTCATTCTACTTTCTGTGTGATCATGTTAAATGTGAAAGTACTTTGCATAGGAAGAATACTAGCCTAGCTAATTTCTTTAGATATTAAGTAGATTTACAAAGTGTGGGATTATGTTATCCCTTCATCTCTTTTCCAATCTTGGCAGAAATGGAAAAGGAGAAGGTAATTCTAGTCCAAAGGGAAGTTTTGCTTGCGGTATATTTCTTTATATAAACCTTCGGTCATATAAATTAACTCTGCTTGCGTTCCTTACTGTGTAGCTATTTTGCAGGGGGAGTATAACTCTGTATTACGTAGAATGTCCTCATTGATCCCATTCACGTGGTCATTCTACACTTTGGGACATGTGTGTCTAGAATTCTGATACTGCCAGAACTGGCCCCGACTGTGCCCTGTGACTGTGGGCTGTGTTCACACTCGCTCTAGGTAATTTTTGAAATACCCAAGAGGGGAGACACACAAGTAAAAGTAACTATTGATTTCCCAGAGGCCTTGTGCTTCTTGCTGTGAGACTGAAGCAGTGCTGCCAAAACAGCACAATTCGTGCTGTTGAGAGGAACATTTACAGCTGGCGTATGATATTCTTTGTAAGATACCCACATAGCTGCTGGGCACATTTTTTTACTTTATAAATTACAGAAATAATGCAGCAGTTCTGGACTAGTTAGTTGAACTGTTTTGACAGCTGCTGTCCTGCAAACGACATCTTGTACAAATTGCATCAGAAGATGCTGTGCTGAATGTTTAAGTGTGA
>JAVKLA010000030.1:8991886-9044933 GCA_034782735.1 Sagittarius serpentarius | reverse complement strand
AGCTTCTAGCAGCTTTTAAAGAAGCCGCCCCTGTGGCCCCCCCGCTACCAAAACCTTGCCACGTAAACCCATTACAGCATGGGGAGGAAACAAAGTGGTATAAAATGCATTTCAATTCCTTTCACGTTATGATACTCAAATATACTTAGGATTTTCTTGTTTGTTTGTTTTCTAGAAACTCTCTTATGCAAAGGAAGCAATGGGCAGGTGAGTATCTGTTTGCCTTGCATTTTATTCTCCCTGGAGATAACAGCAGGGCTGAGTTTTGACATTTTGTAACCTTTTCTCTGTTTTTCTTGTCAGCTCCTGCACTGATTGGTCATGTAGGTAAGTAATTTTCCCTTTTTAAAGGCTCCTGATCGGTCCTTTCTCCAGTTCTTGCTGCTTCTGGAGTCGATTTGTGCACTGAAGATGAGCGAAGTTCACCTTTGTGCAAAAGGGCGTATAGAGAAGTCTGGTGGAGAAATCCTGTGGTTCTTGCATGTGAACCTCTGTTGTGGCACGCTTGGCATGCTCAGAATATCTCAGCCAATCTGGGGCTTGTACTTTTGCTTAAGAATGTCATCACCTTGTTGGCCGTCGGGCACAGGTGCAGGCTATTTACCTGAAGAGGTTTAGTGGGGGAGATCTATTTTGGGAAAGAGATGTGTCCATAGTTACTTGTGTTAGTGTTCTGGTTATCCTGCAAACCTTTCCCAAAGGCTTTAAGGTAGTCCTGGTCATCATTACAAAAAGCAAACAAGTGGAATGTTTTTGAAATGCTTTTTAAAAAAACTTTGGAGATGTGCTCTAAAAACAGTTACAAGGGAATTGACTGCTTGGGCTCCTCACACTTTTAACAAGGCAATAAAAATGGAAACTAGTCTGAATTGTGGCTTCTTTTTACCAAAGCAAACCTGAACTTGTCCTGAACTGAAAGGAAAACTAGTTCAAATTATTATTACTCCGTTCCTACTCAGAACTTAATCTAAGCTGTTATTTTTAGAGCAATTCAAACCCAAAGAACCTAGTGCTGAACTCATCTGAAAAATCGGCAGGTTCAATTCCCTGCTTTACAGGCTACATAAAGCTATGATAAATATGAGTAATTCATTTCCTGGGAAGAGTAATTACTTAACAGACTTTAAAAAAAAAAACAGCTTCCCAAATTAGGTATCCTCATAATGATTTCATAGCCACAACATTATATATTAAAATTAATAACATGAGACGATAAGGGCAAAAGTCATTCCTAGGAGATTGGTTTCTCTCTGTCCTGTTGAGCTGAACGCTGCTCTGACAAGACCACTCCCTGAGGCCTCCAGGTCAACTGGGTAGCATACACCGGTTCAGAACTTTCTCTGTTGAGAATGCAATATTGACCAAACTTTTATACACTTTTCTTCTCAAAGAGAAAATAAATAAATATGCCCCCCCTCCCCCTGTCCTTGTAAACTTTGTGGGTCCAATTCTTTCTTATTAGCATCAGTCATTCTCTAGACTGGCTCTTTACATGAATGGGAACCACACCTTATTTATCAGAAAATGTGAATTCAGTGATACAGTTATCTCGGTCTGAATGTTGAAGACTCTGAGAAAAATCATCTTTCTGAAGAAGTTTGAGTTTGAAAACCTACTGTATCCCCCTATGTGATCATTCCAGAAATCTAGTAAATGTAGAGATATATAAGAGGAATTAAGAGTCAATGCTAATTTAGAGTCAGTGCATGCACTGGGCTAAACAACCTAACAATGCAAAAAGCCCAACATTTGATTGAAAGGTGGATCAGTGATGAATGTTGTACTTGTACAAAAGCCATCTTATCAAGTGCTTTGTGACAGGCCTTAAAGGGGCTCCAGTAGACAACTGGCAAACTTTACCCAGCTCAGTTCACTGTGGGGCTGTATTGCACCTCTCTCAAAACTACACTGGTTTTATCCCAGTATTTGGTACTTGAGATTGTTCATAGCTTTAGGATGGGATCTTTATCACCGTGAGTTTAACCTTTAGTTTTACTACATCTTTTCCTCTAAAAGTTGTTGATTGTCTTGTCCTTGGACATGATAGTGTTTTATAGCATAAAGAGAGTGATACAGGACTGAAGCAGCAAGACAGAAACAGGTAGATTTGCTTTGGATAATGGAGCAGCAGAAAGAAATTAATATAAATTACTTTGGCAATATTAAAACCCCCGAACTTATTCTAAGAGGGTTCTGGACATCTTAGAGCATTCATGGTTTAAGATGTGAAGTCTGTAAGCCAGAGTCATATAAAAAACGAAGCCATGATTGGCTCTCATGGCTAGAAGATGTCTCATCTAACTTCAGGCATCTTCCATCAAGAGGAGTGAGTGAGCCATCTCAGTATTGCTAACAGCCAATATTATTATTTCCTGCAAGAATAGACTAGACCTCCCAGTATACATCCGAATAAAATGAAGACCTTTTTAAAATGTTCTGTAAGAAGAGAGAGTAAGTACCCAACCCAGGATCACCCCCAGTCCCTACGGCACACTGTGGGAAATCCAGTCAAGTCCCTCCCACACAGAAGGAGATGTGAGTGCGGTTCTGCCATTTCCTGGGCAATGCTGTTGTCGCCTGCTGACCCACATGTGCGGAGAGAGCCTGGTCCAGTGCAGGGCAATGCTGTGATTTGAATATGGCTGTCTCACCACCCAGCTGTGCCACCTGTGTCCAAACGTGGAACTGTCCTGGTCTCACGTCTCAAGGGATGGCAGGACTATCCTAAAGCACCGGCTTTGGGTATCTAGATGAGATATTTAGGTGAGGCTCCTGCATTACCAGGGAAGGACAGGCTTCTCCAGAGGGTGCCTCGAAGCAGGAGTCTAGCAGGGGTGCTCTGACTTGTCCTTTGGTGAACTCCGGTTTCTCTGATGAATGTGCAGAAGCAGTCATTTCAGTTTGGAGACCTAGCACTAGGCATATTTCTCAGTCTGTTTTCCCACTGATAAGAACATAGGAAATTTTGCAGTAAGTTCATTTTCTAGAGCATAGTCTAGGCACAAGAAACTAAGAGTATTTTCTTTTTATGAGCTTTGACCAATCTTTTTTTGCTATGAAACAATTGTTTCTGTGAAATGATTTCTTAATTTCAGGCTGACCTGGAACAGACAACAGGCCCTAGATATCTGTTGGTCATTTTAAGTACACTACCTTTCTAGATTAAAGCAGAACTGTGCTGAAAGCTATATAGGGCTATAGAATTGAAGCTGTGACTTAGGTAAGTTAATACATCTCATACAATCCTACCTAGATGTCAATACTGTATCTCTGTCTAGGTGGAAAAAGCTGGTTTCAGCTAGTTAAATGACAGGATAGTTTTAGTGTAGCCTACAGAAAGGTGGCTTGTACTTGTGTAATTTACTTCCCAGAATAACTCACAATCCAGCATTACCAACAATTACGTAACAGCAGGATGAGTTTGTTCCTGTAAGGCTAGTGCACATATTCACATAGGTTAAATGCTCATCTAGCCTGGCCTTTTAAGGAACTGAGGGATTAAGCTAAGTATCACTGAAGAGAAAACCTCAAAGGAGAAGTAATATATGGGACATAATCCAGATGTTTATAGAGCAGCCCAGTGGACATTGTAGAGTTTTGCCCCCCTTGGAAGTGTGGAAGCACTACGTCAGCTAAAGACTTTGAATGATTGCTTTATTTGGTAGGCCATTGGGACTTCGCATAATGAATTTTGCTCTCTTAATATTAAAGTATGTCTCGTGACAATAGGACAGTCACTTTGTCTAATTCTTGGGGGTCAAAAGCCAGATCTTGAGAATCAACTGAAGGCAAAGGAATAGCACAACATTGCTGCAGTAGAAAACTAGAGCTTTTATGTCATAGCCTTGCTTGAGTGCTGTATGCACAATAACATACTGAAGAAAAAATAAGGAGGATGGGATAGTTGAAGAGGGTGAATATAATGCATTACTGTTTCACTTCTTCAGAAGTGGCTATTAATGTCAAATGAAATAAATAGAAGCGTGTGTCCTTTCAGCCTGGTACTTCCTGGTTCTGGACTCACTGAAATGAGTCACAATCGATCATGTCCGGACCTGCTTTGTTCTGTCCATGTTCTCTGCTTTGAAATACATTGGCAAATTTAGGAACCCTATTTTGTCAGTGGTGGCAGCAATGGTTGATGATGTATCAACTAAATTTTGTACCATTTATCTAAATGTGCTTCACGAAAGAAAAAGTTTGTCTTCTATGCTGGGATCATTTCAACAGTTCAGCAGTTCTGTGTGCAGTGAAGTAGAAACATACCTGAGCTCCTTTACTGTCTGCATGTGGACTTGGTAATGATATTGCTCATTTCAGAAATTTTTAAGCATCTGCACAGCTTTACCCCATGTGAAGAGTTCCACGCTGCTTCTCTTCAGTTGTGTATTTTCTTTTGTGTTCCCTACTGTCAGGTAGCAAGTATGAAAGGTTTGTCCTGCTTTAATTAAAACCAGAAGAGGTCAAATTCCAGAACTACCTAAATGAAAATTAAGATAAATGCGAGTACCATTTAAAAGGAAAAGAATCTGAATACAAGGCTCAGTCTTGCATTCTGTACTAGCATAAAAATACTTCTGAAATTGCGTACTTACTTAGTTCAAGGACATGTGATTAGAATATTTAAAAAGGAGAAAATCATACTGTAAAATGATTTTCCCTTCTTTGTGCAGTATGAGCATTGAAATAATAATGTTTAAGAAAAGTAAATGCTTGACATAGCAAATTAGACTTTAGGACATTCAAACTGATAAACAATTATATCAATCATTGATAAATTGATGGATGTCCAGAATGTGTAGTACAAATCTGAAGATGTTACCTTCTTCAACCACAGGCTGGAGTTTATGTTAAAACTTGAGGAGTAATGTAGTGAAAAATGTAACTAATACCTTTATAAAATTTCATGGAGGGGTGAAATGGTATCACTGATGCCCCATTTTGACAGGTCAAGAGTGGTATTTCTCCTTAATAACACAGTATGGCTGCACAAAAAGAACTTGTTTAGGCTCTACGGTTGCCTATGAGTCAGTGGGACTCTATATGCTTTGGTGGACTGGAACCTATCAAGTCTTTTCCTGACTTGACTGATGTCACACAGAAGTATGTACCATGGTGTTTGAAAAAGGGGAATACAGGCTGTATTTGTGAGCTGTTTGCTGTATTAATACATATAGGATGTCCATAAGCACTGTTTGCTTCAGATCAACTTCTGAGGCCTTTATGGGTCTTGTCTTAGGCCTGCCTAGATCCTGGTGTCTAACAGAGCTGCGTGATCTGAAACCGGCTGTTTCTACCAAGGAAACACAGCGCAGTGTTGTTTGTTCTGCTGCTTAGACGTCTGCTTGTGTATATTCTTTCCTGCCTCTCCATACATATCTGTATGTTTTTATATTTTGCTTACTGCTCAGCCAAGGTGGTCCAGGGCATCACTCATGCAGGTAGGACAATAGAAATTACATTTCATATGTATGCGTCTCAAATTCACAATAAGCTCTTGCTGGAATGTAGGCCCTCCACCTGAAGTGGCTTGCTTGTCTAGGTATAATTAAAAATAAAGCCTGAGCCCTGGATTAATCTTGGGGCAAAAAAAAAATCCCTTATATTCTAAGTGGTATGACTGAAGGGGAATTTGAGTCTGTGTTTACCTTGAAGAGCAGTGTGTTCAGGCAAATCAGTATATGCATTGTAATGTGCATTTTGAGTGACTTCCTTAGAGATACCTAATACTATTGCAGCTTTTTTAGGAGATGAATAAAGTGGGCATTTGAAAAATTAAAATGTTAAGGGGAAGTAGAAGGCAAAAAGAAATGGGTGCAGAAAGAAAGCAAACCTCAGCGTTCTGGTAAAGCAATGAAAAAAACAACATCGTGCATAAAGTGAGATTGATTCTAGCACAGCTTCTTAAAACAGTGTTTTTGTCCTCCTGTGAAAAAGTGGTAACTGTTAATTTGACCAAATTTGGTACTTGACTGGTCTTGCATGGTTAGATTGATTAGGGCTTTACTAGGTGTTATTTAAGCCCTTGGATTTTAATTTTCAGCCAGCTGTAAGCTGGAATTTTGTCAGAAAATTGGTTAGCTCTTGGGGGCTTGTATTTAAAAGCCCCTCAGTGCCAGTAAGAGTATATTACCCGGCCTTGACAAAGAGAGTGGCCTGTTGCTGCTTGAGGTGATGGGTTTGCTATGCTGTAAATGACAGCGGCCTTATTCTCACCTTGCTTTTCAGTACTCTTACAGTTGCCCCATGGGCTGGTTTGGTCTGTGGTTGCCACCACATGGCTAACCCGGTGCGCAAGTTGATGTTACTGACTGAAGTGCCCTGTTGGAGAGCTGCTGCTCATTTGAGTCAGGGGCAGAGACAGTCCTCAGGGACCTTTGAAACTTGGAGAATTTTATTTTGATACGTCTGTAACCAGTAATCTAATCTAGAGCTAATTTTAGGCTTTTCCATTTGCAAACTGCTCCTCTTCTGAAAGTGTGATTTACACCATAGCATTCTCTCTGTTTTTTCTTGTCTACTTTGAGGATTTTTCCTTTAAAAAATCAAGCAACTTATTTAAAATTGATCTTGTGGGTACATCGGCAAACACAACTGTACTGGGTGTGGATGCCCAGGTGCTGGTGGGGGGGCTGCAGGGTGGCTGCTGTGAGGAGAGACAGGGGCTGCTCCGAGCCAGACACAGCTGGTTCCAGCCGGCTCCCGCCGAGCCACCACAGGGCATGGTGGAGCCCCTCAGCCATGGGTGGGGTGCCTCGGGGGAAAGTGTGTGTAAGAAAGGGCAAAAACACTGCACAGGGAGAGGAGGAGGGAACAAAAGGAATGAGAAATGGCAGCATGGGGAACACTGAGGTCAAAGGAGGAGGAGGAGGCGCTCCGTGGCAGAGCAGCTATTCCCTGCAGCCCAGGGAGGACTCGCACTGGAGCGGGTAGACATTTGTTGAAGGAACTGCTGCCCCTGCAGAGCCCACACCAGGTAGAGGCGTCAGGCGTGAAGTTGAGCCTGGGAAAGGGTGGAAGATAGGTGGTGTTTTAATGTCTGTCTGTTTCTCACTACCCAAACCTAATTAAATATTGAATAAATTAATTTAATTTTCCCCAAGCTGAGTCTGTTTTGCCTGCAGAGGTAATTGGTAGGCGATTTTCCTGTCTTTATCTTGACACAGAAGCTTTTTCATCTTATTTTCCCCCTGTCTTATAGAGAAGCGGGAGTGAGAGAGCAGCTGGGTGGGCATTTGGCCCTTAGCCAAGACTAACCCACTACAGAACTGGGTGCTCAGTTCAGCTGGTCAGATAGTCATTTAGGTCCTTTCGAGATGTCCAAAGTTACAGCACACTTCTGCAGAAGGCTAGCGGGGGTGACATGGGATCTGTGAGCAACCTGCGCATCCTGGGGCAGCAGCTGGAGGTCGGGAGTGCCTAGAGGCCCCTCAGAGTATACTAGGCACTGACCTGTGGGCAGCTGGATCGAGTCTTGTGAGTCTCAGGTTGAGCTCAGAGCCTACCACAGCAAGCCAGGTTTCTCGTCCCTTTCTAAAGAAAAGGGGGTTGATACACGGCTCAGCTGAACAGAACATTACAAATCCTGTAGCAGAGCTGTTTTGCTGCACATCACTTTGCTTTTGTTGAGTTTTCATTCTGACTGTAGTTACACTGAGCAGTCTGTAATTAGTAAAATCTCAGATTGTTTACCTCTCCTGAAGAGTAGAATCATACTTGCTTCTGAACATACCATCGTTAAACACAATGCACTAAAATGCTTTGTTTACTGATGCTGTAATTTGGTGAGACTCTGGTGTAGATGTAATTAATGCCTATTGAAACTGGTAACAGTAATGCATCCTTGGAGTTAGGTGAATTTAATTGGAAAATATTTCGTCTGACCAATGAATAATTAAGCAATTGTTTTTATTTCAGTTCTAAGATGATAAGTAAGGAAACTAAATCCCTCTAAAATATAACCATCTTTCTTAAGAAAATCTAAATCCTTTTAATGTGGTGGTGGGGTTTTTTTGGTAGAAAGAAATTGGTCGTTTTTGAATGAGTTACTTGTGACTCTTTATACATGTGATGGCAATGGCAGAGAGAATAAGAGAGGATATCTTGTCTAAATTATACCTGCTAGTAAAATTTGGCTTTCCAGTCTTGGAAATCATTCCAAGATTTACCAAGGTTGTCAAAGAATCGGTAGAGAGTTACCTTGCACTGTGCTGGCTGAAAACAGGTACCAGTGTCCACGAGATGGAAGCAGACACAAATAACTGTACAGTTCAAAGCTTGCATAGAACTCATTGACTTTAGTTGTTCAAGAAAATACATGAAAGTGCTGTTTAAACTCTTGAATAGGTATTTTCTGCTTTGTTCATCTGGAGATTATTTTTCGTTAATATTTTATAATTGTTACATAGATCTTACCCTGCCAGTTTAACATTCCCAGAATTTACTATATTTTGGTATAGTTAAAGATTATGCGCAGGACTAGCCTGTGCCTCCTGCAAAAGGATGGTTGAAAAGATTCTTGACTTATATAGAAAATTCATCAGATTTGTCTTCAGGTCCGTTTATTGGCAAGTGTTATTGGCAGGGGGGGAAACAGATGTTAACTCAGTGAACTGTCATATGTTTGATCATATGCTTGTGCCCTGGTATCTTTAGTATGTCACTTTAGATTTTGTCTGGCTGGAGCTGGAAGCCTTTTTTTTTTTTTTTTTTTTTGAGTGATACAGAGACTGATAACATCCTGAAGGAGGCAAAATATCCATCAGCTTTCAGTGGAGTTTTGCTTGAGGACAGACTGCAAGACCAATAATCTAGTATGTGAATCAAAAATCAAACCTGGCAAGGCTAGGAGCCATGGCTCACATAGTATCAGTGCTTGCATATGTTACAGTGAAGACTCCTTGCTGCAGTGCTTATTTTCTGGCACAAGTGTGACCACCAATAAAAAAAGGAGTTCCTTTAGAAGTAAGAGAAGTATCTCAATGCAGTGAACTTCAGTGATTTTCTGAAGCCTGAAGTTCAGTTTCTCTCCCGCACTGAAACTTCCAGTCTTACAGATTGGGCTGTATATATTAAAAATATGACAAACCTGAAAAATCATTTTTTCTTCATTCAGGAAAGACTTGTTTCTGTCAGAGCATGTCTTCTACTCTTGGTAACTTGACAGTTGCTCAGGACTTAGAGAATTGGCCCCAAGGAGCTTGTGTTTACTGTAAAAGCCATGTCAAAGCTGTTAGTTTTTCTTCAGGCTGACAATCTTCATCTGATTTTTATCTGAAATGTTTTTCTTTTTCACATTTGGCCTAGAGTTGTTTTATGTGTGTGTGAATGCAATAATTGGATTTGGAAACTGATGCCTTTGAAGACTTCCAAATAAGCAGAGTAAAAGTCATGATGAAAAGAACGCATCTTCTTGTAGTGATTCAATACAGTTATGATGTTTTTGTGCACTGGAGAGTATTTTAAAAACTGAGCATTTCATAGAATATTACAGGTTATCTTTGTGTTTTATCTCTGGTCTTCGCGTTTGCTTCCTTTACAGAACTGCTAGAAGGCAAAATGTATTTTTGGGCAGGACTCCAAGTCAGTTGGAATATAAGGAGGTTAGCAACCCGGAGAGGCACACAATGTGTTGTGTGATGCAAGTGACCCAATATCTAAGTTGCAAAAGATAACTGAAATATTGCAAAGCCTAATTTTTATGAAGTTACCAGCAAAGTAGTACCATAACAAATTTCTTCTGCAAACATGCTTTTTGGTGTGGCAGCAGAATCACAGATAAATCAAAACCTAATAAATCTATCTCACCATGTCCAACTTCAATTTCTGATTTTATTTTTATTTAGCAGTAGTGGGACTCCAACTCCAGCTTCGGATGCTGATGTTACCACATTGAGAGGTCAGTTTTCATCTAACTCCTGTCAAGGCTGATTCTGAATTTCTAGAAAATTGAGAAATTTGATGGTGTTTGGATTTCGGAAAGAGCTGTGAATTTTTGCATCTCAAATAATGCTGTTTGTGATCTGGAGATCATGTTATATGCTGACATGATTTTATTCTTGTATGAATCATGAAAATCCTACTTGAGAAATTAGTTCTGTGCACTTTTTACTGCACTTAACTTCATGTTCCCAAAAATATATCTGCTTAGACAGAACATGAGCATTTTATTCTGATTAGTGCATTTGATATTTTTCCTCAGGCTCCGCAGGTGTTTCCTGTGTTGTTTCTGTCATGATGATGGAAATAGGAATCAAATTTTACTGTTGGTTTATGCTTGCTGAACTGCTTCTGTGCGTATCTACATGTACATGGGTATAAAAAACCTGAACAAAATAATACTGCTCTCTTTCAAACTCAGATGCAGCTGCCAATGTTCCTCCCCCTCATGAGGTCTCCGTTGAGAGTCCTGTGGGTGGTACTGTCCCTGAGATTGAAGATGCAGACACTACTGTGAGTGGTTTTTTTATTTGGTTCAGCATTCTGTTGCCTTTCCTAAATAATATTGTTGTCATTTGCATTTCCTAGTACTCAAGGTGTTGGCGTAGTGTATTAACACAAATTAAAATTTCATAAAAACAGGGCATGAACTTTAGAAAGTTTTAAAATAATTTCCTCGGTAGGTATTTTTTCATTTGCAGAGGCTTTGCAATGCTGCTTCCCGACAGTGAGAGAGAACAGATCAGTTGAGCTGTCGGGTGAGGATTTTGTTAGTGACATAGGACTAGGCCGGGAATGCCTAGGGCTTCTGAGAGCTCCAAGAACACGGAGCATTACTATTCCTGTGGAAGCACAATGCACCTTAACTTGCTGCAGTAGTGTTTCGAGGGTCCATGTGGTACAATTGTGTAGGACAGCAGGGAGATCACCTGGATAGCCTTGAAGATTCCTTCTGATTCTTTGCTCGTTTTCCTCTGCTGACATAGATGAACTTTTATTTGTCATTTTACAGTCACCCGTACCTTTATACTTAAACAAAACTCCAGCGCAGGGGAGCCTACACCAACTACTTAAAACATCTCTGTAAAAGTGAGCTGGCTTTCTGAAGTGCTGACCACCACTTAGGTCCCAGGGAAGTATTTGCTTCCAGGAAACAGCTCCTCTGGATTAAAATTTAAGCCCAAACTCTAGAATCCAACTGCAGTATTCATGGGCCTACATGACTGAAGAAAATTTTGCAAACCAGTGGTATGAATCAGCTGGCTTTTGTTTTCTTATAAACATGAAACTCTCAGTGGATTTACTGAGGTGCTTACAAAGTTGCACATGCTGCATATAGGTAGAAGCTGATTTATGGTACTGGGTTTAACTGTGCACTGTTCTGTAACTTAGTATGGCCATGGAGCAAAGCTGGGCCAAACTGTACTTTCTTTTAGAACTTTCAGGACTGACTGTGGAGCTCTGATATTGTGCTTCCAAGAATAAATACTGAATATGAAACAGGCAGACAGCTTCTGACTCAAGTCCAGGGTCTGACTTTATATTATCTACCAAGAACACTTGTGGTTTGGTCCCGTGTATACCATTATTCTTTTTTGAAACAGAACTGCCTGTAGTATTTCTGCCTGAGCAGAGAATACGACCACTCAGTAAATCAGAGAAAAAAAAACAGAATTAGGTTGTTGCTGCTACAGTGTTTTCACTCTTTGCAGTTACATCACACCTCATCATTGCTCTGTGCAGCCAAAATGCAGATTACAAGACCAAGAGTGAGCAAAGCTCATCTTCCGCACTCCTGTGTTGACTATACTTCTGGTTTTGGGGGACTGATAAATGATTGAAACTACATGGCATTGCAAACAGCCATATAGTAGCAGCACATGTATGCCTGCTAAGTATGTATTTCTCAAATGCTAACTAGCGTTAGTGGTGTACCAGTCATTATGGTCCTTAACAAAGTTACCTAGTAAAAAGGGGATGGGGGGGAGGAAGAGAATTTAGCTAAGAATTATTAGAGGGTCCCTAAACAATGTATAAGTCGCTCACTGGTGGCAGCTAAACTTTCTGGAGAAAGGTTTTTCCATTTCCTGCACCATACATAACAGGCTGCAGTTTTGCTGAAAAGGTCTGTTTTGCTGGCTCTCTTTTTTTCCTTTTTAATGGGGAAAAAGCAACAACTGCATGTAAATAGCCAAAGACGTTTGGCTATTTGGCTGAAGTTAACTTAAGCCAGCCTTCCCTTCCCTCCCCCACAAATCTCAATTTTTTGTTTTAGAACAAAACCATGAAACAAGGTCTGGTTTTTCTCATGTGTTTCAGTTATACCACAAGGAATAGTATGCTGGTTGTAAAGTACTAGGGAACTAAGCAGAAAGTGCTCTTCCTGTGTTGCTCAGTCATTTAAGTTAGATTAAAACTTGGAATTCGCTGCTGCCCGTGGCAGCCATGATAGCCACACGCTTCCCTGATGCATTGCACAGCCACTGCTGTGGGGCTTCTTGGGCAACTGTTGACCTACCAGTTGAAGCCCACCACTTCAGCTCAGCAGAGGTCCCTGCAGATCTCCCAATGCCCATGGTATAGCTGGGGGGATCCTTCACTTACTGAGGCTGAACAACACAGGGTGTTGTTCTGAATGTAGAACTTGGCAAAGGTAACTTGTCTTCCAGGTTGAATAGTAAGTAGGAGCCTTGTGATAAATAAGTAAATTTTGGGTAAATCAGCCTAATCCTGACTGGGCTCAAGTGAACTTTTCATGTGTCCATAGTTGCACTTTAAATTGCCTCATGAACATCCCACACAACTGGTTTTCTGTTTGTAGCTGAGGTCAACTAGATGGCCTTGCACTAGAGTAACGATGTGCAAATGGAAAACAGAAGTAGAATTATCTGCAATACAAGAATTCTCAAAAAATATTCTTGCTTAGTAGATTGCCTCTTTAGTTGCTGCCTCTGTCCCTGAGGCTTTGTGAGCACTCCGTCAGTAGTGCAAGGCAAACAGGTATGCTGATGGCTCAAGTAAGCATGCTGTGCTTTGGACTGCAGTTTTCACATGTCATTAAATATATCCGTGACCATCATTGTTGCCCACCAACAAGGCCCTGAGGTGTTCCTGTCCACACAGCATTTATGGAGAGGGGTCAGGTTTTCTGCCCCGTCACAAGCCAGAGAAACCTCCAGGTTTGCAGCAGCTGGAGAAGTTTCTGGCCCATATAAGAAAGGTGTTTGGACCCAAGCTTAGGAATATAGTGTGCTGCTGATAGATGGAAGACCATATGTATGTACATATCTAGGGAGGCTTTTTACATGGAGTAAATCCAGGATAGGTAGGAATCTGGTCTGTGGTGAGTAATGAGGATTTATTTATTGGGAAAAAAACAAAGGGCAAAACAAAAAAATAAAGGCATTAAATCACTTTTTGTTTTCTCCCTTTTTCCTTCCCTTCCAGATCAATAATGAGATTAAGAAGCAGGATGAGAAGCTAGCGAGACCTGTAACTGAGCAGATGATTGAGTTCAGCGTTTTGATTGTTGGTGAAAAGTACAGTGACGAGCTGAGTGACCCAGCTGCTGTGAAGCATCAGTTGCTCTCTGAACAATTCGTTTCTCAGGTGATTAGCTTCCCTGACTTCCTTTTTCTTTTTGCTGGCTCTGCAAAGCACTAGCAGCACATAGCACCTGTGCTAGGACTGCCTTTTTCTCATGGGCTCTGCAGAACCAGCTTAGGGCTTTTGTTGCCCGAGGCAGGCTGGAAAATATTCACCCACTGTGAGAATACACCGTTCTGTCTGACATGCTGCCCTTTTTGAAGTAGTGGAGTGCCATACATTGTGTGTAGCATACCAGTTACCAAAGACCAATTACTCTAGTTTTCTTTTTGTGTTTCTCATTAAATAGCCCACCATGATTTTTGCAGGCAAAAGAGGTAAAAGTATGCTTTTAGGAGGATGAGAAAATTACGCTGAACCCCTGAATGGGGACATACTCTAAATGGGACCTGAGGGACTGCTCTCTCTCCCCCCCGCCTCCTCTTTTCAGATTTCCTTAATTTATTTTGCCTCACGTTAGCAAAAGAAACTAAGCCAGATGTTATTAATAAATGAAAAACATTTCCACTTACTTTAGTCCTTTTAAAGACCTATTTCTACTAGGGCTAACTTTGGCCTTACCATCCTTTCAGAATTTTTCAGTACCTTTCCCTGTCCCTGTGTTACGCAGCAGAGCTTTTAAACTCACAGAGAAGTAACAAGATTCTTGTTTGCCTCTCGATGTAACTTCATTAGTTCTTAAAGTTTTAGGACTTGAAAATCTTAAATTTTAAAGATATATTTAATATCTCTGTAGTGACCAATCTGCCTACAGTTTATTTCAGTGCTTTCTAATCTTGTCCAGTTTGAATTCTTCCATAATGTAGTTGGTTTGAAACTGGGGAGTGAAAAAGATAATTTGAGGGTCTTAGCAAACCAGCCTGCCCACACTCTCAAATGGCAGGACATGAACTGACTGTAGTTCAGAGCCATCAGCCTGTGCTGAGGCAGCGCTGGAAGGCAGCTCGAGTAATTCAGGTATAGCGTAACACTAATGTGGAGTGCAGGCACAAGGTGTCCAGGTCTGTCAGCATCTGCCTGTGTGGGCATGCTCTGTGTCTCCTACAGAAGCTGAGCACTGAAATGGGGTATAGGCTATCTTAACAATTACATGGTGTCCAGATTTTGGACTGTAGAAGGAACTCTGGCATCAGTCTAGAGAATCTGTCTATACAGAAGTCGCAAACGGCAGAACTCATTCATCATTTCTGGTCAGGAGCGACATTTCTTCGAAGGAATTGTTGTGCGCTGCAGTGAGATGCTCTCTGAAATCTAGGCTGCCAAGACAACTCTGCTCCTCATTTATGCCCAGAATCAGCAGTGCGTGTGAGCACATTTTAAAACCCTCCAGCCAGTTCTAAAACACATGCTTAAATCCCATTGGAGTCAGTGGGAATGAACCATGGTTTAGACTGTTAGGCACCTACTTCAAATAAAAAATACATATGTGCATATACACATAAATATATACATATACACACATGTATGATTTATTAAAACTTGATTTCAAGTTAATTTAATTTTAATTAAAATTTAATCTTTCAATTTGTATGCTACAAATAAAGTTACTGGCCCACCAGTATACGAATGTGTATTTAATATGATCATACAGCTGTCTCCTAACTTTCCTCTCCCTATTTTTTCCAATTTTTTTTAAATTTTGTCTATAATGATGGGAATTTTATTACCATCATTTTCTTGGGGCAGAGAGTTTGTATGTCTTTTCTCTTGGGAGAGTCATCTAGGGTGCCATATAGCAGCATATCATGAGGCTTATCTTTTCTCTGGCTCTTCTTCCTCCTTAGTCCCATTTAGTTGGGGTTCTCTGTTGAATCCCTTTTACTGGGGCTAACCCTGTGCCAGATCCTGGGGCAGACGGGAAAGAGATGTACTCTTCACGGCAGCCAAAAAGCATCACTACAACTGTCACAAGTTGCTAGCATGGGCTAGACATCTTAATTTTCCTAGTTGTGTGGCCAAGTAGCAGTGCCATAGTGTGTGTGTGTGGAAGAAATGTCAGATGGGACAGAGTCCACCTGGCACATGGATGTTCCACACCTTTGATCCCTTGCCTGGTTTTCTGTGTGCTTGGATAAAGAAGGTCTTGAAAAAAAGAAAGTCAGCAGCACTTTGATTGTTTAAGTCTCACCAGAGACAGTTTAAAAATAGGGAGATTTGGGAGGGGAAGAAGAATTTGAGGAGTAAAAAATAATCCTCAACTGGCAAGAATCTTTTGGGAGGGAAAAAAACCCCAAAGCGGCATGAACCTTCAATATTCTATTTCTTGTTTTTGTCTCGTATAACGCAGTTGACTATCGACTTAGGCCTGGATGTGCTGCCATTTTGCTGCCCCCAGTTGTCTGAGTAGCACTGCCAATCACTGCTGAGTCCTTTGTATGTTTAGGGCAGTGGAGGTGAGCCATGTTTAGCACTATGTAATGCATTAGTGCCCCTTTGGAGTCTAAGAAGTCCCTGTTCCTACGGTGGCTGCTGCTCCTCTTGTTTAAGTTCCTAAAGTCCAAAGCATTTTCCTGAATTCTTTTTCATCCAGAGAGATTTGGGAGGTAATGGAAACCTTTTGGGCAGAGAAGGCTTTGTACTGCGTAAATTAAGAGAAAGAATGTAGTCTGCTATGGGCAGTGCAGATCTCTGCAGAGTCTGTTTGAATTTCCCCCTCCCGAATGTTTCTATACAGTCATTGGGGAATGCTGGATGTTGTTCTTCATACTTTCTCTTTTCCTTTTCTAATAATGAAACAATGTCACCAGAACTCTTCTTCCATAAAGAGAGAGAATATTCAACCATTTTTCTCCTGTTAGATATAACAGCTCAGGTGCATTTTTAGAAAAAAGTTGAAAATACTTCCTCATTTTTCACTAAATGAGTAGAGTGGAGGAAATCTCTAATTTTTTGTTTTCCCCTCAAAACAGATCGCAAGTGCATTTGAAGGGCTACCTGGATACAAAAACACCCAAGTCTTGGATTACAGGTAAAAAGATACTGATGCATATGTGGTGATTGAAACTGATGATGTATGATGGTGCGATGTGCTAGCACCACACTTGGAAGAATGTTGGGTGTGTGCGTGGGAGTTCATAGGATGTGTTAACCAAAGGACAAGTGCTTTCATATTTGGTACCTCTATATACAGAGGTTGAAAGAGGAATACAGAATGGTATGTAAATGTAATCATCTCTTTTGCTCCTGGCATCCACCAGAGAATCTCACATGATATGCTTGGCTTGAATTTAAGACAAGGCATTCTTATTCAAGATTCTATCCTAAAATTAAGAGATCTTTTCTAATTTAAAATTAGTATCTGATGCTTCTTCAGTACTATTGACATGTTCTAGTATTAAACGAGGGAGAACACACAAACGTTTTACAAAAAATGTGGTGTATTTAATTTTTTTTTTCCAACTTCTTAATGTTAATTTGGGATGACTCTAAAGGTTGGTATTTGAGATATGTAAAGGCCTTTCTCCCTTTGATCAAAGCAAAGGTGGCTAAAGAGTTTGATAAATGATATGCAATGTTTTAAATCTCTTTATTCTTATAAATCTTTTTTTTTAAAGATTGGTTTCCTCAAATCTATTTGTGCTTCAGAATGACATTTTAAGTTAATTTGGGGAAAAGGGGGATCCTGCGTATTATGCATCAAACATCTGATGTCTGAGTTTTGGGGTACATGGGTCACAAATCACGATTTTTCTTGAATGGACTGGGTATAACTTTCAGAATCTAATGAAGCTGTTCATGAGTTAGTCTAAATTGTATTTTCTGTGAGACTTTGTAAGCTGTGTTTCTTAGAATTTATTGGCTGGAATATTCTAGCTAGAATATATGCAGGTAACAAAGCAGCTGTAGTGAGAAGGATTTTATGGTTGGAAGTCTAGACGCTGTTCAATTTCCAGCCTGGAAGGTAGCAAAACCCTCCATCTTGGTATCTGCAGTCTAATACATTTGAAAGCTCTTGGTTCATTTGAGAAGACAAAAGGCTGTTATTTCTGGCAAAGTACCAGCGCTCTGCGCTCTGCTGTGCATGACAAAAAAAACATGTTTGTAAACTAAACCTTTAGGTGGAATTAGTGACCCTTGATTTTCTTGGTGCCTACAGCAGTTTAACTGCAGTATTTGCAGTAAGTTGAGATGGCTCTGCTCTGCTGATTCGTTGTGATCAATGGGAAATATCTCACTTCAGTAAAAGCAGAAGAGTTTGTTATGTAGCAGAACAACTGTGTGACTTATAACTGTTTTGCTGTATGCTTTTTCAAATTTGTGTGCCCTGTAGAATACCAAAGGAAACGTGTTAAAGTTAGAAGACTTAAAGGAAATTATAACATTGATTTAACAGGTTTTGCTGTTTTTTGTTTTGTTTCTATATTCAGATCTCCTGAGGAAGACAGGTAAAGACAACTTTTTTTATAGATATTGTCATAATACAGATGGAAAAACATGTTTAGCTGGAGGGCACTGTTCAGGGGATTTGTAGTTTTGGCTCCAGAGCGAGACAGTTACCCACCATAAATACTGTGTGAGGGGGTTCTACCTGAAACTGCAAGTAACTGATCTGTTTTGATTATAGATAAGCCTAATTTGCTTATTTAAGTCCTAATCACAAAAAACTACTTGGGGAAAATCTTCATAAACACAAGTCAGCTACTGGGCTAACTTCTGTATAGGAGTCTCTTTTGTGAAGAAAACAAAATTGCTGGATGATGACTCAAGGTCTTTATACTTTGCAGCAAAGTCTTGAGTAGATATGGGAAGATTATTATTATAAAAATTAAAGTAGGTAAGAAAACCGTAGTTCTCCAGCAACAGCAGTTGGCTTAGCTACTTCAAGGCAAGACGTGCTCCACATCTTAGCAGTAGTTTTATAAATGTTCCTTAGTGGAAGATGGGATCAGTCTGGTCTTGTTTTTCATCAGACATATGCAGGTTAAACATCCAAAATTTTCCTCCTTTAGCATTTTAAGAATTTCACAAGCCAGAAAACAAACTGCAGCCTTTAACTTACTAGATGTATTATTTTCTTTTGTTTCTTTCTCAGCAAAGACGTAACCAGTTTCCACAAACAGGTTTACAGAGAATGAGCATTTTAATTTTAGAAGAAAGATTAGAAAACACATATCTCTTCACAAACAGTACTGACTTAAAGCTCTGTACTTCTGCAGGCTAAGATGCATGCAACTGTTCACGAAGGCTACGTTCCAAGCACCGGGTGTTTTAGCCCTTTCCAGACAGATGATGGTGTGGTAGTTATTAGGAATTATTAACTGCAACTGACAGCACAGTTGTATTAAATCTAAATGTTACTTTTGAGGAGCGTACTGTATTCCATCTTAGCTGTGCCTTTTCACTGCTGCTGTCTTTTTTTTTATTTCCTCTCCTGACAGTCAGTGCCCATGGTGAGCCTGTGGTGGGCTCATTTCAATGACAGAGCCAGCAGCAAAACTCCAGCAGGCTCCTGGTTTTAGTCAGTGTGTTTGCCGATTTCGTCTCTCTTGTATCTGGCGCTGGGGCTTTAGAGACTTCTCTGAACAGAGCCATTACTTTAGCAATCAGTCCAGCTCTGTGGAATGAGGAAAACCTGTCTTTGGAGCACATTTTTCTAACACTTCATAGATTACTTCACTTTCTTGCTGTGCCCTGTGTACAGCCAAAATATGTTATATTTTCTAAAGCTCCCTTGCGCTTATGCCCAGTAAATCTGATTGCTGCCTATGCTGTCAGGTGGGAAAGGACACCCAGACCTATTCAGGAAAAGAAAATTAAGAAAATGGAGGAGAGTTAATATGAAAAAAGCTAAGCTGTACACAGATATAAAACATAGTTAAAGAATAAATGATCGCATGAGTCTAGAAAAATGTTCTCAGTTATAAGCTGTATTAAATACCATTTTATTGCTATTAAAGACATTATTTCAAGCAGATTGATGCTGCACAGTGACAGTAATCAGGGCTCCCACTTGTTCCTGTAGATTACTACTATAGACAGCCTGTTTTTCCTGGCTGTTTTTGTACCTCGGAGCCATTCCCATCATTGGCATGATCTTAAAATCATCACTCACACCACTGCATGCTGGTGGGTCCATTAATAATGCTGACAGCCAATGTTGTGGTCTGCTTGTGGTCCATCTGCCATTCACTAGTAGAAATATGGGACTGGGACCAGACCAGATGTCAGGTTCTGGTAGCCTGTTCCGTGTGAACTTTGCAGTGGTGGAGAGCACAGGCAGGCAGAGACAAGTGTGAAAAGAATTAAATTGTTTTTATTTGGAATCCTTTAAAGCAATATATTTTTATATTAAAAAAGGGTATTGACACAGGTACTTGGGGAAAAAAAAAATCATGGTGGTTGCTATACGTTGGGAAACCTTGCATCTCTCATTTGTGTTCTCTTTCTCTTTGTACAACTGAAGTGGGGTGGAAGTTCACTATGCTGTTACATTTGATGGAAAGCCCATCAGCAATGCCACCTGGGACCTGATTAACCTTCATTCCAACAAGGTGGAGGACAACTCCTTTATGGGCATAGAGGATAATCCAACAGTTGTGTACACCATCAGTGATTTCCGAGATTATATTGCTGAAATCCTCCAGAAAAATGCCTTGCTTGAAAACACTTCCTTGTCTTTAGACCCTAACTCTCTCCAACTTATCAATGGTGGGTATTAATTAGGATGCATCAGTGGGCCACACATCTGAAGTTATATAAAATAAATCTCTGATGAGTGAATTATTCAGCTGCCCTCTGAACAACAGAAACAGCAGAAACAACTGAGTTGTAGCTTGTTTTGCTCTGATCTTAACCAGGCCAAGTCATTAGCAGTAGTATCCTGTTCTTAATTCATTTGATGAGCCTCTTTTTTTTTCTTTGACACCAAGGTTTGTGGTGTACGATTTCATACTTCCAAAAATTAACAGGAATAGAAGTGGAAACACGGTTCATATGATGCATGTTGCACCAAGATGACCTTCAGCTTAGTAGCCCTGTGTTGGCCCTGAGCAGCACAGAGGAAATACCTGGTTTATTGTTGAATATTCAACGATCCTGCTAGAGGTGGTGGAGGAGTGCTGTCCACCCGTCTCTGTTCTCACCTTTCCTCTGTACTCCTGTCAGTGATCTGGGGGCATTTCCAGAAACAGAATCTCTCTGGCAAACTTTTCAAAAAGACTTTACTTACAAATCTGAGATAAGGGAGGGTTTTTCAGTCAGTTGTCCAAAACAACTTCCTAACACTGCTACTACAGCCTTTAGATCCCAAGTATTTATATTTCCACAGTGAAAGAAATACTGCACCCTACACCAGAAGACCCATCCTGGATTACTGAGCACCCAGTTGTGCTGAAGCGCCCAGAGTTCGATGTGAGTATGGTTCTGAGCAGTGGCCTTTGGACACATTTGAACAACTTAACTCAGCAAGGCAGAACTGCAACCAGCACCCAGAGCTTCTCTATCTGGTTGTTTATGCAGAATAAGTAGTAATGAAGGCACACCTTATACTGGAGTAAAACCTCTGGTGAAATCTCTCATCTGATACTTTGGTACCTGTTGCACAACAGTTTTCTGTGATCATCTTCTGTTACATGGCAGTACTGTGTTCCTGGCTATACAGGCAGGCCTTGCTTCTTAGGCTTCCTTGTCTGTTTTTTAATAATGTTTAGAGTGTAAATCGTGCTGAAGACATGATTCTTCCCACAATACTACCTTTTTTTGGAAAGCAAGAAATAGACGTAAGCACTAAAGCTGGCTGCTAGAAGAGATGAAATAGTAAGTTTCATATGCTCCTTTTGTTACTGTACTGCTTTCACTGAAAGTTCTCAGTTCAGTTTTAAAATTATGTCCGTCCCCGTAATGCCAGCAAAGGAAACACAGAAAAATGATAGGCAGTGGTTTCTTTTTTTTCCTCTTGAAATTGTAATTACCTCCTGTGATTACCTCTGGAACAACCCAGGACAGAGACTGAAGTTCCCCATTGGACAGGAGACTTATTATCCCTGACCATGTCTGTACAATGCAAAGGGGCTTTAAGCAGACATACCAAGTTAGGTGCCCGCAACACCGAGATCGGGTCAATTAGTTCTGCCAACAGCTAGAGTTTCTGAATGGTGGAGCATTGTCTGGGCTTAAGGATTTATCCAGTAGGTTTCTGCTCTGCATGCTGTTGTGTAGCACAGATGTGCCTTCCAAGAAGAAACGAGCTCAGTTTGTGCCACAAAATCCAGGTCCACCCATGCTTGGTGGTAGGTTTCACTAAGTCCATTACGAGATAATGTTGTGAACACAGACACATTTAATTTCAGGCCAGCTTCTGAAATCTTTATGGAAGCAAAATTCATAGTCACTTCACAGAACCCAGATATTCTTGTTAGACCCATCACAGGTATAATATCCTTAATTTCATGTCAGTTTTCCCTGAGTTTTAAAAACTCATCATTGATGTCTGAAATGCAAATTCATATGGATTTGTCATGAATGGCTTAAACATGGTGTGGATAAACATGAATTTAAGTTAACTTCCAAGGAAGGGCTTTCTCTTCACTAGAGCTATCTACCTAGATTAAAATGTTGCAGATGTTTATTTTAGTAAGACAAAGAATTCTGCCATCTTTACATTCTGTCTGTGGATATTCTGACAGATGTGCAGGCACTAAGATTTTAGAGTAGAGGTAGCTTTGCAGTAATAAATTTTAAAGCAGTTTTAGGGAATAGTATGTAGAAGAATAACTTCTGGAAGTTACGTTTTTCTAATCATGGACTATGAATAATAATGCCATCTATGTCTTCAGTCAAAAACTCTAATTACGTAAAAGATACTGAGTATATCCAAAAACCAGCTGTGTACAATCTGCAATACACAGATAATTTGGAAAGTAACTTAAGATAAAATAAAGAAAATCATATAAACGTGCTTAAACAGTAAACAAGGCTAAAACCGTTACTCAATTACTTCCACAGATGTCAGACCTTTATGGTTCAAGTAGATATTGTTAAGTAGAACTGATACCTATGAAAAAGAATTTTGCTGCTATTTTTCTTAGCTGATTTAAGTTGGATTTGTATTGATCATACATACTCATGACATAATGTGGGACTATCATGACTTCATCGTCTAATAGTTAGCAGATGGTACCAACTAATCATGAATTCTTTTCTTTGAGTTTTACAGCTCTCTTAAAAGTGAAGAAAAAAATCAAGTGTAGTTCTTGAAATCTGTATTTTGTTGTTGTTTCTGTTGAGTTGTAACAGGTAGAATGCTCTGGCTTGCTGAATACAATGCCTTTCTGGCAGCAGAAAATGGAAAATCAGGGAGGGGATTCTGTGTTTGCAGTCATCTGTCATATTTGTAAGCCTTTCAAAAGACATTAGTGAAAACCAGAACTTGCCAATATGATATTAAACTTGTTAATATAATATATTGCACTGTAACAAGAATCTTTGAATAATGTTAGTTGTCATAGGAACTTCTATCCACATTCAAATAAATGATGAAGTGCAATCCCTGGCAACCAAATGCTCACATAAAAAAAAAAAAAGTATCGAGAAGCTATTGCTGGTAGTCCTTATTCATTCTTTATGGAATTTATATGTGTAATTTGTTTCTAATCTTGCACAGTAACTTTTTTTACAGCTTTATTTATAGTGGTCAATTTTGCCAAAAAAGATAATTGCTGGAGCACATGTCGATGTGGTATATATACTTTTCAACTGATTGCTACCATATACATTAAAAAATGTGAGGAGACTGTGGTGGCATTAACAAGTGGCTATAAAAATGTGATCAATACCGTAACTGGCTTGTTTCCAAAGCATTCAAATGCAGTTTGAATGAAGTTGAAAATTTAATTCACCCATGTTTCAACCAGGAGTAAAATTTCAAATTGTAAAGTATCTGGATTCTTCCTGTTATTCATGCTGGTCAAGTAAAAGAGATTAGACAGGAATGGTGAGCTACAGAAATGGTTAAAATGGTTTTGAGCTATAATACGTATTACAGAAACCTCTGTCCACTGCCCGCTTAACTTTACTAGTCAGCGTCAGCAGTTGGTTAGTTCTTCCTAAATTGCTGCTTCTTGAAATTGGCAGTTTTTCATACCCCAAGGATTTTTTTTGTCCATATCAGACTGTTGCACAGCACTGGTATGTGGGCAGGTATCCATGTGAAGCACTAATTCCTGAGTTTCGGGCAGTCAGCTTGCTTCTGTAGCCCTGACCAAATAACTTCGTCTCCTCATTGGTTTTTCCCAACATAATTACCTCATGCAACACCGTGGAAGTAGATTACTATTCAAAGATGAAATGTGCTAAGTATTATAACTGTAACCCAAATAATGATTGGGGTATGGAGTAGTAAGTAAATGGTGTGCAAACTGGAGATTTAAAAACAAAGTATTTTTTCACATTTCAAACAATTCGCAAATTCATTGTGCATACTCTTTGTTGTTCATCGTTACTGCTGATAGGTTTGTGGTTTTTGTTTTTTTCTGCGCAGGCATCTCAGCTTTGAGACTAAAGTTATTCAGTTCTAAACACTCTTCTTTACATTATGGTCTTTGTTGCCCTCCTGGGTTTTCATACTCAAATACTAGAAGATGGCAATAAATGACCACAGGGCATGCATACATTCAAGTCCATTTTCTAAACTGTTTTATCATAGTAACTATAATACTGTAATTAGTGTATTGATCATGTAGCTGATGAGTAATAGCTGTTAACACCTCTTCGTGCTTTAGGAAGGCAGGCAGTACTATGCGCATTTATCCTTGATTTAATTAGAGGTGAACAGATCCATTTTTTCAGTAAAGAAAATGAAAGGAGATGGGGTGGGTATAGACAGTAAATCTCTTAATACCGTAAGTGAAGCTGCAGTCCAAACAATCTGAATGGCTTCTTTCCCTTTTTAGCGGACATGACTGGACATGAAATGTATGTCACAAGGATGTGCGTTTTACATGTACATTGCACATGATTCGCAAAGGGTATATATTTGCCAGTCCTCGCAGTTTGGCCCCTCCTGCTGCTGTGCATTACTTTCTCACAGAGGCAGTAGTACCAGATTTTGCTGTTGGCTGCTGTTAACACCCTCTATGTGTTCAGCCCAACATGGGCAGCCAATGCTTCCCCTGTAGTAGTGGAAATATTAATAGTGGGTTTATGTTCCAGGACAGCACCTTTTTAGCTGAACGGCCTTCAGCAGATGAATCAACTGTCAGCAATACCTTGCCCTTTGATGTCACCAAACCAGATTCCACTTCAGATAGTGAACAGTCCAATGACCATGAAATCCGGCCAAGACCAGAAAATCTGCACTCTGAGGCCAGTTTGGCACCTGAAGCTCCGCTCTCCTCTGAGGCTGACGTCACTTCTTTGCCTGATGGGCTGAATTTAGAGGATGGGAATTTGACTCCTCGTTTGGTCACTGCACCAGTGTTAGGGCGTGATCCTGTGGACTCTCTGGAACGGCTTTCAGCCTCCAATTCTTTAGATGGTAAGTTAGTGCCATTGACTGAAGTTAAATTTGGATGCCAGTGTTTCCTGATACTCACCAAAATGACTTTTCAGAAAGGTCCAAAAAATTGGCTATCTTTCTGTGATCGTTTTTACCTTTCCTGTGTGCCTGTATCCAAGAACAATATGCTAAGGTAAAACGTTTAACAGCTAATAATGCCTGTTTATCCCTTCAGGAAATGGTACACACATGATACTTGTTTAATTGCACAGAAGTATTTTGCATGTCTTGACTTGGCCCATAGAATACCTGAATGAAAAGTGGGAGACGTCAACAGGGGTCCTTCTGACTTCAGCATACAAAGGCCAGGATGTATCATGGGAAACATGCTGAATACAGATCTACAGACAATAAAATGAATGTAATTTGACACTTTTTATCATGAACAACAACTAATTGGAAATTTACTTTTAGTGTTTGAAGATACTGGACTATCCGAAGACCTTTTGCCTTCAAGTCCTCCTCACCTTGTGCCTGAAGAACCTCCATCTACAGATGATTATGCAGTTCCTCCGCTTTCCGCACCAACAGCGGCCTCTTCATCAGTCATAGAGACTGATATTAAAGAAACATTATCTACTGAGAAGGAGGAGGTAACTCAAGGTAGTCCTGCAGACAGTAACAATGCAGACTCTGTGTTGCAAGAGTCTGTGGAAGAAATTCCTTTTCCCTTAGAAGCAGACCCCAGGGAAGATGAGACTGATATGTATCTTGGAGATAGAGTTCTATACAATGATGGGTCTGGTTCAGCTTTTGATGGTTCAGGAAGAGAAACAGAATCAAGTATTTGGCCTTGGGAAGAGGCAACACTGGAACCAATTTTCTACCCTGGTCCTGATAGCTGGCTTGAAGACGACAATGAGTCTTTGTTAATCAGAACTGAAGATATTCCTGAAGGCACGATCTTAGACTATATTCTTAACTCTAGGAATAAATTAGATCCCTCCAAAGATGAGAATGAAAGTATGGCCAATATAAAAGAAGATTTCCTCGACGAGTCTGAAATATTTGTCTTTCCAGAGACTACAACTAAGCAGGTCCCTCTGTCACAGACAGAAGAGTCATCATCTGTGGAACCATCTACACAGACAGAAACATTGGGCATGTATGATTCTTCTTTTGTTAAACCATCCTTGGTTTTGGAGCCTTCAGTGGACCACTCCTTTGTAGACATGCCAACTGGAAAGGCCCCTGTCTCACCACACAATACAGGTCTGTCTGTGGAAGATAGTCTCCGTACATCTACAGGGACCGTCAGTATGGAGCAACCTGAAGAGTCCAGTATAGGTCAGAACACTGTTTCTGAAGCAGTTGAACACCAAAATGAAGACAGGACAACGGCAGAAGAATTATTCACAGTGGAGCAGTCAGACGTAACTGAAGCTGTTGCAGTAGGCCCCTTGGACACAAGCTCTTCAGAAACTATTCTGACTGCAGATCCTTCCACGGTAAACCCTGATGCTTCCATGGGAAACACTGATGCTTCCACAGAAGAGCAGCAAACCCTCGATCCATCATTGGCAGGCCAAGACACTACTGGATCAGCAGTGAAGAAACCAGCTGATGTTTGGCCTATTGACAGAGCACTAGAAAACTCATTAGATCAGGCAGTGCAATCATCAACGCCAGCTGCCACTCAAGTTTCAACTGTTCTCGAGAGCTTCGCTGGACAGGGCGGTACAGACCATGACACACGTGTTTCCATGAGCTTCAGCACTGTTATGAACTCTTACGTAACGGTGAGTGTAACAAGCAGCACTGTTGAGCTTCCGTCCCATCTCCCTCCTGTGGGATCCACGGCATCCGCATCTGTGGCTGCCTCAACAAAGCTGGTAGATGAAACGACGAGAGTCCTGGATGTTTCAGTGGACCTGAATCGTGTGAGCACTGTCCGCTTTTCTCCTGAGCCGACTGGGGAGGGAGGGAGCATGACTGAAGGTCACGTGGAGCTATCAACTCACATCCACTCCACAGAGATGGCCAGTGTGGCTTGGGCCACACATGAAAATCGCAATAGCACTCCTGTCCCGTCACGAGCTCTAGTTGTGTTTTTCAGTCTTCGGGTTACCAACATGATGTTTTCAGAGGACCTGTTTAATAAAAACTCCCCTGAATACAAAGCGTTGGAGCAGCGATTCTTGGAACTGGTAAGAATCACTTCTATGCTAAATGTCCATTACCAGATAGATAAAAATTGTTGGTAAATAATATTGTCAGCGCTTTTTTGCAGAGAGCAACTCGAGACTGGTGTTTACAGATATTATTTGTGTCCCTCCTTTGGAAAATTCTGTTTGGAAATGGGGGTGCGGGGAGTGGGGTGTGTTGTTTGTCTTTTATTCAGTCAGTAGTCTCTAAAGCGTAACTTTTTAGCAGTATGGGCCAGATGCTCTGCTGGTGTCAATAAACGTAGCAGTGTAGCTGAAGTCACTATCACACTCCCCTTACTTGCTTCCATCATGCTCTGTATTTAGCCTGTAGGCAGAGAGAAATAAATAAATTGGGGCTGTGATGAGGTAACTTTTCCTGACTAAGAGGTAGTTCAGGGAACTAAGCTGTTCCTAAACCAACTGATGGCTAGCAAAGCCTCACAGGAGTTATACAGCAACAATTGCCAAATTTTAACCAACCAATTCCCCTCTCCTGACTAAAATGAACATTTTGCTGTGGGAGAGGAAGGGAGCAAAGGAGAGAGGGAAGGGGGGCATGCTTGAAGGAAATACCCCGTGGAACACTGAGTATGCCTGGTGCTTAGATCAAGGGAGAGCACCATGACGTCCCAAGAACTGTATTTCTGAATTGTAGACTTTTGGAAACTGTCTGCAAATTGGTACACTCTTAAGAACTGCCTGATGTACTTGGAGCTCCTGGCAGGCTGCCAGCACGGGCCTCAACTGGGTAAAGTTTTGATGCCCTCGCTGTGGGATTTGGATAAAATAATTCAAACTCCCGCTGTCTGGTATAGTAAGAGTGCAGCTGGCTTGAGTAGATACTACAAGATTCAGCTTTTCTGTCGCATCCTGTGTTGCAGCTGGTGCCCTACCTTCAGTCAAATCTGACAGGCTTCCAGAATCTGGAAATCCTGAACTTCAGAAATGGCAGCATCGTGGTGAATAGTCGAATGAAATTTGCCAAACCTGTGCCTCGGAACGTCACAAACGCTGTGTACATGATCCTGGAAGACTTCTGCAACACTGCGTATCACACCATGAACCTGGCCATTGATAAATACTCCCTGGATGTGGAATCGGGTAAGGAGGGCAGGGAAATGCAGTTTGAAGCAAGAGATTTAGAGCAACTTCTGCTTTAAGAACTTATAAGGATCCCAGTGGCTCAGAGACTGCCCACTGCTTTTCACAGGCTGGGCTTTAGAAAGAGAGTCTTTCATACAGTCCAAACAAACAAAAATCTGTTAAGGGACTAGAGATGACAATCAAAGTGGGAGCAAACTATATAGGGCCCGTACAGAAATACGGGGACAAACTTGGCTCATGTAATACTCTGTGTAATGCCACTGCACTTTCACTGGGGAGCGAGGGGAAGGCTGGTCAGCGAGAACAGTGGTGCCCATCTCTCTTGTGCTTAGTCCATGTGGTTATTCCCACAGGTGGGAACAGCCAGTTTAGCTGCCAGGTGGGCATCTGCACAGGTAACAGCTGGTGCCTCACTCTAGTGGTAAGGTCTTGGTTGTGCTAAAAAGTTACAGGCCCTCTTAGTTCACTCCTCTGATACGGGGAGAAAGTTTTTTCCCCACCCGAGTTAGCCAGTAGTTTACCACAGAAGCAACTCAGAAGTATTTCCCGTTTCAAGGTCAAGAGAAAAATAACACTGCTGACCTGCTGGCAAATGGTAGCTGTTCTTCGGAGGTAGCTCTCTTCTAAAGATGGTCTAATTAGCATCTTCTGCTATTGATCATTTAACTGTACGCCAGCCCTCTTAAGCTTGATGCAAGTGGGAGATTTCAATGCTCCAAGCTGGTGTTCCTTGCAGACAAAGGCACATCACCTCACCTCACAGTAGGTGGTGAGTGCCCGAAGCGCCCTTGCCCTTCCCTGATGGCTGCCTGGATTTTCTATAATGAGAAATACTGGAGATAGCTGTGTTTTACTCATTTGCAAAACATAGTTCCAGCAGACAAGAAAATATCTGAGGCACTGCACATTCCAGTAAGAGAAAGAACACTTTATACTTGCTTTTTTGAGTGGCTTGTTGGGTGGTCTTAGCCACACCACTGACATGCACTGTGCAGAGAGAGGAACACTTCTAGCACTTGGTCACCTTAGCAAACCTTTTGTTACTCAGGCAAGATGCATGCTGGATTTGGGGGGATTATTTTAACTAAGAGATCACTGCAGAAAATGGCAGCAGAGAGACGGTGCTTTGCCTCAGTTAAGGTTCTCCTCTGTCGTTAATATTTTCTGCTCTGTGTACTCTCAGGTGAGCAAGCAGATCCATGCAAGTTCCAGGCCTGCAATGAATTCTCTGAATGCTTAGTCAATCGCTGGAGTGGGGAAGCTGAGTGTGTCTGCAATCCTGGCTACCTAAGCATCGATGGGCTGCCATGCAACAGCATTTGTGATCTGCAACCAAACTTCTGCCTGAACGACGGGAAGTGCGACATAAGCCCTGGGCAAGGGGCCATCTGTAGGTAGGTCATCCTCCTGTTTTTGAAGTGTGTGCTTCCTGTGTGAGGACTCCTTACTGTCTCCTCTGTTGTAGCATTCTGCAAGATTTGTGCAAAATTCTGTAAGATAATGTGTAACAAGTGAGATGATCATGATTATCATTCACGTTACGCTGCTGAGTGGAGGTCCCAATATTAACGTTTGTTTTCCTATCTAGATATCGGAAATGAGACAGTAACAGATTTCTTTAATAGAACAGAAACACTAGGAAATAAAACTAACTAGGAAAAATGGTAGTAATGGAACATACTCAGTTGTTCAAATCACCTCCATTGACCTTTGGGGTCCGAATTTATCTCCAGAGGTCTCCTCAGGTAGCAAAGTGTTAGATAGTGTCATGAAGCATATGAGAGAGAATTCCATCACAAAAATTCTTATCTGAAAGGCATACTCATACAGCATAAATATATTAAAAATAGTGCTCTTGGTTAAGGAAAAGTCATGAAAGTAAATGATTGGCCATTTGGGAAAAACGTGGTTCGTAAAAAGATCAAGGCCCAGGCTCCCTGGTTCAGATATTTCCTTTTACAAGATACAGATGCATTTGAACAGGATCTCTCTATTTTACAGGTAATGGAAAAGACTTAGTACAAGATACAGACAAATCAATGCTCCCTCTGACACTGCACTTAATTTTTTCCCTTTCAAGCAATGTAACACTCTATTTTTAAAAACAAAATATACCCATCAACAAAAGGTAGGAGACACTGCAAAAAAGAACATGACTACCAGTAGTTATTATTTATGTTACTTCAGGTGATTTTTCTTTTTTTTTTAAAAAGCTTACCTAGAACATCTCTAGTCAGTCTTAGAGTCCTAGCAGTTAACTGGAGAAATAAAAATGTCTTTAAAGCTACAAAAATGGATACTATCACAGATGTAGTATAAATTCTATCATACTTGTATAATAGTGTTAATTAGAAACAGGGAAGTGTCTGAACTCAAGCATGCTCTGGCCAGTATTTATTGAGAACTTTTTGAAAAAATTAAAAGTATTGCTTACTACTTTCAGAAACTATTTCTGATATCTATGGTAGAAGACTTAATTTACTATTTCTTATTAATAAGGTTCATTGCTTTGAGTGGTCATAATGCCTTACAATTCCTTGAGGTTTTATAGCAAGAACGCCCAAACACACATAAAGTATTGTATTATTTTTATTGGTATATTTAAAGTCAGCATTAACATTAAAGTTCTCATGTTCAAAACCACAGCAAGGCAGAAATACTGAGTGCTGTTTTGGGCAACTGTTCCAAAGGTACAATCTTGGACACACACCTCTTTCTAGTCATTTCTTTTATATATTTATTTAACTACCCATTGTGGAATTCATTACACTATAAACATTATGTGCATTTAACACATCTTCATTTGTATTTACCTTACATTATGATTAAGACAACTACTTTCTACCTTTACAGTGTTTGATATGTCATGTGCAAGGTTCAATCAAGGCATAACTTTTTACTTAGTCTAAACACCTTCCAGTTTCAACACATCACAGGATACTCTAAATTGCAAAAACCACAGGCTTTTTCCATCGCAAATGCATTATCCTTCTATTATTTTACCTATCTTCACCCAATTCAGTAATTGGGGTTGTTCAGCCTGGGAAAAGGCGGCTCCAGGGAGACCCTACTGTGGCCTTTCACTTCTTAAAGGGGGCTTGTAAGAAAGATTAGATTTTTAGTAGGGCCTGTTGCGATAGGACAAGGGGTAATGGTTTTAAACTAAAAGAGTGTAGATTCAGACTAGATATATGGATGAAATTTTAGGGTGAGGGTGGTGAAACACTGAAACAGGTTGCCCGGAGAGGTGGTAGATGCCTCATCCCTGGAAATACTGATGGCCAGGCTGGACGGGGCTCTGAGCAGCCTTTTCTAGTTGAAGATGTCCCTGCCCATGGCAGGGCGTTGGACTAGATGACCTTTACAGGTCCCTTCCAACCCAAGCCATTCTATGATTCTATACCAAAAAGGCTTTTCATAGTAGTAGTAGTAGTAATAATAATAATAATGATGATGAAAAGTTGGTGCTTGAACATGCAAAGGTATTTATTGAGGCGACTTAACTGAGGGGACATCGTAACAGGAAATTAAATACATTTACATTAACCAAAGCTTTTGCTGGTGTTTAATTTCCCCATGTTTCTTTGTTGCAGGTGTCGTGTGGGAGAGAACTGGTGGTACAGAGGGGAGCACTGTGAAGAGTATGTGTCCGAGCCACTGGTTGTGGGTATTGCAATTGCTTCTGTGGCAGGATTCCTCCTTGTGGCATCTGCTGTCATCTTCTTCTTGGCCAGGACCCTTCGAGACCAGTACACGAAGAGTGACACCGAGGACTCACAGGGGCAAGTGACTCCATCTAATATTTTAAAACACACCTGCTACAATAAGGATAATTCTGTTTTAAGTCTTGTATCACACAGTTGACAAGCAACAGGACGTACAGGCGCCTCCAAATGCCAGGCTTCCTAAACCTATCTGTTGCCCTGCCAGGTTGCAGAGAGGCTCACAGTTTGTTTATTGCTCCCCAGGCAGGGTGACAGCCTCTCGTCCATTGAGAACGCAGTTAAATACAACCCCATGTATGAAAGTGATACGACTGGCTACAGCCATTATTACCGGAGATACCCTCAGCTAACGTCCTACAGTTCTACCAGTGCAGAGACATCCACAGACTACAGCAGTGAAGAGATCAGGCATATTTATGAAAACAGTGAGCTTACTAAGGAGGTAAATGACCTTGTTTTCATAGTGGCATGGAAAAGATCATGTGAACAATAAGCTTATTCCATACTTGTAACCTGAGAGGTGGGCCCAGTCTTTCCCCAGTGTCTCTGCCCTAGAGAAACAAGTTGCAACTATGGCTGCTGCAACTATTGAAGAGAAGAGAGAAAAAATTTCTTTCCTTGCTTGCTATTAGGTATGGAGAAAGGAATGGGTGTGTTCTGACCTGTAATGAATTTCACATGACAAAGGAGCTGACTGCTTAAGTAACTTCACAGGAGTTGGAAGGTTTGCTGTATTGCTCGATGCAGCCTTTAGCTTTTAATGCCAACTGCCTTATGTAAGAGTAGTTATACAGTAAAAACCTGGTGCATCCTGGCCTTTTTACAGGTTTGGTTGGGGGTTGGGGTTTTTTGGGGGTTTGTTTGGTTGTTTGTTTTTTTTTTAAATTTAGGTCTTTCTATAACCTGCAAGTTAGATCACATCCTTCTCCTTTCTTCCTGTATACCCAGTATCCAGGGTTTACTCCAGAAGGCTAAAAAGAAGGGATTTACATCCAGGCACTAACCACAGATCCTTGAGCAACTGCAAGAGGTGTGAATCCAGCCTCTAGCAGGGCTTGCAGGCAAAGTATCTATGAGAGATAAATGGTTTTGTTAAAGCCTGTTGAAATGCCACACTCTGTCCAAACCCTAGTTTTGATATAGAAGTAAAGTATTCACTGGAATCCAGTGAAGTGCTTCACTTAAAAAAAAAAAAAAGAAAAAAATAAACCCATCATAAAGAGCAATTTTAGTATTGGACTGCCCAGTTTCAAGCTCTACTCCTTGAAATAGCAAAGCACAGGAGTTTTATTTTCCAAAAACCAGCAATCAGTTATTTCAGTAGTATTCTAATTTCTATTACGTACTTACAGTTGTGTTTCTTCTAGGAAATTCAGGACCGAATTCGAATTATAGAGCTCTACGCTAAAGACCGTCAGTTTGCAGAGTTTGTTAGGCAGCATCAAATGTGAGTGAAATGTCTTGTCTGGTTAACCAACTCCTCTGATGTGTTTTTCTCGTATGGCCTTTACTACATTACTGTATTTTTCACGTAAGGGGTCTAGAAATGCTGGGACACTAGAGGTGAAGATTTTAACATTTTTTCTGAAAAGGTTCAACCCTTTTAAAGTACTTAAAATAATCAGTGTCAAAAGTCGATAGCCCCAGAAGGTATGTTAAAAGCAATGAAGAGGAATCCCAAAATTAACGGGCATCAGAGAAGCACTGTCATCACTTTAGGTCCTTGAAAGCACAGATAGAACCTTCTTAACTCTTCTAGTGCAGTTACTATTGCCTAGTGTTCTATCTAAAATAGAAATTTTAAAAGCATGTTAGTTTATCTTGAGTTCTCAAGGCTTGGCAACTAACCAAAACCCAACAGCTCCCTAGTACAATCCTGTCTGGTATGGTGGGCACCTCCTGTAACAGCAAGCTTACAATTCCAAACAATTAACCAAGCTGAGCTGTGTGCTTTGATGGAAAGCTAACCATGAAAAAGGCCATCGAGGAATGAATTGTTAGCATACGCACTCTTACAAACTGTACTCTCACTGTAGCGAGCAGCAAATTACAGCTAGCTGGGTTAGTTTGAAAGTTACCGTAATACAATTCCTTGGGATCCTATTAAAAATAGCTACAGTAGCAAAAAGCTTGTGTTCCAAGATAATCAACTATACTTTTTTTTTTTAATTGAAAATAACAGCAGGTCACATTTTTCCATGTCAGTTGTTCATTTTTTCATCTTGAAAAGGATCAGCATCTAAATTTTCCACTGCTGGAAAGTAGTAAGGGCTGCCTCATATAAGCCTTGAATCCAGTGTTTGAAAGAGAGTAACTTAATCATTGCTTCTCTGTTTTTCATTTCAGGAAACTGCTGTAAGAAAAAAAGAAATCAGTAGAATGCATTGGGAGATAAAGACTACCTTGTTGCCATAGCAATGGGCTCAGATGTAACTGCAAAGTTACTTATAGTCTTCACATTGCACACATGGATACAGATGTTTTCTAAATGAATGGCTAAAATGTACAGATGTCTGTTAATCTCCATTACTTCTGGCTTTTCTGTGTAAAGTGACATTTTTAAGAGGTGATCAGAAGTGGCAGAGGTTATGGAAGTTCATTTTTCTTTAACTCTGAAACAGATAGTGAAAGTGTGCATACCAAGGCAAAAACATCTCCTCAGGTAAGAGAAGATAAATGCACAACCAAAATAAAATGCACGTTCAAAATCCCTGTCTGGCATTTATCCCCTCACTGCAGGCTACTGTAGCAATTTCACAGGTATAAAGCAGTAGTGGAAAAAAATACGTGGTTTGCATGCGATTGCGTTGTAGGGGAGAACTAACGTGCTGGAACTGTGTTAGCGAGCGTTCCCCTTATGAACAAACACAAACCTAACCTCACTGGAAAAATTGTTCTTTTGTACAGATGCCTGATGTACATTTTGTCAGCTGGCATTAGCAAAGCAGAACATAGGACTGAGCCCGCAGGCCTCCTAAAGGCTCTCCCCAACCATAAGCGTCACTGCTGCCTGCCAGTGACCCCGTGGGGCGCCTCGGCACTTCTGCAGTACAGGACAGCGTTTTTAAAGCCAAAAGCCAGGATGGTTGGTTCTCCAGCTGTTCCTGGCAGACACACAAGCTGGGGCACAGAAGGGCTTCTATCCTACAACTGTTCTGTGAAGCTTAAGTGACTAACGTTGACCTTTTTTGTATGTAGACAATTTGTTTGGTATTTTATAAGTTAATACGCATTATTTATTTGTTGTGAATTTCCCTACCAGCTTATTTTCGTAATGGATTTAATTGTTGAAATAGAAAGATGATTAGTTGAATGATGAAATACTACAGTGGCATTTGTGCCCATCTTTTTAAAAATGTATTTAGTGTTTACTCAATGTTGAATTCAGCCAACTAATATTTGAATTTTCTTTTTATTGAACTGGGCAATAGCCTGCCATGAGCTCTGTTTCAAAATCAGGCTGTGGTACTTAAGTGCATGCATATTTGGTAGATGGCAGCAGTTTCCTACGAGGAAGGGAAAAAATGAGATTATTTTTGGCTTAGTGGAAGTCAGTGTAGAATTCCTTAAACAGAAGTCATCAGCCTGAAGAATTTTAAAATAGCTGAATCAAGATGGGGACCTCCGAGGTACAGAAACGGAGTTTCATCTCAAGTTACAAAGAGAGTTCTCACTACACGTTAAGGTGCGCTGGGGCTCTGTTCAGTCACTCAGTGTCTCCTGCTTAAGGCATTAACACGGCTGTCAGGGTTAGGGCACTACTAGTCTCACATTAGCTTCTGCTACCAAACAAGGCCAAGGTATTTGTTATTTCTACAAAGTCTGTAGTTCTCGGCCCACATGTGCCAACAGCCGCCTGATACGTTTTAGAGTTAAGCAATAGTGAGAATTACTTACTCGTCTATAAGCAGCTTAGTTAAACAAGTGAATATTTCAATGCAATTCTTCTACGTGTTCTGGAGCACCTCTCACTGCATCACTTGCGCAGTATCTTCTCGCCTTGCGTGGCAGGGAATGGGTGTCAGAGCCACACATCTGTCAAATAAATGCTTACATAAACCACTGTAAGCCTGAAGAACACAAGACAGCAGAAAGTAGTGTGGTGCTGCTGAACACTATTGTGACCAGCTGTTACGAGACAGAGACCCCACTGTGCCAGGTGACCCAAGGGTTCTCAAAGCAGCTGGTCCAGAGTTTCTGAGGCACAGCAGCATGTTTGAGCCATCCAGTGATACAGGGCCTTGTGATCATGGTAACCGTACAATGTAGAGGAGTACGGGGCTCTGGGTAGGCATCAACCTGTGACGAGTTTCTGTGCAGCTGGCTGCTGGCCCTGGGAGCTTCGGTGCTGCTCCTGCTAAGCACAGAAGTGGATGGCAGCTGGGATCAGGCACATTTTAAAGGTATTCTAGTATTTGCTGTGCACAAGCTGAGGTGAGTCTCAGTTACGCTATGAGGTATTTCAGTGTATATATACAGTGACTCCTTTCTTTGTGTGTGTTTGTATAATGCGTATGAACATAATGGTACCTTATTTTCATTACAATAAAAAAATATTTCCAAAATATTTTTTCTATGAAGTTAATGTAGAGACTATGACATTGGTATGAAGAAAGAAGGTGTCTATCTTAGCCATGATGATTTGTGCATGTGTAAGATCAGAAAGTTTGGGGTTTTTTTAGAGGGTTGGTTAAGCTGTTAAACTCCTTTGCTAACAACAGTACCACATGTAGTTCATTATCACTTGCAAGGCTATATTCTGAAAATTCATGCTGGAAAGCACATAACTGAGCACTTTGCTTTCACTTAAGCTCGCTCTTTGCCCATTTTGAAGATGTTTCAGCTGTAAATGAAGAGCCGAAATACATGTTCTTAGGTGAGCTTAAAGTCTTAAAATAACCCCCCTTCAAACCTCTTTGTCTCAACTGCTTGATGATGCATCTTGCAATACACAAGAAGGACTTAATGAACTTACTTACTTTCTTTGATACCTTCCCAATCCAAGGCAACGAATTCTAAAAATTCTTATTTAAACAAACAAACAAACAGCAAACCCAAACAAACCAGCTCTGTATATAAATCTACCACTACCTGTTAGCCGTTAACATGCAGGTTTGAATGACTTGGCTTAATTTAGGAACATGGACAAAAGCAGTTATTGTTTACTGAACACTGACAGGTCTATCAGCTTCTGTGGCCCCCCTCAAGGCTTGAAACAGCCGAAAACGAGGCCCTGCATGACACTGCCAGCTGCCCCTTTAACAGAGGATCTCAAGCATAAAGCCACCCATGCTGGACCACAGTGCCATGTACTGCAAAAACCACTGGGTGCAAGTTCTGCCTCTACTATTTCTGGGGCCTCTCAAGGCCTTCCCTTTTGCACCTCAAGGCACCAGTACATAGTGGTAGAACTCTACCACGGCTGGCAATTCAGAGAACAAGCATTCAGAGCTGCAAGACTGACAGGAACTGTGCGTTTGCTTTCTATTTGGTAGCTTTTTAGCAAAGGACAGAGCCTTGCCCAGCAAAAAGGTACTCAGTTACTCCATTATCTTTTAGCTATTCTGTTAAAGTCCAGTCTGTGGGCTTCTTCATGTACTGCTGGGTAACAATTTGGTCCCAGAAAACAGGTTTCTTCAGGTCCTCAGAGACAGCTGAAGCTATGATTTTTCTCCTCCAAAACAAGGAAGCATGGATAAAGTTTAGATTTTAAGACCTTAACAGCTTCATTGTTAAAATGGAAAAAACCCTTAACAATCAAGACTTTCACTCACGTTCCTCATCAGACCTGCTGCAATTGGTCCTTGTTGTGAAGAGCTGCAAAAGGAGCATGAGAAGACTCTGAGCACTCTTCCACATGGAGTCTGTGGACAGCAGGCATGCTAAGGTGCTAGAACTCCAGCACAGGGACAATCATCTCATCCTGTTAAAACACAAAGCAAAAATATTCACCAATACGCATTTCTCTGCCTATCTGTAAGCACTGTAGGACAGACACAGACTGACTTTGTACAGCACAGGAAATGTGACGGGGCATTAGTAGAAAGCACCCAGGAATTTCATGGCACTTTGTTTACTTGAAGTGTACTGTAACACCAGCAGCATTTCTGTCTTACCTTTCCACTGCTTGATCCAGCTTTACGTTCTACTTAACATCTGTCCATTTGCTTTGGTTTCTCAGCTGAAAAAAAAAACCAACCAAAAAACCAAAGCTCTTTCTGGGCCTGGAAAGGAAATTTTTTTCACTTGTCAGTCCAAGCAGGAAAGTTTTGTTTTTGCCACATTCAACACTACTTGGCTCTCCTACTCCAGATTATTAATGACCCTCAGGAATTTTAGTTGAGTTCCTGTCTTCTTGAACTCTTGCCCATGCTGCTTCTCACCCTCCTCCCTGGGTCACCCACTGCACTTAGTGGGAAACACGCAGCAGGCAGCTCAGCTTGGAGAATGACAGCTTGCCTGAGGTGCTACAGCTGTTCAGGAAGAGCCAGCTGAACACCACCTCAAAACATGTGCTTTTAGTTTTCCTGTGTTTCTAATTCAATGCAAAACCAGATTTTGACTCTTACTTGTTTCAGGATGAAAAATACCCGCAGTACTGGCATTTTGTGGGACACGTGCCAATTTATTATTTTTTAAAAAAATCAATTCTACTGTCAGCACATCTAAGGACTATGTTTCTGTATTAAATATATAATTTGGAATAAACTACATTTAAAGCCTGACCTTTTATAAGGGGACCCCTGCCTCACCAGCTCTCATTTTTACAACCAGAACAACAAAACAATACTGTCTGTCTTGAATCACTGGAGGTTGAAATGTCATTAAAAAAGTCTCATATTAAACACAAATCAGAGTCAGTGTTAACTGGAGCTGCGATTGCATCTCCACAGCCCATTACCAGATGGGGAAACTATGCCTTTCTGGAAAGGCTGACGTAGCCTGAACAGAAATGAAAGCAGGAACAATAATGGATACGGCCATACATCAAAACTGTAGGCAGTAATGCGGACATGTGTCTGAATAAAAGGCGGCAAGGGAAAGGCAGGCTCTGAGCAGTGAGCATACAAGCAATCCCAAGAGTGAAAGACCTCCATCTACTCACAAGGGACAGCTACAAGGAAGTTCACTCAGCTCCACCTGAAGAGGATTACACAGTAATTACATGGTATCTTGTCCCAGAAAGGGAGGGGGATGCAAAGCACTTCTAGCAGCAGCGCAAGACTTGAGTCTCCTAGCATGACCGACAGGTAACTGCTGACTGCGGTGCACTGCTTACAGTTCCAGTCATCTGCTCCGTAAAGGAGCGGCTGTTGTTCCCCGTCCCTATTTTCAGATGGGAAGGTCAGAGGGTTTTGATCCACAAAAATGCTTTATACAGTTCTCCAGTAAACCAGACACCACTGCACAGCTTCGGGTTTTGGGGTTTTTTTTTTGGTCTTTTTCTTTTGTTATTTCTTATTTAAAGACTGATTGAAAAAACCAAACCAAAACAACCACCGCCACCAAAATAATCAAAATCAATCCCACACTTAACTTTTTAAGGTTTTCTTTCTACCTGCTCCCCTTAGGCATGGATGGAAACCCACAGCTGTGGTGGGAAGGCAGTAGGGTTTTACAGAGCTCCTCTGTAAGGCGTTCTCACTTTGCACTTCTCCCCACCACACCAGCATTTATGATGTCAGCTCATGCATACTTGCCTTAAAAACGTCAAACCAACCAACCAACCCCACAGAAATATCCTCCCAAGGCTTGCAGTGAACACGACTGGGAGCCTCATACATGCAGAGATGGACCTTTCAAGAGAGTCAGGTCTTTTGCATTATGCACATAGCTCCTGACGGGACACGTCTGATTCAACAGTGAACACATCAAGATAACAGAAAGCAGAATCAGTCGGTAGATGACTTAAGAGCAAGGCTGATGAGAAGTGTCTCAGCACACAACATGACTCCACTGACATTTTTTCAAAGGGCAAAGCACGTAAGAGCTTCGCACTTACCTGCCAAGAGAAAAGGAAACGCAAGGTGCTGGTAAGCCATTCGAAGCAGAGAACCTGTCCATGGTTTGCAGGCAGCACAGACCCGTCTCCGAAAAGGGATCATTTAGCCTGGGAAGAAGGAAGAAAGTTATGTTGGGAGCAACAAAGTAAATGAAAAGGTTATTATTTTTAGCGTGTTTTTTTCTATGTGAGGAAGAAGAGACATCCTACAATCACTATGGTTTGATATATGTTCAAGTCAATAAGCTGCTCCTGGCTAAGTATCCTTAATATTGCTTTGCAGAGGGGGTGGCAGAACTCTTGACCATTTTGCCCAGTCAGGCCCTCTGCAACCTGCCGCTGCCACATCCAGAGGTAAGCAGGGAGGAAGGATTAAGTACAGCATATGTACCTAGCAAAGGACATTAACTGGAAAATTTTACTTCTGAAATATTAGCGAGGGATTCTGCAGCTGAGGTTCTGCAGCTTCACTGCTCAGCACCTATTTGAGAACTGTCTTGTATCAAGTACCCTCAGCTGTCTGTGAACAAACTTGTAAACCATCAATCTTCCTCTCCAGATGGAGCATTGCACAGGGTCCCACGTCATGATATAAAAACCTGATTAGCTGTGATGACCAGTATGTTCCATAAACATATAACAAAACTTCCCACTGTTTAATTATTTGTGTGCAAAAAGCAGATGATTTTGTAACATGAAAAACTTGAGCTGGTAGATCATGGGGAAAAAACACAAGAAAACCCAGCAAATATAGGAGAGCTGTTCAGCTATAGAAAACCAAAGATGTGAATTCTTCAACCTTGGTGTGAATCTCTCATGAACATTTTTAAAACCAGCTCTAGTTAACTAAACCTCTTGATGTACGATGTCACAATGGTCGTGCACAGTCCCCATTCTGCTCTGGGAAATGGGAAACCTCAAATCTAGCAAAGATCAGCCAGCAAATGGAGGACGCACTCAGGGACCAAATTTGAAAACCGAAAGTACTTATCCAGTTTCAAATGTCAGACCATGCAAAAACCCACACACAATTCATTTTGAAAAACAGACCTTGTAGAGCAAAATACAATTACTTACTCTTTGATGGGATTTTCTAAGATCAGCTGTCTCACACCAGCTGGAGTTACTTGATCATTTCAGGACTTCTGCTGATCTACACCGTGCTTGCCTCAAAATGCTGCCTCTTTGAGCTTTCTTCCCTCTAGTTAGTGGAAACAGTATCAAAGGGCTTCAGCTTGGAAGGGCCTAATTAGAACTTGGTTCAAATTAAAGCAGCGTTCAACCCAGCCCACTAGCAACAGCAATACTAACTGCTCTACATCTGTGTCAATTGGATCCCACTTCAGGATGCTTTTAGGGGTGGGAAGAAGGAGCAGAAGAAGGGGAGAAAAACAGACAAAAGACAAAGCTTGGCTACAGTCTAGGCCAGCAACAAGTCAGAAACAAAAGCCTATGTGAAACTGTAGGAATGGAAAGCAAGCAGTCCTGTCCACCTCTGGTTTTATAGGCTCTTACTAAGGACAGGACAAAGGACAGATGTGTTTTCACAACAGGAGTAAAAGGAGCAGAATTCCTTGAGCCTTGGATGAAGCCTGGAGGGACATTTCCACTGCAGGACTTTAGGAAATACTTATTTCAACTTTGTGTCTGTTTGGTATGTGCACTGAAACATCTGCTCTGTTTTTCCGCTCACAGAGCACGGTAAAAGCAGAGTTAAAAAATCCAACCTCTGAAACGAACTATAAAATGAACTAAAGCCAAGGCAAAGAATACCTTCAAACTGGGGGAGGAAGGGCTGAGGGGAAAAGCACTTGAGTTTCTTACTAGTGCCAAAACTCACAATTTCAAATCTCTCTACCTTTCCACATTTTTTCCATGAACATATAAAGAAAAAGCAAACACTGTTTCAGGTTTTTTTCCATAACATAGGCTGTTCTTCCTTAAAACCCTAAATGAACTGTTTTATTTTTATTATTCCTCATGCATAATTACTGCATACTCAGACACCTACCCCCAAACTCCAATCCTGCACGCCACTACGGCAAAACTTTTATCCATAGCAGCTTCCAGATACCACTCTGACTCTGAACTTCCTTTATTCAGAGGCTGAGAACAGAATGTCCTCCTATCAATCCAGACATATCTTCATTTTCAGTCTTTCTGTAATAAAATATTGCAAGAGCTCCTTCCAAAGCAGGTGTAGTGTTTTTGTTTTGTTTTGAAAATCAAAAGGCAGCAGCGGATCTCACTAGGATAGCGGATTGTTTTAATGATAACTGTTTAAGATGCCAGATGTATAAAGCCCTCCTCACATTCATCCCAATTCAAGTGCATGGCTGGCAGTCTGCACCTCTATACCTGACGATGTGGGCCAGAGATACTACACTTTCTCCACTTTTTATGGTACCAAAAAGTGACCAAATATAGCCACGTCTGGAGTCTCATTCTCCATCCCAAGAAGCAAGAAGAGATCTATCAGCCTACTCTAGTTACAAGGTTTTTGGTTGACTCCAAATGACTGAATCTCATTTGCAGCTGCCTTCAAAATACCGCACGGACATACGCGGTTCTCCTGAGCATCAGCAAGAAAGCCAAAAGCAATCACAGCCTGCCAAGCAACTGTCAGCTCAATAAAGTTGCCTTATAATATGCGGACCACAAACAGTCAACATCATACTAAAAGGGAAGACTCTTAGCTTAGCTTGGCTTCAGGCCAATGGTCTACAGATAAAGATCCTGAACAGGGTAGCACAGACTGAAGTTCAATGTGTGTTAATTTGCCTTCTTGGGTAAGCTATTCTACATGGGCTATGAGGCCACTCGGGCTGCTTCCAGCACTAAGCTAGTCTGTGCTTGGCAAAGCTGGCTCCAGGCCTGTAGCAGGAGAGCACACAGGACAACGCAAATGATGGCTTGATCAGCGCTGATCCACTGCCTTGATCCAGCTACAGAGCTCCGGAAAACCAGGCTGGCAGCAGCAACTGCTGCAGCAGCTGGCAATTGCTGGCCTGGAAAGGATCGTCCCACAGGGGCAGTCAGCACTCCCCTCTTCATTGCACCCGCATTGACAGCGGGTGTCCTCTCAGCAAGACCCCGTCCACACCTTCCCGTGAGCAGGCAGGCCAAGCCTACTCCCCCAGTGACTACAGGGCAGTTCAGTTTGGCTGAGAAGTGGTGCATGCTACATATTTGTGGGTACTTGCTCCTGGCATACTAACAGCACTGTGCTGGTTCTCCAAACAGGGCATGCTGGAAGGGTGCTGGGCACTGCTCACTGCCAAGGATGGCAACACTCAAACAGCAGCTGCAAAGTTGACATTTTCCAGTGTCTCCTGAGCAGACAGAACCACAAAGATCAAAGTGTTCTCTGGCTTCAGGGTCTGAGGACAGCTCTCCGCATAGCTTACTACAGAAACTGGTTCCATGACTGACTGCTCTGCAGAAGACACTAATTACCGGTACAGTCTTTGCTCCTTAAAGGAAGGCTGAATAAATGCAGTCCTATTCAAAGTGTCAGCATAAGCTTTGACATTTTTCTTGCTTTGCAATTATTTCTTTAAATCATGCTGGAATGCTTAAGCTTATCACTTTTAATAACCAACTTGTCAACTCAGATACTGACACATTTCTGAAAAATCTGCTGCAAGGTGTTTCTGAAGATTAAAAGTCTCTGGTTCTGTTTCTTTATACATAAATGGTATTTACGACATGACTTTATAATATAAAAACATTCCTCAGAAGGCAGAGCTATTCAGCCATACAGCCTTAATTCAAGCACTAGTGTTTTGCACCTACCATTGCAATATCTATACTGAAGCAGAAGCTGTTTCAGCGGTGATGCAGTCCTGTTAAACATATTTCCTCATTATGATTAAATTAAACATGCTTCAGTCCCATTCTAGACGTAGTGTGTTGCAATCAGGGTGCTTTCTGCAGAAAGCTGGCTGAACATCCCCCTCCGGACACTTACTAGCCTGAAGAACATCCAGCCATTGAATCCCTAAGTGTGTCCTACAGCTCCAGAGTTGATCGCGACCCAGTCTCGTAATCTTGTGGTCTAGGCAAACTCCTTCAACACTGATCTCTTCCTTAGCATCTCCCTCCAAAACTCCCACCCACTCAGTCACCAAGGTCCAGTCTTTAATATCCTCCCTGTATCTTAAATAAGTCCTGCTCCCAGAACCTCAGAACAGTCTCATCCCAGTCCGGTAGATTCTTGCCAGCAGTGACAATAAGCACTGGCCATCGTTCACAATAATACATTTTTTTATAGTAACAATTAGATATCATCCACCAGAACACATATCACTTCCCAAGTTCTCAACCTTATTTGCAGTTTGCCTCTCTGCTGAGGCTGCCAGTGACAATCCATATCCACTGGAGACTGCAATGAGATGACCAATTCATTTCACGTAAGCCCCCAACTCGCTATCCAAGGACAATTAATTTTCTAGTTGGCACTGAATCTCAGGAACGCTCACATAAAAAGAACACAAACCCAAACAAAGTATTTGAGAGTACTGAAGTTACACTTCATCTGAACATTGTCCACATAAATAAGCACAGACATTAATGAAAGAGAGATGTCGACACTAAAAGGTGTTGAAAATTATTTTAGGAATAACGAATGCTTTGGGGATTAACAGTACCATATGGTACCTTTCACCTCTAGCTTACTGGTACAAATCTAGCTAGAGCAGCATGGATAAAAACCTTTACCATCTGGTGACTTACTACTTTATGGAAAATAAACAGGTGTTTGTATCTCACACATACACAAAATCCACCACTATAACTGGAAGTCTTGTTGGCTTTCTCAGTAGAGAGATCAAAGAGGACCAGAATACTCTTCTCTCCCCCCAGTACTAGTCTATTTACATGAGGAGTCAGGACAGCTGAATGCCAAATACTACTACCACCCACTATCAGAAATTAAAGTATGATCTACCATGTTTCCAGCAACAGTCCTTTTCAGAGAACAGGAGGATTTATGGCTTTCAAACTGAAATCTCATCTGCTGCTTTCCCCCACCCCACACGCCCTGAAGCAGCAGGTGTAACAACATTTTCTTTCCCTACAAGTTTTATCTTGCTTGTATTCTTAGACCATTGCTGCTATGACAGCACTACTATAAAATACCTCACATCTAGCAGCCCTCGTATCAGCCTTAACAAGGAAGCCTGAAGTAATCAGCATCCATACCTCAGTGAGTTCATTTGAACATTATCCTTTCTTATTCAAGATTCCTGCCTGAGTTTGAGTTACCCAGTTCATTTATAAATTTGCTCTCCCATGCTCCAATTTCTCCCTATGAGTTAGAAAAGAGATTTTAAAAAGTTACTATTGTATGAAACATGCAAGCAGCTACTATTAGTTTTAAACTTAATAGCAATAGGTAAATAAATATTCTCCACGTTTCCTCTTCTCAATTTATGTGGAAATCACCTTTTGTATAGCAGAATTTACTGGCTGTTAATACATCTGGTCTTTGTTAGTGGCATATGGGAGCTTCTCTCAATTACTTGAGACTGAAATAGTCAGAGGATAAGTTGTTTGCCTTCTTTAAAGCTCTATTTTTATCCTGGAGCAAGTAGTGTTTTTTTGGCTAAGGCTGAATGCAGCTCCTTTCACATCACGTAATGACCAGGAGCACAAATCACATCAATCTCTTAAGTTTCCTTGGAAAATCTGCACCTGTTGTTTTGTAGCCTCTCAATCAAAAAAAAACAGTAAATATTCTTATTTCATTACCCCAGGTACACTTTGAACACTACAGATCAAAAGCACGGTAATGCAAACTTCCTATTATTCCTCCTTTGACTGTTTTATCAGTATGATTAACACATGTCAAGTACGACAAAGCTAGAAATAACCAAGAGATTTCTTAAACCAAAGATCTGCCAGAAACATCATCCTATGAATCATATTTTGTCTCTTCATACACCAGTCATGCTAAGCTCCCTGGTCTGACCACCTGTGTCTGGATGCACTCTCTGGCAGGGCTCCCCAGGGAAAATTTTCATGCATCTGCTAGAGTTTTCCAGGCATCTTTGAGCTTTTATCCTTACTCTGCCAAATACACACATACTAAAATAAAGCATCAGTGACTACTGAGTCGCTAAATATTCAGGGCCAAAAGTGGCCCTGTACAAGAGAGAACAGTTTGCATTACTTCAAAATTACCAAGCTCCAGTCCCTAGTTTAAACACAGTTTGCACCTAGGTCTCCGTAACAACTTCTCCGTTCACTTCCAGTTCTTGCATGCTATTGATTATACAGCTGCTGAACCACAGTGGAAGTCCTGGGTGAATTAATGCACAAGGTTTCCAGGGGTGATCTCCCCGAAACTAAGTGCAATGCATAAACAGTAACTCAAAATTTCAAAAGGATCAGAAAGTGCATGGGCCCAGATGCTGTCATGTCAGCCACTGCCTGCTAGAAAGGCTTAACCCATTTTAGGATTTGCTTGGCACTTATCCATTTAAGATTTTAATCCACAGCCTTTGTCCTTCAGATTCTTCTATGTATTTGTGGCACAGACAGAAGACAAGACTGCTTAATTTGAGCCTTGGTTTCAGACACTTTCCTTGTCAGTCCTGAGAAGTTTCCTGTCTCTTGTCAAAATGAATGGCTTCTCTTTGTCAGCTGGTGCACTACTCTAGCATGCCTTCCCAGGAGACAAAAAGGGGGGGGGGGGGGGAAGCCAGCCATTTGACACACGCTTATATGCAATTACAAGCTAGCTGAAACTGGACAGACTCCTGAAAAAGAGATAAAGGGACAAAGTCTGCTTTGAAAGGGACCACAAAACATCACCACAAGCTTGCAATGCTCTAACAAAAAAAGGTAAAGCAGGAGCTACAGGAGGTACCAGGGACTCTGTCATCCCGACAAAATCTGCTCAAACCAGAGTGCAGTGGCATTTGCAAGGCAAACCAGGTGGCTTATTGGAGGCTGTGTAAAACCAGAGCAAAGCTCCCGAGAGGTTTGGCAAGTCGCCCATTTCACAAAAAGGGCACAGTCTAAGCTACCAGTGCCTTCCCACAATTTCCAGCTCCTCTAGGACCATGCTTCCCAAAAGGCAAAGAAATACTCCTACAATCCACTGAGAACTCATTGGTTCACCTGCACATTGCAAAGACCCCTGCAGTAAACTCTTAGAAGCCTTGTGGTCCATGTAGGAGCATACATCATCACAACCATGGATGCAGTAACATTTTTCTGGGCAAGCTTAAACTTGGATTTCAGACCTAGGTGCTGATCACTTTACCTTTGTAGTAATATCCAAGGAAAACTGCCTCTAACTTTGTAATCAAGAAGGTCCAGAGGCTAACTCTTTGGACCTTCACTTTCAGAGGAAGGCTCAGCCAGTAGCACTGCCCAGGCTACAAAAGAGCCCTCAGCAAAGTTAGGGTGGAGCCTACAGGCAAAACAGATCACTCAAGCGTTCAGTATTGGCCACCCTGGAAACTCTGAGTAACACAGCTGCAATTCCAGCGCCTGCTAAACCTACCTAAAACCACTACTTTGTACCTTCTCCCTGTGCCCGCCTGGGCACTTCCGCTGCCGGTGTGTCATGCCTAGAGGTTACACAGCTATCTGCTCAGCTGAAGCAGGGAGCCCAAGCCAGCAAAAAGCCCAAGCCCTAACAAGCACGTTAGCTGTATCGTATCAACTGGCTGCCCATCTGGCTTCATCAGTGCCAATGCTGGCAAGGGAGCAAAGAATGCAAAGAACACCAACGCTGGACAAGGGATGGTGGGACTTATTTTTTTGGCAGCAACCTATGTGTTCAAGCACATAATCGGTTTCATAATCGGTGTCAGTCACAGTGAGTGCTCGGTACCTGAGCTGCAGACCACAAAGCCAACTTTCTGTTTGAACACCACTACTATTTGTCCATTTGCTTCTTTAATACTTTACAATATTCCCTTCCAGCCCTCTAAGTGGGTGGGATTCCTACCAATACCTCAAACTATCAGAATACAAGATGAAAACAGGCTCCCAAATCCAGCATTCTCCTTTTCTGTAGAGAGAAGGGAAAGTGCAAGGGAGAAAAATACTTTCACACACACACGCTCGTGTACAGTTTAAGGCTGGGACGTCCTCTTAGGTATTGAAGGCAAAGTCTGAAGGACTGGAAAATCATTTCATTCATTAATGACTCAAAAATATAGATACAGGTGTGCCTAGACTTTACTTGTCCAGTTAACTCTTTTAGCTCAGTCTCCAGGTAGGGATGGGAGAATAAATAAATAAAACAAAACCTTGAATGCAGATTTTTTTTTTAAATGACACACAACTACCAACCAACCAACTCCAGACTGCAGTACTATTAGATATACCAGAAAACCCTCAATGAAAAAAGGTGTGTATGCTAATAGTATATTCTCTATTTCTTGTCTGTCATTTTCCCTGCCCCACTTTCTCTTTTCGTTTCTGATTCTTTGCTCTCTCCTTTAATTTTATCAACTTCTCCCACCCCTTAGCTGCATTTCTTACAGTATAAGTATAATCTTTCATTTTCTCCTTTCAGAAAGTGGGATGTGAATGAGTTTTGCACACTGAATGCCACCTGACGTGACTTTCTCATGTCCCATCTCAGGTGTCTCAACTTTAAACACTACTTTGTGTCCCCTTATATCCAGTTGTCTTTCCTTGATCACATTGTTGTGCCCTAAGTTCAAAAGCATGAGCTAATAATTGAAACCATGGACTAAAAGGTGGCCAGCTTGCTATTTACCTGTAATAAGAGAAGCGGTCTGGAACTGGAGGCACCCTCATCTTGCATACAAAGGCATTTAACAAGATCCAGTGACCTCATGGTCAACTTAGAAAAACTGGACAACAAATGAGAAGCAGTATTCCTGTGTTTAATGATGCAGTGGTTCTGGAGGTTGAGATCCTGGAATCACTCCCACCTGGAGTCCTCAAACCCAGATACTGTCCCCCACCAGCTTTCTAAAAAGGGATACCTGAATTTAACTTCCAAGAGAAAAATGTGATGGCTACTCTTGAAGGCATCTGACAGCAATACCTTCTGACACGAGCATGTGTACTTCATCCTTGTCCTCATTTGCACCCCTGATGCAGCTGACCATGTGAAACTAACATACTGCTTCAGCCTTCACCATCTGTCCTCATCCACTTTTGGCAATTCTGCCTTACATTCTGTACATGACTACCTTGATATAGATGAGCCTCAGGGTACAGAAACACTTACATGAAACTGGGTTTACTAGGCATAAAAATCAGGATATCTGTGTACAAAAGCACAACTTTGTACACACGTAGAGCTATTCCAGCCAGCAAGTTTGCACTGTCGTGTTTTTTAAACAGAGACGAAAACAAGGACCAAAGGGGACAAAGCTACTCAAAGTTAATGCATGCACACATACACACGTTATGCTGGAAGGTTCCCCAGTGGCTCAGATTCTTACTTCTGTTAGGTCCAAAGGGGGCTTCTTCCCTCAAAAATTTTATCTACTCACATGGCTCAAATACAAATTACACCAACTGTTCACAAAGGAATTAATGGGGTTTTGATTCATCTTTAATCAAGTCCTGTATCCTGACCTGAGTTTCCAATTTTTTTTTTCCAGACATTCTGTAATGGTTTTAAATACAACATGGCCAAAAATAATCTCAGATTCTTCTTCTGTAGAGATACCACATCTGTTACATTGACCACAGCATCTTTGCCTCTCTCTCTCCCCTCTCCAGCCTGTGCCTGCTATTTGTTTCCCCAAAGTACCTATAGAACCTGATCTCTCTCATCAGCCTGATCAATTTTTCTTCCAGCTCCATAACACTCCTGACTGCAACAGCCACCAAAGCCACCACTGGCCTTTTTATACTCACCTAATTTCCTCAGAGCTATTCAGTGTATTACTACTTAGATAGCTACATTAGCTGGACGCTTCAGTTACACTTCCTTTGCTGATCTGCCACCCTCACAACCTTCGCAGCTCTATCAGGGCTCATTCTCTGTCTCCAGGAACACACTTACCTGCTCTTCCATTTTACTACTTCACTGTACCTTCACCCCATCCCATGTTGTGCCACCATCCTTTGCTGTCCCACTGTCTGTACCACCCCCAATAGAACACTCTCGCCCACAACTCTCTGTGGAGATCTCCCTGTCCTCCTTCCAATCAGCTCTTTGAAACACTTTTAATCGTGATTCCCCACCCCAGCCCCACAAACGGACACGCTTCGCCACTAGGAAACCTACCCAACAGACCTACCCAATTAGTGCTGCTAACTTAAAAAGAAATTTAACTTCTTTGTAATAACACAGAGAACTATATCCCATTCCCAGTTATATAAAAACATATATATACACACGCACAGACACAGAAACACACCGTTCTCATTCTGAAATTACCTCTGGCCTTGTATGTTTAGTTTTCAGAATCAGGCTACATTTTCTCTGCTCTGGGCCACAGTCCTAGCTCTGTCACAGGCTTTCTACCTTATCTTAGGCAAGTTACTCAGTTACTTAATATCTGGAAGTCTGGAGCACCTGGTTCCTCTCCACTAGAACCAACAAAAGTACTCAGCTCGCTCAGACTGATGAGAGGGCAAACAATTCTGATCTATACGCCTGTTTCCTAATCTATTAATTCTGCTCCTCTAATAATTAGACAGGGGTAACATTAGTGACTCATCTGGGTGCTGAAGAGGGCAATTAAGCACTTGAGAAAGGTTCACACACAAGTTGTACAAATGAATTGCAGTAAAAGAGCAAAACTAAACCCCAGCAAAACCCTACAAAGCAGAGAAACACCTCAAACTCTAATTGTGGAGGACAAATAAAGATTTATGAAAGATCCTGTCAGCTACCAGACACGCATTACCTCTCCTCCAAGTTACACCTCAAAAATTCTCTGGATTTGTATTATTCACCTTGTGTTTCACTAACCATGATGTCAGCATCTAGCAAGCTGTCAAGTGGCATAACTAATAATCGTCTTAAAAACTGCATGCTGAACTACCAGCAAAAGAGCTCATTAGAAAGAATAAAGGAGAAAACCTGGCCAAACTTCTCTTCAGTTTGCATTTATCCTTTAAGGACAACCAGGAGAACAGACGGTTTATCATTCCTGCACAGCTTCTGAGTAAAGAGAGCTGATCCATTTATTTAAGAGTCTTATCTCCTGTCAGCCCTATGTTTGGGAAATGGCATATTGCAAGGTTTGCCCTTATTACAAGGATGCTTTCCCGACAGGCCTGGAAAAATTTAAGCTTTCCTGTCAGTCAGATGAGCCCCTTTATCCTGTTTGGCGACAAACCTTGGATAAAAATAGACTGCCATCTGACTAAGCAACTGGGAGACTGAAAGACACATGGTGGAATGCAACTGATCTGAATATTGGTTAATCAGCTGATGCCTTTCCAGCAACACCTTATGGCTGCTGGGAAAGCATACAAGGCTTCTTTCAATAGTGCACTTAAAAAAAAATTCAGTAAAAGCGAGCATTTGTGGGGTGTCGACTGGCTATACCACAGCTTCCCTATTTTAAAGGAGGCTTGTTAACTTGAGCCCTCTCTCCGTGAGTTCTGTGTAGAAAGTCCCATGCTATTTTCTTTTCACCTTTTGTGCTTCTCTCTCCCCTTTCACTTTTTGGGACAGAAAGGACAGCTAACAGACTCAAAAGAAAACATAGTTCAGAAGGTCTAAAAGACTTCCATGTAAAGACCATTTGATATAACACATACCAGCCTGGCGTATAGGAATCATCATTATTGCTATTAGGAAGGTAACAGGACAAATACGGATCAGTCTTTGTGATAGTAAAATATTTCATGATACCCTAACAGTATTAAGAGTATTTTGGTTTTATTGACAGAAACTGCTGTCTAAAGTGACTTTAAAAAAAATAATTCAAATCAATCACTAATACAAGCTAGAAAGAGTCAATAAAGTAACTGGAGTGAACGAGAGTCATCCTTTCTGGTCAACACAGAACTTCATCAGTTTAGTCTTTCGAATTGGGCAACCTTGAGGAAAAGAAGTTAAGTGAGAGCAACTCTGCTGACATTAAGTTTGAATTCATTTATTACTTCAGGCTGAATAAAAATTTGTGGTAGCTCAGAATAACATGACTTTACAACTATCAAATTCTAACAACTTTAAAGCATCATCTCTGAGAAATTTTTGATGCATGTATACAGAGCATAACTCACAAAGGTTTGCTTCACTATCTGAACTCCACATTTTGGACCACAGGGAAACACTCACCTGCCTTTCCAACATTGCTTCTACTCCTTCACTGTCAGTGTATTTAAGTAGATAACCTACAGCACACAGTTATCTCTGCTGGGATTTCTGGGCTGGTATTTAACTGAGAAATTGCAATATTGTTTCGCTCATCTTCTCCAAGTAATTTACTTTTATAAGTCTATAAATAATAATTATAACAAAATGTCTTGTATTTTTGAGTGATAGTTGTGCCCTAGAAGTGCATTAGACAGGATACCTGCACTTCAAAGAACGAACGTATTATTTTAGTTAGGAATAGCACAAGTTTGGATGCATCAGGGAAGGGAAAATTCTGCGAAGTAGTCCGTATCTACAGCCTTAAGGACAGACCACAGACTAGACTGTTAGCTCTAAACCGCTACCTCCAAATTACTATTGAAGACTCCACTTCAATGACAACTTTCAAGAAAAATTTAATGGGAATACACAAGACAAGTGATGCACAACGCAATTGCTCAGCACTTGCCGACTGATGCCCACATCCTACTCCTCCTCCCCGCCACCAAACTGGGCATGGCGTCCCATGGTATGGAACACCCCGTTGGCCAGTTTGGGTCTCCTGTTCCAGCTGTCTCCCCTCCCACCTTTCCTGTGCCCCTCCAGCCTCCTTGCTGGCTGGCCAGGAGAAGCTGAAAAGTCCTTGAATTAGTCTAAACATGACTGAGCAACAACCGAAAACGTCAGGGTATTATCAACATTCTTGTCATACTGAACTGAAAACACAGCGCTGTACCAGCTACTAGGAAGACAATTAACTCTATCCCA
>JAVKLA010000030.1:8959909-8989870 GCA_034782735.1 Sagittarius serpentarius | reverse complement strand
GCCCCCTTTAAGTATTGGAAGGCTGCAACAAGGTCTCCCCGGAGCCTTCTCTTCTCCAGGCTGAACAACCCCAACTCCTTCAGCCTGTCTTCACAGGAAAGGTGTTCCAGCCCTCTGATCATCTTTGTAGCCCTCCTTTGGGCCCGCTCCAGCAGGTCCATGTCTTTCTTGAACTGAGGGCTCCAGAGCTGGACACAGGACTCCAGGTGGGGTCTCATCAGAGCAGAGCAGAGGGGGAGAATCACTTCCCTCGACCTGCTGGCCACGCTACTCTTGATGCAGCCCAGGGTCTGGTTGGCCTTCCGGGCTGCGAGCGCACATTGCCGGCTCATACACTCTTGCTTAATGGAGCACCAGGCAAATGAAGTGCTTCAGCACTCAAAACCTCTGGCGCAACTCACCAAGTTATCTGTTGTACCCACAACTAAAAGCCTGTGGCAACAAAGCACCGGAAAGAACAGAAGCCTCATGCTTCAGGTCTTAATCCAATCCCAGGATTAGTGATTAAAAGCACAGGCTTTCAGGGCCAAAGCAAACACCCTGTTTTGGTGAGTTAAAACTTCACATGAAGAACAGACAAGACAATACTGGTTCTTGCCACCTGAAGATGCTAGAATACTGGCAAATTTCTTCAGACAGTATCCATTTGCACATAGGGACTATGATTTCAGAAATAGCTGTGTCACGGAGCGTATGGTAAGAAAGGGATGAAGTCCCACTCCTGCCATCTCTCAAAGACTCTTTATCTTTTTGCTCCCTGCAGTTCCATCCTCCAACTAACTCCCCTCCCTACACTGTAGGGATGCTGTTGTAATTCTCAAAACCATCACTGTTCTCAGTACCTTCTCTACTTCCAAGACTGCTAAGTAGGTTAAAAGCCTTTGCTTCAAATTCTTTTCCAGGCTTTACTGACCCAGCTTCTGTCTTCTGCAGACTCAAAGCTCTAACATCTCCCACAATAAGATGAAGAGCCTTTCCTTCATACCCACTGAGCTCAATTTTGCCACAGTAGTTAAAAAAAAAAAAAAGCGTTCAGCACACACTTCAGCAAGCAGTATCTTGTTCTCCCTACAACTTTTTGAAGTGCACTAAGCCCAACCAGATGTAGCATTTCTGACAACCCATAAAACATGTTACCACAGACATGTTCTCCCCATAAAAGAAAGTGCCTGCCTCTGCCATCTCCTGTTTTCGTCCTTAAAGCTAACTGAATTACCCATCACTCTCCCACTTCACCTGCATTCATGAAAATATTCTTTGTATGTTGGTACAGACACCGCATGGATCAAATTTCTTCTGGTACAAAAACACATGCAAACCCAACAAATAGAACTTCAGGGAATCCCTGCTTTGGTTTCACAGAGGTTTTTCAGTGAGTAATGCTCACCTTAACTGCAAGCTAGTTAAGGTCAACATGTCTGACAACTTGCAAGCACAGAACCAAGAAACATTCTTCACATTGTTGTATGAAAGTCAGCTGTGCATCCTATGTATTTCAAAAGAGAGACTGCACAGGAGTGCAAACCACTGTAACTTTCACGTAAGCCAGAAGGAGGACAGTGTTGCTTTACTACACTACTGTCAGACAGATGTAGTGCCAGTGCAATATGCTTAGCAGTTTTGACCTACGAAGTCCTAAATGAACTGTGACTACTCAAGAGACTCCCTCACCCAGCCATGACATTCCTGTGAGTGACATCACTAGAAAACCTTGGGCAGGAAATTCCTGTGTTACTCCTTCCAGCCTGATAGCTTAAAATAAGGTCTTTTAAACTTGGTTTTCCTTTCTTAGAAAGGCCAGAGTGACAAGCACTTGGGAATTCTGATATTAATACACGTGCGTATTGTTGCTCTGTTATTATACCATTGGCTACTGGCTTGCTCCTGGCACAATTTCTGTTCCAATTACTGCTTGCCTTCTCATTATGTTGTATATGGAGCAGTTTCACAAACGCACAAGGCTATCAGGTAAAAACTTGTTTGTTAGAACAAATGAACACCTGGCAGCCATGCAGAAAACATCCACCTTCTAGTTTATCTAGACCTCTATTCATTTGTGGTTCCACCAGCCATATCCAACACTGGAACCTTCTCTAAGTTACCTCTGCTACATTTATGATTGTGCTCTTTCCAATTCTGCTATAAGAGGGGAGAAACATCTTTGATTTGAACTAGGAAAAGAATCACAGAACATCTCCGGTTGGAAGGGACCCATTAGGATCATCGAGTCCAACTCCCTCCTCCTCACAGGACTACCTAAAACTAAACCATATGACTAGGAGCATCGTCCAGATGCTCCTTGAACTCTGACAGGCTTGGTGCCATGACCACTTCCCTGAGGAGCCTGTTCCAGTGACTGACCACCCTCTCAGTGGGCAATCTTTTCCTCATGTCCAATCCAGACTGTTTGCTGGAGACACTTAGGTACCCACCTCATTACTGCTGCTTCAATTGTCTTTGAAACAGAGACATTATGCACACAAAGCTAGGGCAACAGCGTGGTGTCATCAGAATCAGAGACACAGACACAGACGTGCCTGGGAATGGCCAGGCCGGAACCAAAGCTGTGGTCTCCTCGTAGTCTCAGCCTGCTGGCTGCAACGCTGCCCGGCAGGAACAGTCCCCACCGAGGCCAGGCGGCAGAAGCCTAGAAGCTGCCACCCCCCACAGCCAAGCAATGGCCCACGGGAAACCTTGGGGGCTCAGGCCCGGCTGGACGGAGTCCCGAGCAGCCCGGCCTGCCCTGGGGCCGAGCCCGACGGAAGCGCCCTGTGATGCCACGCTCCCGCCGCCAGAGGGCGGCAGAGGCTCAGGCGCGGCGGGGCGGGGCGGGCCGGGCCGGGCGCGGGAGCGGCCCCGGCCGGAGGCGCCTCGGGGCTCCCCACCCGCTGCCGCCGGGCTGCTCCGCGCCCCGTCCCGCTCCCGGTCCGCCCGGGGGCTGCGACCCGGCCGCTGCACAGGGCAGGGAAGGTACGCCGTGCGAGCCGGGGAGGGAGCTCCACGCTCTCGGCCGCAGGGCTGAACAATCCTTTCCAGTGGGAAGTACCGTATCTACGGCATTATCTAAGTAAGATAGTACTAGCAATACTTACGCATTAACTACGTATTGAAATACCTTTTAATAAATCTTTCACATCATTATATAAAACCAGTATTTATTTAATAATTTCCTATGAAATCATGCTTTCATAGAAGTCAAAGCATCAACCCATTGAACTACCTATCCCACCTGTTAATTGGCAGCGTCATCTGCTCCCCAGCCGTGTTTTTCTCTAGGAAACTCTTTTGGCACCAAGTCTTTTATGGCATTGAACTCCAGAGGTTATCTGAACTTGGTAAAAAGTAAACTGACGTGAAGTCTGCTACTTGCGTTTGACTAGAAGTCTCTGCAACATAAAGACATGCAAAATCATTACCCATCTTCTTTCAACAGTCACTGATTGCATACACTCCTGTACGTTGCCCAACTCTGGAAAGCTTGTATTCCTGTTTCTTTGCAATATTTTCATTCTTCCAAGCCTCATGACATTTCTATCACCACTATTTAATCACCTTTGTTTCTCTGTGCCTGGGACAGAATCCTATTCAATTTGTTCTGCCTGTGCAAAAGGCACACAAAGCACTGCTGCGCAGTGCACACAGATGAGTGCATGGCCTATATATATTCTTTTACAATATGGAAAATATTTAATTAAAAAAAAACCCAAGTTGCTTGTGAAATTTCATTTGGTGAAGTGACTCAGTGTGTTCACCGGTGACAGCAGAATTGAAAGAAGTGCTGTCAAGTAAATACACACTTAACGTCACTTCAAATGACATTTCGCAAGGGACTATCCTCTGTACACAGTACTTTGTAAAGATAAAGCGCATCGGTAGCAGTAGGACAGCTGAAAAAAGAATACTGAGTTCATTCCCCTTGCAAGGCACGAAACATTCTTTGCAGACCCTACAATTTTCAGTTCCTCACGCCCAAGCTGTGTTACTGGACAAATGGCAGCAAAATCTCAGCCCTCACTTCACTGTTCCTTGAAAAGACCACTGCTCCCTCCAGTGAATACCATACCTTCCTAAACTCTATCAGTTAAACTAGAACTTGAGTTTATATAACATCCCACCCTCAGTCCTAAATAACCTTCGCATTCTCATAACACAAGAAGTAAAGGTTTAACATGAAATGGAATTCATCTTGATGACACTCAGTTTTATAGATCTTTTCCACATTCCCTCTCAGTTGTATCTTTTGAAGCTGTCATAGAGAGGAAATAGAAACAGTGACACCAAATAAACGGAAGTTGCATCGTAGTTGTGTCAGTTAACCTGATCCAGCTTAAGCTTCCTATTCAAGATACCATTTTTCAGTCTGGTTTTAAGAACTTTTCTTGCAAGCAGGTGAAGATGAAGTAATAACTAATATACACTGGAATAAACAAAGGATGACTCAAAACCACATACACTTCAGAAAAAACATCAGGCACTTCTGATCCCACCAAAACCAGGCTTTTGTCACTTGGAGAAACAGCTGCATTAGGATGGCTGGACACAACTCAACAAAATGCAACGGAGCTAGATTTTCTAATAGTTCTTTGCACTACCTCTCTTTTGGAAATCTGGTCACTTACAGGGTATGTCTTCCACACTTACCATTCAGTACGCTAAACCTTGGATAAGAACCCTGATCACATCAGTTCAAATCAGCAACAGTGTCACTTAACCAGCAAAGAATTTATAACATGGAGGGGAGGATGCTGCAAGATTAACATCTAGTGAAGTTGAATGAGGCAGAGCAGAAATTTGCCTTGCATGCTAGCCTTGTCCCAACACTAGAAGGAGGAGTTATTTAAGTTCAGACCTTGGATTTTATGCACAGCACATCATGCATTTGCAGGTCCATGTTGCAAGCCAGCATCACCCTAATGTGGTTGTATGGCCTGAGATACTATCACCTGCTTCTCCGAAGAGCGTGCAAGCTGAGGTTCATCCCTGCACTGCATGGCTTCGGCTCAGAGCTGGCCAGCATCCACCTGGCACAAGGCACAGGCAAGAGCAAGCTTGTGTCTGCCTGCTAAATACCATGCAAATGACCCCTTACTTTACAGTTCTGGTATGAAAGGGACTACACTGTCCAAGAACACACGATGAACAGAATATAATTACACAGTAAAAACAAAAAGAATATATACTGGCTGTCTTGAAACCTCTACCTATATCAGCTGAACTGCATTCATGCTGGTGGACTGAAGGGAATACGGATTAGAGTATATTTTATCCTATTATTACGTTGCACAACATTAGGACAGACTCCTGTTGAATTTTTATATAACTGCTATTAGAATGAGACCTAATCTCTACATAAACTGCAACCAACTGCCTGTGGCACCTGCGGTTGACTAGAATTTAGAGGCTTAGATACTTGAACTGTGAGTGATGATGTTTGAGAGCTAACTAAAGCCATGCACTGGCCTAGCACACTGGCAGGTTGCTAGAATTTGACCAACCCTCTGTACTCTGTGGAAAATATCAACTCCATGAGCATGCATACAGCTCAGCTTCAGATGTAAACAAACTTCCATTTCATTAGCTGCTCACCAGTAAGGTGAGGGTAAGGGGAAGGGGAAGTAAGGGTAAGGAGAAAGACAAATTGCTGTGGATTGTGTTTAATGTTTTATTTCATTAATCTGTATTACAAACCTCTCATGCTTTCCACAGCTATGCAGAGTTGTAACTCAAATGGTAACTGTGTTGAAAACTGTGCAGAGTCAGCTTGCACCTTGCAACAATTCGTAAATCTTGTTTTGAACGTACAAGCAGTTTAGTCTTTGGGTCTTCGCCTTCTCAGTTTTACATAGGAAGTCTGTTTCAGGTCTTAAGAACGTTGAAAACCTCCAAGTTTCTCCTCCCTCCCCCCTCCACAATCCCCAAAGCCAACTCAACCAAAAAAAACCCCACAAACAAAACAAGAGCTGCTTTCCTGGACAGTAGGCTGATGGTATTTTCCAGATTTTACAAGACTAGCTATTTTTTCAGACTGGTCAGGGATAGAGCAGAAAGCCAAGCGAGCAATAAGGAGCTGACCATAAAGCTGCAGTTTGTAAGTGTTTTTTTCCATACTGGTTGAGGAACTTATATGAGAGATATACTTCTCTCCTTCCATGACAAAAAAGTTACCAATGTATTTTTTCTCAGACACATATATTCTTATAGTGAAGTGCTCTAAAGGACATCCTGAATTACCAGCCGGATATTACTTCACGTGTCTGGCCAATGAGGCCAGCTTACTAAATTGCCACTCCTCTGTCCAACAAGGTTATTCCTTTGCCCAGTTCAGGCTACAGTCTTGAGAGCCCTACTGCTTATTCCCTCCTCACTCTGAAGAGTCTGTGCTGGCTCTTTAGGAATGCACCAGGTGCCAGTCATGGTTGCCATCCTTCCTGAAAGTACTACTAAAGTTACTGCAGGGACTGTTCGCCTTTCCTGACTGAAGGTGCCAAACATCACAGGACAAGCGCCTTACTACAACACTGCTTGTTTCTCTTCCTCTGCAAAGATAAGCTGGAGGACAAATATTGCTGTGTAACTATACCAGTGATGGAGTGAGGGAGGTCCATCCCACTTAAAATTATAATACAAAAGAGGAATAAACTTGTGTATGTTGACAAGGGCCAAGTCAGATAGAAAAACATTCAATACCAAGAACTAGCCATCTTTTCTGCAAAAAGAAATAATCCCCTATGGACAATAAAACCACTCAATGAATCATTCTGTTTCATATGAACTGCTGTTGAGGTAGGTGGCCAGAGGGCTCTTACACTCCCAAACATAACACAGGTTGTCTCAGGAGTTTGAGTTTGTTGCCTGCATCAAAGAGTTGGAAAACTGAGGAATAAGGCTCTTTGAATAATATGGTATTTCTCTTAATCTCATGTCTAGCTATTGTATGTTGGCCATGACAGCAGTTTGGCATGACTATATTTACCAGCTTTCAGAATATTGTAAGATTTCTGGGCAAACAGTATTCTCTCTATTCCAAAACTAGAAAAAACAAGAATAGCAAAGCAACCCAGGCAAGGTCAAGTAGCAACTATTTCTTGATAATCTAAAAACACTAGCTTGTTAAAATGGCACAGCTAAGTTTATTCAATGTGTGCTTGAGTACACAATGCTAACATCAACCCAAGTCCAACTGCTGTGGATAAAGTGTTCCTGTATTAACCATTATAAACCTTTTCCAGTGCAATACATTTAGCCTGGCAAGATGCAGAGGACATCAGTGTAAGTATGAACTGGAAATTCTCCACCTATTTTATAGCAGCACCCTGGCTCTTCCTCTGAACCTGATTTTATCCATGTCATTTGCTTAGGCGGAATGGGCCTTATTAAACACAAAACTCCCATTTTTCATTAAAAATTGATAAAGTCAAGAATTCTCCAAGTCTCTGTTGTTAGTTTGGTCTTTTATGCTTCTATGTAATAACAGTATTTGGACAAATCTGGAAAGGGTAAGTGAGGACACATTCTATTTTGACTAAAACTGTGAAAAGGTGTTACATTATTTATAATATCACAGTAGTATCTGAATGCTAAGAACTACAGCAGACAGGCTTTAAAGGCAAACAGAAAGGATAAATTACATTCCTTTCTTAGGCATGCTATTTGGATTTACTACTCTCTCTCACCTCCCCTACAGATGTTAAGAAAGCAACTGCAGAGAAATCTCAAATCCAGTTACTGCAATACTGCAGAATAATAAGCTTTCTGCAAGGTTTATTCTGTTCAAATACAGTTCTTGCTGATCACGGTGCTTTATGCACAATGAACTCCAGATTGTTTGCCCCACAATGGGAAGCAGAGAAAGATGGCTATTTCTGATCTCAGTATTCTAATCATTCTCTTCCTTGTAGATAGGAAATAAAACGTGAACTATAAAATCTGAATTTAGTTCATATTAAAGTTCATGAGGTGGTGGCTTTGAGAGAGAAGTGCTATGGCTTAATAAGCGATGCAGCCAAACAAAACAAAAAAACCTATATATAAATCTTGGTTGGTGTTTAAAAAAAAAAAAAGTCCTGTCTGCTCTGAACAGGATCAGTTTCTTTTCTAAGCTAGAATAGTGTTTTGGAAGCCAAACTACTTTCTGATCGACATACCACACCAAATGCAGTCAAATAAATACAGAAATGGGCTATTTAATCTGGAATCTTGGCTGACAAAGGTCAGCATCAGCAAATTAGCAGAACACAACAGAAACCTCACTTTTCAGAGATCAAATCTGGGCAACATTTCAGTAAAATTCGGACCTAACAGTAAAAACCAGCAAAAAACCCACAAATACAGACACAGATGCCTGGTTACTCTGAGTCCTAATAGATCATCACTATGTCAGAAAAAAGAAAAATCTACCTTCAGAAGTATATTCACAGCTGTACAAGTGTAAGGCAGCTGCTACATAGAATAAGAATATACTTTATTTATTTATGCCTAATAAACAGGAATGACTACCAAGAACACCTTTTTATTATGTCATTCCGTAAGTCTGACAGCAAACATGATTACTGTCCCTGAAGTAATTTACTGCTATAACTTCCCATTAGTTTCTGCAAGCATACTTAAAGGAACTCTCCCTCCCTCTACATAGCTGTGTTACACTCAATTTTAAGATGGCTAATACCTTAGCATGACTGTTTTCGGTTTTATTATTTGAAAGTGTCAACCACTGTGGCTGTCTTTGGAAATTACACAAGGGATAACATCTGTTAGTACTGCTGTTCCAGTAAGAGTCGTGGCCAATCTAGCTCAGATGTATAAAAAAGTTACTCAGGATCAAGTTCATGCTTTGCATTAAAGCTTACTGGAATCCTTAAGCAAATTCTCAATATGAAAATGAAAGTTACGGCTAGGAAATTTTTCTGTTGAAAATGTATCAATCACCTATGAAACAACAAATAAGCACATAATCACAAAGGTTCAAAACTTAACCAAGCGCCCACTTAAAACTGTATGATGAAGCCAGAACACCCAGTCCACAAACAACAACAAGACTTAAAAGGTGTCTGGCATCTCAAGTCAGACAGCTAATATGCTGAGATCACGCTGACCAGTGCTGCCTAATTGCTTCCTCGTGTTTCCCTCCACCTCCCCAAATCCACACTGTCCTAAGCCTAGTCTACTTTTAAAAGGTTCACTAGCACAGTTATTAGGTGTACTTTATACAATAGGAATATAACCACGTTTGTAGCACTGTATTTTTATGCTAGTTCACCTCTGATAGGAGTAAAGAAACTTCAAAAATTAAAAGAAACACACGAACCAGCTAGAAAGGGCTACGAAAACAAAGACAAGCAACCTGGGTATGACTACAGAATGGGAGCAAGTGCAAGGACACTAATAAAAGGGTAATGGGATCAAACAGTGGCCCCAGGAATTGTTTTTAAAGCTGCATTTTGCATTAATATAAGCACAAAAAGACCCCCATCTCTCAGAATCTGCAAAATGGATGTTCTAGTAACTAATACAAAATAAGGAGTGCCTAGAGAAGAGCAGATCTGTGCCGCTGAATTAGGAAAGCTGTATCATAACACAAAGAACTGACAGTATTTAAATGTCAATCAGACAACAGTTCTGGCTTTCAATCCAAAGTAATTAAGTAATTGCTCCCTTCTCACAAAGAAAAGAGACATCACAACCAGTGGGACTGGGTATATAAAAAGACAGATGACAAATTTCTGCAGGCCAGACACTTGTTCTAGATAGCTAGTAGCCAGCTGTGAGAACAAAAAAAAAAGAAAAAGATAATTCTTAGATATAACCTAGCTATGACATCCTGAGGAAAGGCCTTCATTAAACAAAATTACATTGACTGTGAAAGTGAATGACAGGCAGACTGACAGCACAGATTCTCTACAGTAATCAGAGAGGTGGTAGATGAAAGACCTCGGGTTTTACAACACGTTTCTGCAGCCCATTCATGAGAAACTAACAAAGTAATGGGGTAAGATTTCAATATTGACAAGGACACAGATCTCTTGTCTAAAGGTAAATCTATGACTTGTCATCAGAGGGGGAAGCTAAGGTTGATTGGAAAGAGAGATTAGTTGGAGAAACAAAAAAATCCTCTGATGGAAGAGTGATTAGAGTGTAGAAATTCACACAGCACCGTTAGGTAAGCCAAGAGAATGAATGCGACATCTCAGGAACACTGTCCTGACAGTATTAAAAGCAAAAGATAGAACAAGGATACGTGTAACACCACTTTTGAATTCTGACTTGGAAAACATCACAGGAAACTTTGAGAGTTGTTTCAGCAACACTAAGGGAAGACAACAGATTGGAACAAGCAGTCACAACCAGTGGTGCTGGGTATATAAGAGACAGAAGACAAACTACTGCAGATCAGCTGATATAGCTCTGTATAACCAGCCATGACGCTCAGAAATAGCTGATAGACAGATATTCCATATTCAACTTCCTATCCAAAGGGATTTCCTGCACATGAAATACAAGCCACTATTTTATATTTAAGTAAAAAGACATTTGCTGTCTTAAAAAATATTCTTCAACTCTGCGTATTCTCTAGAAGGCAAACTTTTGCTAACTAGACCTCAAAAGAACTCAAGTTGTTTTGAAGGGAATGCAAGAAAAGAAAAATAAAGAACTAATTCTTGCTAAAATAGTGAGGAAAGAGAGCAGAAAATACTCAGCAAGAGCCAGAAGCAGGGAAGGACAGAGAGCAGCCAACAGCATAATCTCAGAACACAGACAGGTATCAAACAGAAGAGGTGCACGTAACGTCCAGGAAGATTCAAGAGGGAGTAAACAAACAAAAACATCCACGTGTCAAAACTGGGGATGAATATTCATTCCAATGATAGAAGAGATTCCATAGTAGCTTTTTGGGGTATAAAGCACTATGTAAACAGACAGCAGTGATCAGACATGAAGTCATCAGGAATTTGATACTCTAAACTGCAAATAATCCTGTCATTCTGTTCACTAAGTTCTTTGACAAAAAAAACAAAACCCCCCAAAAGTCTGCCTCAAAATGAACTCACAAGTTGGTGAGAATCCAGAAGGAAACATGGGCATGAGATATCTTGAATAAAAATCTCACAAAGCAGATGGCCATTTTACACTACACAGTTTATTGTCAAAAGACTAATACCATTGGATCAGACCCTTTCAAAACAAGGTTTTTTTTTTCCTGAGAAGTTTTCAGTTTGACAAAACAAAATAAGAATCACACTGTCCAACATTTTCTCATCTGAGAAACCCAATTTTCCATCAAAAGAGGCTTAGTATGTTTTTTACTCAGCCGTAATAGAAATTTAAGACAATTTTTTCTTTAGTAAAAACAGAAGACATGCTCCAATCTGACTGTAATATTAACCTAATTCTTCAGTTTTTCTTCATTCAACATTACATGTTAACATTACTGTTTAAAAACAGATACTTAACCCAAAAGAAGTAACAAGAGACACCTACGAAAACCAGATGGCAACAGGAACATGCATGAAATACAGGAAATTTGTTTATTCTTACACAACAATTCAGGACAAGAAAACAATGCGAAAACTGGAAACGTGTAAATCACGAACAAAAAAATCAGATTTACTCCAAAAGAGTTGGAACAGGCATTTAATACATTTAGAAAAAAACCAACTTGCATTTAGCATTATTATCCTCAGTTGAAATTTATGAGACTAAAACATTATGTAGCACAAGCTGTTTAGCAAGCTAATATTCCTAAACTTGAGGCAAAATAAACCGCCCCATGGTTAAGTTTTACCAAAAGGCAGCAATGGTTTTGTTCTAAGGAAGCCCTGATACTCTCTAAGGAGGTAAAATAAACCCCTTGTTAGGAAGGGATACTGAACTGAACTACTCAGCCCTAAAAAGGAACACTTAAATTCGAAAAACAACAACAACAACAAAATATCTGAATAGGTATAAGGTTTAACACGATAATGTTTCTAAATTATTTTGCTCTTCAAAGTCAGAATATAGTATAAAAGTGTTTCACAGACTCGCTCACATTAGGCCTCATGGCCTTCTATATACTGTTTAATGCTTCACACTACATGCCACAAAGTGCTATGCACTGTATTTAGAGAGAGATTAACTGTAATTTGTCTAGGAAAACACCTAATTATTCAAGACAGATGGGGAAGAGCAGGGAAGATGCAACATACATATCTCACAGTGTATCTCTATTTGATAGAATGAATGAACGAACAGAAACAAGCAGTGCTTGCTCTTTTGTTACACATGAAGAAGCTATTGGGAAAAATCATTACTTGTATAGTATTGTTCTGTACCACTGCTGGTTCTATGAACTCAATACAGATTTAGTAGCAAGCATCACAGGCATACTGAAACATATATCCTTATTGTTTTAATTTATTTTGCACTTTCTTTGAGGTAACAAGTGAACACCCACTCAACAGGAAAGGAAAATGAAGTGCCACATGAAAGGAAACTCCAAGCTGTTATCAGCCCAATTGCAACTAACCTCACCACACACATTTCGGAGAAACTGCCACTGAGACTACAGTCTTGAATCCACTCATGCAAGCAAGGTTTTTAAGCCTTCAGAATCTCATCTTTATCTTGCACGGTTCTAGCCCACCTACTAAAGAATCAGCCACTAAAGCACTAAACCACAGGGCTAAGTGAGTAAAAGAAGATTCTGGTCTTTCAATCTACTGAAGAGTTGAACACTTGCCTTCCTCCTGTGCTGCTGATAATACTGAGGAAAAAGCTTCATTGTTATTTAGGATCTGTGTCAAAAAGCAAGGAAATCTTGGTCCATAATTAATCCTCCATCTTCAAGCCTCTTCATAGCCCTGACAATGCCAGGAAGATACTGCCTTCATGCAACAGCCATAGATTTTCTACAGAAATAGATAAAAGCTGTCTGCTGAGCTGCTTGCAAGCCCACTGCCAGCAGCAGTTGCCACTAGCTTACTATCAATCCTTAGATGCACGCTGCCTTTTAAACAGTTTGCCACTGTTAACAAGTGCACCCACCTGGGAGGAAGGCGAAAGCACCTTCCAGGGCTGCCTTTCAATTTACCCACTAACATGACTGATAGATGTCCTGTCTTTCACCATGCTACCATCAGACTTAGTCTAATGGGGCTGTATTTGACTCATCATTAATGTTACTGAAATGAAGCTCCAGTTTACTGCACAGCATCTGTGAAAAGATCTCTATACTGAAACACAGTCCCCCTGTAGAATCGTATTTCCATTTCTCAAAGTTTCCACTTGCTTGTTTCATGACCTCCAAAGATTATGAATACATCATTAAATGACTACGGTTAGAGATGAAACAATTAATTGTTTGTGAGGACAATCAGGTGTTTTAAGAAGAAGGACTGTTGTTAGTCAGAGCTGGCATCATCTGGGAGTGTCTGGCAACCCATCTGCTATTTCTTGCTTCTTCCTCACCAAGTAAAACATTGAGAGGGTTTTGCTAAGATAGCTGGAACAGTGTCCTGGAACACTTCACTCTTCCCTGCTTAATGGCTTTTTTTACTATATCAGTTTATAAGTGAGTATGTATTATTTTTGAACTCTCAGCCCTAAAATTATAGCAGAGGACCCTGAAAGTCAATCTATGATCTTTTTTACTCATTTCTTAAAAGTCACAAAAAGAAATCTGCAACTGGAACTTGTCTAACAATAATAAAAGTGGGAGCACATGCCCACAATCTCCAGTAAGAAATTACTAAGAGAAACATCTTTTTCAGTAAACCTATGACCCAGCCCAAGTGGCCAAACCTTTTAACATGCAAACCTTTGTGCATATCAAGTCTTTACACGTCCAATATGAATGCTAATTGTCAGTCACCTGGCTGTGTACGCATGCAACTACTCTGTCAACATACATGATTTTACAGGTTACTGGCTTTGAAATCCACCTCAGTTTAATACACAAAAATGCAAGCCTGTCACACTCCTATTACCTGTTATGTAAAACTGCAGCAGGTCTCATGATTAATTCTAGAGCACTTTGATCATCCACAAGGCACCAAACATTATTTCTTAAAGAGTACTGCTTGCTCTCTCTGAAATAAACTTGTGATTAACAGGTTACCCACAATTATTTTAAACTCTGTGCACCTTCAGTTCAGTTCTCGTCTTATGCAGATGCCTCTAATTGTTACTGACAGGAGACACCACTAAAACACAGAGCTCATCAAAAGATTTTGGTCTGATGTGTAACTACACTGTTCCCAAACACCTCTGTAATACCTGAAGATGTGATTCCTGTTCATTTTTAAAGCAACAAAAAGCAAATATCATAGATTCCTATACATTATAATGACTGAGTATCTGGTGGTATTGAGCTTCGCAGTTAATTAAGACACCATTATGTCCTTGCCATAGAATTATTCTTAAGAATGGGTGCAGAAAGTTATAAAATTTAGATGTATGCACCAGTTCAAGCAGTTAATACTATGTTTTCTTGTAAAATACTACCAATAAAGGTTATGTAATCCCTTTCGAACAGCCAGGTATCAAGTTAACCCAATTTTCTTCCATGAGACAAGGAAGGAAATGACTGTGGCTTCTCATTTTGGATAAAGCTGTGCTGAACTCATCTCAAAATTCCCTTGGTATCAGTAGATTCCAGCTTTTTTTGCTTATTCAGCACTATTCCTGTGCACAGCTATATATTTATCTATCTGTTACCCTTTCACAGAACTGGGACCAAGTGGTCCGCTGGCTGTAGTCCATTCCTGGCCAACACAAGATATTTCAGATGCTTAACCATCCTCTTGAGAACCTTTTAGTTTGCAAACAGCTTTTCCATAGTTATATTTTCACTAAAGAAAGTAAATAGATGGCCTTTGCAAAGGCTTCAAATAACACAACTTCAATATTGAAGTTTTGTTTCACTTAGCCAGAATCTAAATTTTTTAGCATGGTGACTTTGGTAAGATGCCTTAACAGTCAACAGATCTCAACAGTCAGCCTAGAGCAATGGGGCATTACTCTCTTTCTTTAGAGGATGCAATGCATCCAGAATGGATCCAGAATCGTACCCTTAGTTTTCTTTGCAAGTCCAAGTCTAGCTGTAACAGACTGTCAGTGTTTACCTGACTTCAGGCTTGAAATAGTTTTAAGAGTAAGCTTGAAGAGAACTAAGTCACAGTATTACTCATATACATAAGTATGCCTCAAAGGAATTTTCAAATTAATTTCCTATGTGGCTGCTAGCTTGATTAGTAGAAACATTTTATTAAAACCATGTTGCTGAGCTTATACTTGACAATATTTTTTTCTGTTGCAAGAGATAAAAGTCTTATAGCTGCTAATACAAATGCTGAAACAGAAACTTGCCTTTAAGTGTGTCAACTGGCTTTCCATCAAATTCCAAGCAGCCAACACTTTCGCAAGAACAGCTTTTTCTGTCAATAAAGCTATTTCCATAAAATTGCTTTTAGTAAGTAAGAAAAAGACACCATCACCACCACCACCCCCAAATTAGGCTGACCCAGTTTATACATTTCGAATGGTTTGGTCTTTGCTCTGCGTAGCCAGAAACAATTATTTCATTCAGTGTCAGCCCTACATAGTTCATCTAACAAACTGCAACATCCCCATGCTCAAATCCTACAATCTTTCTGGAAAGAAACGGATACTGAAAGAAGACTTTTCATAAACTTTCTGAGCTTACATACTAAGATGCCAGAAAGTTGTTAAGCAGACCTTATTAAGAGACAAATTAATATCTTACCAATTTATCTGCATCTGTTCTCTAATCTAATCTAGAAATTCTGTTTTACATAATTGTCCCAATCACCAATCACACAAATCAGGCAGCCTCTGATCATCCCAATAAAAAAAAACAAAACACAACCACATATTGAAGATCTGACTGAAGCCATAGAAGATTAAAAGACAGACTGAAGATAATAGTTACTGTGAGACACTGAAGGAGCTACTATTACTTGAAAAGCTGGACCAAACAGCTTCCCCACAGAACTAAACAATGACATTTTCAGCTTTGAGACCTCACCTCCTGCTTAGGCCTGAAGTCTGGATTTGGCAACCTATTAGCCTGCTTCAAAATATCTCTCTTTTAAGATGAATAGGACTGCAAGTCTGACAAGAACTTTACAAAATGTATGAAATCCACCTGCCAGGTATGGTGATGTCCACTTAGGCTTCATTTGACAAAATCAGTATCTGAATTAGCCTTAGCGTTTGCCATTCTGGCATGGACAAGGTATTAAGCCAGAAACAACATATTAGCAGTCTGTCAGTGGCAATCCTACTGCTAGAGTTAACCGGTGCTAAGAGTAAAATATTAGCAATATCTAAAGCCCTCCTGTAGATAGACTAATAATTGCTAATACCGAAAATAAAATTTCATATCCTTGCCCACAAATGCAGATACCAAAGCTATATATATAACGTTGTGCTCTTGTGTTTTTATATTTAGTCTTTACATTCCTGTCTATCCAGGTCAAAGAAACAATGGCATCAAATCTTAGAAGATAAAACAGATTTAAGGGAAAAACAGGTAGGTGGTTTTACCTTACATCTGCAAAACAAATCCACTGCTAGGAGAGAAATCTGAACTACGTAAGGGAAACAGGTTATGAAGAGATTATTCATAGTGATACTAAATGTTTTAGTAAGGACTAAATTGTCCTTTGACAGCCCTACATGGTGCATCAGGAATATTTTTTTTATTTTTCACTGTATTTCAAATATGCAGTTAGGAAGTGCATGTACTGCAACTGAACATTAGTCTTGCATCAACAACGACTGACAACTTCACCCACAGTACATATACTGTACACTTCCAGTTTGAAAGCTACACAGGAATTATCACTAATCTAATGAGCAAAGCAAGACAGATTTATGTAGAGTTGTCCGCTGTCACTTTTGCAAAACATTCATGGCATATTGTCTGAGATTAATCACTGGATAGACCAAGTACTGTTAGTTGGAAGGAATACTTAGTTGTCATAATGGCTGACTGAAACATCCTTTACTCTTAGCTATTAATGTAAAATAAAATACATTTCCTGAATTACTAGGTGCTCAAGTAATATTTGACCAAACAACAGAAGGCAGTACTAACCCTTCTACATCTCACATACGTTGTAGGCACATCTTTGTTGGCTGAGATGCAGCAAGAACTAAATTACTGTCCCCAGCTTCTCATTATTAAACTCCCACTCCATTTCACTATCCTCTCAAATCTGCTGAATGAATGGCTTGTCAGACGTCTCTAACTCATGGACAAATCACACTCTTCAGCCAATATAGAAGCAAATGGATTAGGATATCTGTCCACAGCCTGAAACTCCAAACAGACTCACAGCAGCAGAAGAAAAATCAAATGTCTGAAGCTGCCACTGCCCCTGGGCGTCAGCCTCACATGCTAACGGACGGTCATAGATCTGCTGCTGAATTACCACAGTTTTCAGCCTAACACAGGAAGATAAACAATTCGCTTCTGGCAATGATTGTTAGAGCAAGCATTTCAGAGCCAGCCATCTTTTAGCTGTCTAATTTTAACCCACTTCTGACAGTCTGTCAGACCCTTAATCATAATCATATAAAAATCAACCTTCTTAAATATTATAGCTAAAACACAAGTATTGGCTACTGGTCTTTGTAACCACACTTACACTTGATAATATGTTCAGTATGGGCACAAAAGTTTCACTGGCTTAAAAAAAGGACTTAAAATGTCCTAATTATGATGGCTTTCTCAGACGGTGTGAAAAACTTAAAGCAGTACTAAGGTAAATACTTAGTCTTCCAAATTTACCATCATCATCCTGTCTTCTAATGGAAGTACTTTCTACCACTTCTTCAGTTTTGATCGTATGCAGCCATCTTTCTGTGAACAACTTGTCAGGGCAAGTATATGCAAAGTGCTGCAGCAGAGGATAGCGAAGGCAAAAGGACAACACAAGCACAGTATACCAATTCTCAATGGGTTCAATAAATCCTGCAGATGTTGGAATCCCCATTACTTCTTCCAAAATCCTGCCAGTGCTGCATTTGTTTGCTTCCTTTTCTTTTGTGCTTGCCACTGAGTACAAGAGTACAGCTGCTCAGAAAAGACAGGGTTTGCATTTCTCTAAAACTGTACCAGATGGGATGCTCATTTACTGACTTTGTCCGAAACAATAAGGTTTAGTGCAAGACCGTTTTCCAGATATGTACATGGCCAAGTCTTCTCTTCCTTCCTCTCTTCTTCTGTTGTAACTAAGCTCAATTTACATAAACTGTTGATTGTTAAACCATTTTGGAATAGGTTTTTGCAAGGTCAACTAATTTCAAGTTCTGCTTTTAGTTTCTTTATAAACTACTGAAGTATCACTATAGAGAAAGACAACAAAGTTTTTATTATCCATAAATGTTTAGCCATTATAGTTTTGCTAAACATTAATTTAGAATGCCTACTAGGGTCAGAAGATGTAAAAATATTGCTCAAAATGTTTCTGTTCTAGTATTTGCAACATCTTTGGCCTGTATATCCAACAAGACCTCGAGTTTATTCATTTAAGGGTTGGATAGAGGGAATCAGATTAATCTTCTCTAAATGGTCTTCCCATAAACAAACATTAGCACCATCAATTGCACTTTACAGCTTGCTGTGGATATTAGAACCTACAATACTTCCATAAGTAGCCTCTAAGTATTCATTAGTTATTAGCCCTAGGATTTATAGCCTCCTATGGGAGAGCTAACCATAAACATGCGAGCAGTCCTGACTGACACTTTTAGAGGGCAGTACTATGTATAAACACATTGACAGAGAAAAGGGGTGAATTAGAAAGACATTGTTAAAAAAACCTTACTGCAATCAACACCTACAATGGCATAGTTTAATTATGGTGGATTAGACAGTTGAACAGATCTTTTCTTGAACCTGTATTAATGCAGCATTTTTTTACTGGTTGCCAGTCATACAGACTAAAAAATAACTTACCCAAATTCCAAGTTGAGACACCTGTATTTAGAAAGTCACTCAGTTATAACTGCATTTTAAAAAAACCAACACGACTATCTTAGATGCAGCTGCTTTGAAATCCTGGAACTAGTCATGGAATTGAAAGCTGCAGAATGACACTTCTAAGCTTTTCACAGCACACTACTACCTGTCAGACCATGACAAGATAGATGGATAACCAGGTGCCCACTTAAAATGCTTGCCAAGCTCTACTGCGAGTTTATTGCATAGTACTGTCAAAACCAGGAAGAGCTTTCTTGTACCTGAGCCAGAATGGGGAAGCAACCCAAAGCTTCACCTATGGGCTGAGGCAGGCAGAAGTAGAACATATCAGGACAGGATGCATCACAGAAGCATACAAGGCAGAAGTCAAAGGGATTCAAAAGCAGAGAGACATTCCCTGTTGTGTGTCTTCCTCCCTCACTATAAATCTATGTAAGCAGATATGCACAAGCATAAATTCTTCAAATGGTTCTCTGGATTCGTCTCCTCAAAGTGAGTCTTGTAAATTAATTTAGCCGCTGAATAGTGCATCATTACCAGTGTTGCACCTGGCAACCTCCAAAAGCATTCCAGCAGCCTGTGCTCTGGAGCACACCGCCTCTGGTTTCTACTGCCCCTGTGCAACACTCACACAGCTACCTATACTCTGGCTATAGTTACTGTAACTGAACCTGCAAGATCTAATGGTTAATAATGTATCTTTCAGTAATTCTCAAGCTCTCATTATTAGCATAAAAACTACATGAGGTAGTATTCCAATACAACCTCTATTAACTATGGTTCCCCACTCATAAAGCAACAGTCATTTTCCTTCTTAGTTCCCTCCTTTTCATTCTCCTTCCCTCTCAGCAGAGCACGTTCTCTGTTCATAACTGTATGCAATAGATGGCAATAGTCGATGTCCCATAGACAGAAGAGATGATTTCAAGTATGCTATTGTCAAGCATACAAGAATCAAGAGGAAAAAAAATAAATGGTTTGTGGACAGATTGAAACCATCTTTGCAGAATGCTAGAAAAAACCCACATGTTAAATGGATATTGAGAAGTAGTTACTACATTTAATATAAACAGTAGTATTGCTTTCATGCCCCCTTTTTTTTTTCAAGTACATTAGCTCATATACTGGAACTGACTCAGTTTTATAAGCACTGTGCTTTTAAGCAGTAAGAGTAGGGCCTCATCAAGTTACTGAAGCTGTCTGATGTTGCTCTGACAAATAGAGCAGATGTCTTTAATTTGCCTGTTTTGCTGTTCAGCTATGCTATAAGTGTATAGAATTCTGGTTGCACAAGGTAGTTTTGACAGTCTAGCACCTGGAACACAATCTGTTGTGGTGGGATTTTTTTTTTTTTTATTTTTTAAGAAAGGTGCTGTTTTTATTTTACAGCCTGCCTTTATATTTTGTCCAAGCATTCTTGAGGTCAAACAACATTGTTTAAATATAGACATTATTGCCTTTTTTCCCCTACTCATTTTTCTTGCTCTTTCTCCTGTCATGAATTTCTTTCTCAACTTATTTTGTTCCAGGTTCAGTGATTCCTTGTTCTTTGCATCCTCATTTGTATCTCTTCACTACTTCTCATCACTACTTCCATTTCTTTATAACAACTGTTCTTTCCTCTGATGCAGACTCGAGCCTGTATCACAGTAGCAAGACACCCTATGAAAGCTCTCTAGGTGGCTGATATCTCTGAAAAATCTTATTTTGGTACATTGAAGCAAATAAGGATGAGCTTACAAGAGAGGAACACGCGTACTTTGTTTTCATATGCAATCTGAGCTGTTTTAGAGATCTAAGGATTTTGAGAAGGATTTAAAATGTATATACAATCTCTGTAGTTCCACAGACGTCTGACCAGTGTTTTAAATCCAAATAATACCATATTCTTGATATTGTCAGATGGCCTTAAAAAGCAAGTCCCCCTACCTGCTTACTCAAACTCCTGATTAGTACAATCATACTTACAGAAGTGTCTACCACAGTGCTATTGGAAAGATTTATTTCATAATAGTATTTTAGTTTGAGACCTTGTGGTAAATCAGTCTTTTCACTGCGGACTGATGCCTGAACTTGAATTTTTCAAAGGCAGTATTTGGGTTGAAAGTATGATCAGTTCATTTGCAGTTACCATCTTCTCTGTGTTTCCAACTGCTATAACAATCTAAATGTGTTTTGACACATACTAGCTTGGAATCTTATGCAATACACTCAGTTACTTAAAACTGAAAATTGGCTTTGCACACTGCATATTTGAGTTTTTGGAAACCTCCTACTTTCTCCTTATTCCCAAAAGGAGATAGCTATTTTATAACAGAACAGGAGAGAGTGGTATAAATTATTTTCTAATTTCTTCTCTCAAACTACACACAGTGACCATGTGGAAAAGCTATTTAAGAAACAATTGCATGGCAACTAAAATGTGAGAGAAACTTCTTGTGAGCTAACTTACAACAGAGTATAAGAATTCAAAGCATATCTGTGTGTATGTATAATAAGTATATTAACATTTCCTTAGGTCAATATAGTTTAGTTAGTTTCCAGCTGAATGCAGTTTCTTTGTGGTTGTTATGTTTTAAGTGCATATTTACATGGCTGTCAAAAAATTGAGATGTTTACTCAACTACTAAGCAATTCTGCAAAACGTAAGTTCTATGGCATATCAAACTCCACACACTAAAGTATGGTCAATTTACTATTTTTCTGTCTTTACACGAAAGTAATAAAAGGGCCCTAAGAGAAGTGAAAGTGGGTCATACCCAATAGCATTTCCTATCTTGGCTAAAAATCACCGGCACACCTGGCTAGCCCATTCCAAAGTTGGCAAGGAATTAAGGCAGTTATATTTCATTAGCTCTTTTATTAAAGGAAGTGCGCAAAGTAAAAGCACGTTCAATATATTGGTAACACTGAAGGTCAGGGGAAAAAAACTCAAACTGATTACAAGTTTGTTATTTTCTCTCGTAACCAGAATATGTTAATATCAAGTACGTGAAGACTAAAAGATACCCAAGATAAATACAAATTACACCAAGCCAAGTATTTATGTTCAGCTGAGGTACCATGTAGCTTCAGCTCAAGAGAACTGACATAATCCTAGATAAAATTTGAACTGGACTGTAAACTAAGGATCCTACCACTTCAGGTGAGCTTGTCTTGGAAGTTTACTAGGAGGCTGAAAAGTAATAAAATCAGGAAGAACTGAAAATAATTTCTTGCCTAATTATATCTGAAATTTAAATGGTGCGCTGGTGCCAATGGGGCAAGTTTATAAAGAAGCAAAACTTACCTCCAGGAATGATGCGAATTCAGTAATTCTGAACTGATTTAATATTGAGTAATTTGTCTAAATTCTAAACCACAGAGTTGTTAGATTAAGCTGGTGCTAGACATCACTATTACTGTGGTAGAGCATTAATTTGGAAAATAAAAAGGATTTATAAAACTTCAAGAAGCCTAGTTATATGTAACAAAGTCACCTGCCAAGAATAAGTATTGGTAAGTAAACTTAGAATAGTTCTTTCTTCCTTATTTTAGGTAAGGATACAGATCCAAAAATAATGCAAGAGATACTAAAGATAAGCAGCTGATACAGTCATTACACCGACTGTACACTTAGTTCCTTCATAGCAAGGTCTTTACACCTTATGATAGCTGAAATATCAAGACCTGCATCTAGACTCTTGGACCTTAAGCTCACAGAAGACATCCAAATGCCGTAACTGTCCAGGAATCTATATTTCCCTCTGTGATTTCCTTTTTGCATTATGTCTTCCACAGTATTTTTCAAGGACATTGAGAAATTAGAGAAGGGTAGCTAAAATAATCAGGAGAATGGAGCAGCTGCCTTAGGAGGATGGCTTAAAATGGCTGGAACACCCCAGCTGGAAGAGGATTAGGCAGAGGGGAATGTGATAGAGGTTTGCAGATGCCACTAAGATAGAGTGAATGAAAAATTGTTGTTCAACAAATCCCACTATATATTAGTAGAAGGCACTAAATGAAATAAGACTGGTGTAAGACAGGGGGTGAGGGAAGAAGAGTACTTTTTATGCAGCAGGTAGCCAGCTTCTGGCACTTACTATCACAGACAGCTGTGGACAGTATCAAGAAAATCAAGAAAGATTACATAGATTAATGGAAAACAGGTTCATAAATACAAAAGGTATCAGGGAGGAATTTATCTTCCAACATCCCTAATACAACAATTGTCAATGCTGGGAGAGTAAAAGGGAAATGACTACAAAAAGCAGCCAGGCCTGCACACTCTCCCTGCTGTTGTTTCCAACCCTTAAATTGGAAGTACTGCATCACTTCATTTAGCAGTGCTTCTAAGAAGGTGGGTATCATGTACAGTAGGTAGAGAACAACTGCTGGGTCTATTGAACGAAGCTGGATTCTGCTTTTTTACACTCATGCCATTCTACTAACTTATTTAGAAGCTACCTGCTGTAGAGAAAAAGACATTCAGCCCAAAATATAAACATAAGTAAATACAACAATCAGTTCTCTAGGGGTAACATCTATAAAGTAAAGCAGTTGTTGAACAGAGTTCTGTTGAGTTTTGCCCAACAGGAAAAAGCAATTGTTACGTAAAACAACGCAGTGCTGATCAGATGTGTAAGAGCATAGGGAGACAGTAAGAGCAAAATAAATGGTGGCCAAATACCCAAAAGCCCCAGACCTAAGTTTTTGGTTTTTTTTTTTAAATAAACTTACTAGCACAATATAAGTATGTTTCCAAAGAAAATTATTAACTATAATACATATGTCCTTATATGCCTTTAAAGACTGCTGTCTCCAATGATAGTGAATAAGCTTGTGTATTTTATCACATTTGGACTGAGTTTTCAAGCATTCTCATTAATGTAATGCAGGAAGATGTTGCTAAAATGTTTGAAACTGAACAAAATAACACTGTAATAGTTTTTCTTTAGGATGTTTACCTCAGGCTTCAAGGGCTAATATTGCTCACTCATTTCAGTAACAAAAATGAACTTTTGGCACACTTCTTCCCTTCTGTTCCTTCCTTTCTTTCTTATCTCACACCAATTGGCTATGTAACTATTCATACAAGACCTTATTCATGAAGAACACAGAGAAATTAATTCCCAATTTTTGCCTCTTAGATTTCCATGCAGCATTAAGGATGAGCACGTACCTTGAGTATACTGTCACGTCACTACATTATAATTTTTCAGATTTCTTTAGTCATACTTGCTATGACTATGCGAATATAACTTTGGAAACCACAGGAGTCTCCCTGTGCTACTGACTGCTTTGCAACTGAGACCCTGTCATTCTCACTGAGCGACAGTTTGCCCTTCTCAAGGAAATGCCCTCAGTTGCCTGTACTGGTGGTGAACGGTTTATCAAACAAGGATTGTACTTCCTAACACTTCTGGGTAAACACTATTGTCTGACTTTCTGAAAGTGACTATTTTTTTTTTAATTGCCTTTGAAGTTACACAGCTTTCCATAAATCTCCTAAGCCACTATCATAGTCTGTTTCCTTCACATGAAGGTCTAAATGGACACAGCAAACACCCCAAAAGAGGAATCTTCCTACACTGCCTTCTTTGACCCAATGTTCATCTACCATTGTAGGGCCAGAAGACTCTTCAGATCAAACTAGCATTTAATCAGTCTCCTCATCATTCCCTGCTAAACATATGTGGTGGTAACTTGGGCATGTGGATTCCTAAAAACTAAGAAACAGATTGAGGGGGGGAAAAATAAAATACTAAAAGCCTAACTTCTTAGAAGTTAATGTAATTTCTCCAGTCATATTTTGGTCTATTTAAAATCAGAACATAACTCTGAATGATGAGTAATAGCAATATTTGTTTCCATTAAAAAGTGCTGAGCACCATCTTCTAGATCAAGAGAAATAATCTAAAAGGACACTTCAGAACATACATGAAGCCAAAACCACAAGTATGTATTTATAAGCTTTCTCAAAATACTTCAGGATTACAGTAAGACATTAATATGTTAGGAGCGCTGTAGATTTACTCTAAGACATTTCTAATGGAATTCTTGCTGGTGTCATGACACAGGAAGATAATGGACTACAACAACTACCTTATCAAATCATTTTCAGTAGAATACCATTCAGCAGTAAAATCACAGTAACGAAACAGAACTGTGAAAACATAAGCGTGTCAATAAAAGAGGCCTCCTAAAACCTGCATTGAATGATGGGCTAAGGTTTATACCCTGACAGAACTGTAGTACAAACTAACCCATATAACAAACGGGTTGAAAACCAGGATGCAAATGAAAAGGCTCACCTGCCATGTAAAAAAACAGAAGAAAAAACCATCCACCAGCAGGTTATATGAAGATGGCAGAGCACTTTTACAATGGTGATAGCTTTGTCATATTATAGGGGAAAGAACTGCAGAACAGAAGGTTAGCAACATGTTGAAAGTCACAGCAAAGTCAGACTGGACCCAAATCTCCCCTTCCTCTGGAGTTTCACCATTAAGTTTGACAAGTAATGAGCAAACTTTCACACTCAAGCATCTGAATAGCTCTCAGACATATAGTGGGTAGATATATTTTAGCTATGTAGGCCATTTGTCTAGTATTCATCTGTGCGAATATCTCTGAAACTGCTCAGCCCTGAAGTTTTCTCAGAATTCCAGATAAGGGCATTTGCTTCATTGCTGGAGTGGTTAAGCCACCTAGCCTATTTTTCCTCACAAGATATTTTAATTGCTTGCACCTATTTGGGAATTCTTTTTAGTTTGCACAGGAACAAGTTTAGAGGAATACAACATTGGTTATTTGAGCCCATACACAATGAATCAGCATTTGTAGACATCTGCAAGCTCCCCATGTTGTTTGTAGTTTTGATTCACAGCTGAAAAACTTTACAATAATCATTCAAACAAAACAATTATAGTTCACTCATAAAAAAGCCAAAATGTAAATTTCATTAGCTGTTCTGCTCTAAAATGTATTTAATTCAGCATAAATCATCTGCAATTTGCAATTTGTATGTTGCTTGCTCCTGCCAGTCTAAGTATTAACATTTGGGCAATCTAGAGACAGTTTTGAAGCCTCCAATAAAGCTTGGTTTTTTGAACATTAGTACTAAACCTCATTTTCAAATTGCAGTGATATCACGGTATTGTAGTTAATTCTAACTTCTCTGTAAAAATATAATGCATGTGCAAAATTCTAACACTTGGCAGGCAAAGCACATTTATGGAGTCTTCCTTCTGTTCTGAAGATTGCCAATGACATCCCATTCTGTTCTTCCCAGTGGACAAAAATTATGTATATTAAGCACAATGAGCTAATTATAATTGTTATGCTATAGGCAGAAAGGCTACTAAACTTGCATCATAAGAGTTTGGGACTTCAAAGAGCTGCATAATCAGAATTTAACTCAATACATGCAAGAGTGAAGGCTTCTGCTCTTGTACTGACCAGACATCATGCATTCATTGGTTTGCCAGTCGAGAACATACATAGCAGAAACAGATACATAAAAGACAAGACACATTCAAGAATGTAAGTGATCTACAGCTCAGGTAAGACAGCAATATTAAACAGCAAAACAGCAAAAAGTGTTTAGATATTTAAAAGCGCAAATGCGCTATTCACTTCTACTTTAACTTCCTGGAAAGTGTGGCTGGCTTTCAAGAATTCTGGCTGGACTTTTTCCTGACCATAGTGCTAATCTCAGCATGGCAACTTGCATGCACGTTCCTTTTTCGTGGGTCAGAAGCATCTCGTTACAGTATAACAGGGTAGCAACATAAAGCCAGCAAATTAATGACTTTTTACTGGGTAAGGTAATAATTCTGAGCAAAATACTGATATAGTAATCTGGGAGCATGGAAATACCGAACTGGTCCTAGAAAATAATTATTGATTTGTGCCTCGAGTGCTTTTGGCAGAGACCATACCACATGGGATGCTGAACAGAACTTCCTGTAGTTTACAGCCTCTCAGTGGTAATTAGATCAAACTATCTTTAGACACTGCCAGGGGGGCTTTTAAATGCACGAAGAAGAATTTCTATAGAACACCACAAGTCTTTCACCTTCCCTCTACAGTATCCAAATAAAATCTTGATTACTTCCATATGATCTTAATTTTTATTACAGAAATCTACTTGAAATCATTTTACATATTGTGAATTGTCATAAAATTTAGTTGACGAGACCATTAACCCTCCACAGAAGCTGCTAGAATAAAACTTTTAATGTAAAATTTAAATATGTATTATTTGAAAATACTTGCAGCAAATTTATTTTCTAGACATTTATCATAAAATATACTAAATAGTTTGAATAGGAATAAAAGACACTATTCATATTTAGATAAGGAACGTGCTCTTTACTCACTAGATTTTGTAAAGAATATACTGTTGATTCATAAACCCCCAATTAGTCTTAAAACCCTACAGGTCTAGAGTAAAGAAAAATGTAAAAAATAGCTTAGGTGTGCTGGCGACCTGCATGAGACTTAAGTTAGACTCGCTAAACCTTCAACTTTTTAAAACACTACCTGTTTAGGCATTCAAGCAAAGAACTTGCCTTCCAGTTAAGTGTTGCAATCTGTATCATACAGTAACAACTTATTTTCAAAGATTCTTCTAAAAGTTTCTACTGAACCTGCATTTTATAAGATGGATAAATATTTTACAGGCAGGCATTAGAAACCCCAGCATTCAGCTGGAAAAGAAAAATACAGTTAAAAAAGAAAATCTATGGGTGGTTTTGTTTTTTTTTTTAATATGTACAACGGGAATACGCCTTTACATTTCAACCACAAAAGCATATATATGCATTCAAATTTAAAACACAGCCCGAAACACCTTAAAAAGAAAAGAGGCCTCTCAAGTAGGTGAAGAGAAAGCAACTCCCCTATCAGGTGGCACATAGGGCGCATCTTCCAGTTTCTTAGTTCTCCCTTCCCAATACTTGGTCACCTCTCCTGGCCTCATTTTTCTTTCTCCTTCCTCAAATCTTGCTCTAACAGCATGATAAGCCTCCCTCTACCCCACCTTTGTTTTTATTCCTTCTTTTTGATTTTCCTTCTCCCTTTACCTCTCATACAATGTAGCTGGGTTTTCCAAATCCCCCAGGCTCTGCTCCAGCCCAAGCAGCTATTAAGCAACAAGCTGAGATCTCAAACTCAGCCTGGTTTCCATCCACACAGAACATAATGGAAATTAACTTTGTTCCTAAAAAAAACACAGAGAGCAGCAACTACTGGGATTAAGAGCAGTTTGGCTTTGGTACCACTGAGAAAGCAGAAAGAAAAAAAGCATTTCAAAGTAAAGGAAATCCAGAAAGTTGAATATAAGTAATACTTAATATGGAACAAAACAAGTGGGTTCAGAATTTCCCAAGCATACATAGTATCACACAATCAGAAAAGTAAGATTACTCACATAAGGACTAAGAACGAGCACTACTGTTCCCTATGCAGCCACGAGTGTGCCATGGCCACCTTCTTCCCAGCATACTCTCGCACAGCTGCAGCCATCTTGCAGCACTATGGCAAGATGAGCTTCTTTCCACCTGGTGAGCAAGTGCTTCTCATTTTCAGCTTCCTTCCCCCTCCTCATGGTACCTAAAGAATACCAATGATGATAGTGGCAACCTCACACAACCATACACCTCTCAAAACAAATGCAGGTTGTCAGACTAATTCCTGCTAGCAGCCAGCTATGATCTGGCTGACACAAGGGACGTTAAGGTAGTTACACAAGCTCTTAAAAAGCTCACCTTGGTTCTTGGACTTCTTGATCCCACCCTGAGCCTGTTCAAGTTTTAAGGAAGATGTTTGTCAAAAGTGTCAAAGAGAATCAAAAAAGCCCAGCGGAAAGCTGGATCGGGAATGGGCACAGGTAGTAGCAAAGAGCAGAGGAGGAAGTGGTGCTCTCTGCAAACGTGCAACATGGTGGCGGGAGGCAGCGGGGCAGGCGATTGCTTAAGAGAGAAAAGCTCAGAGAAAATTACAGCAGAGTGAACAAAACATGTTTCGAAGCTGCGAACGATCCCGCCAGCTTCGTGGTTTTAGAAGGCAAGGGACCCTACAGAGCACACCCGCTACCCTTGGCGACGCCCGTAGAGACCCCACCGTGGACGTCGCTGTCCGTGCCTGAAATGGCCGCCTCTTGTTCTGCCTCTGCCTCTTCCGCGCCCCCGCCCCGGTAGCGCCCGCTGCCCCGGCGTCTTGCCGCTGCCGGCGCCGCTCGCGCGGCGGGTTGCTCAGGTCGTGAGGGAAGCTCCTGCCGTCGTCTGTGGTTTGTGTCAGGCATAGCAATATATGAAGTGTGAGAAAGCTGTGAGTTTTAGGTAAACTTGTTTTTAATCTTGGTAGAGAGTTGTTTTAATGAAAAAGAAAGGCGAGCTGTTGCTGTCGTATTTTTTTTTTTCAAGCGACCAAATAAAAAAAAGTTAGCTGGAGTGACCAGCAAACTTCTGTGTTTAAATACTCTGAGGAGAAACAAGGCACCTGAAGGCTACTGAAGGGATGCCTTTGCTTGTGTATTCTCTGTTAACTTCACTGAAAATAGCAGGGGGACTATACCTAAGCCTCTGGTATAGAATTGAATAATGTTTCACAGGGGTTTGGCTCAGGTACTGTGAAAGCATCCAGTCTTAATGTGTATTGCCTTAGTAAAACAAAGCACATTTATGTTACTCCTTTTATGCCAGAAATACTATTTAAAGTAAGGGTCACTGGCATACCAGCAATCCCAGTGTGCTTATGGACTGGGGAAGAGTGGGGAAAAGAGTCGTAGGAGCCTACATTTGAGTCTATATGAGGCTAAACACCCACATTCCCAAGATCTGTAAAGACTTTCTGTAAAAAAAATTTAAAGTGAAAAATGCAATAGATGCCACTATTTGATGTAATGAAACATAATCACTGTGAAAGCAAATGTAGCAGAAGATCCTTCTAACAGAAGCTCAGTAGTAAACTACGCTCCACTAACCTTATCT
>JAVKLA010000030.1:8939787-8959809 GCA_034782735.1 Sagittarius serpentarius | reverse complement strand
TCAAACAAAAATCAAATAAAATAAATAAATTAAAAAATTTAAAATTCGTTGTACACTCCAAAAGGGGCAATGATTTGTACAGTGTATCAAAAAGTACATAATATTAAAGCTAAAAATGCAATAGACTTAAGTCTTTTATCCATTTCCTAAATGTTATAAATTTCTAGGTGACATGAAACTAATGTCATGGTGAAATGGACTGCTGCTTATGGTGGAATCATCCAGTTTTATAGTAGTTGTGCTGGAGTCTGGAGGTAAAATATGAGGAAAAATAATCCTACTTTGTGAATACATGATCTCACAAATAATCCAAGAGCTGGAATATGAGTAGCATTGTGGCATAAGTTAAAATACAGGTGTCTGAGCTGCATTGTAGCTGAAAAGAGCTTCTCTAGCTCAGAGGTGAAAGTTAATTTACTGATTACAACAACTCACTGTCCACTGACCAGAACCAGTCCTGAAAATGACCAGAAACAGTTCTTGAGCCACTTGTTAATGTGGATAAAATACATTTTTGCAAATTATCTAAAGCCTCTCTACATTAGGGATTTAGTTTAGGGAGAAAAAGGTTGAGGATGTGTGTTCTATACAGTCATGGAGTTTTGTAGCTTTTTTGTAATCTTGGGATTGCAAAAGTTCCTAATGCTTAGCAGGGAATGCATGGGTTTTGTGGAGAGATGATAAATTACAGAGCACAATAAAACTTTTTTTTTTTATATACATATCAGAAACTGGCAGAAGGCTTAACTCAGAAGCGTAGGCTGACTTTCTATACTTAATTATATAGACAAACTGTAGAGAGTAGAAATCCCTCTAGCTTTTCCCTTTAACAGGCTGTGTAGGCATATATATCTTATTATTACCCAAATGTCCATAGGCTGGTGTTAGGCAACAGCTCTAAAAAGGTGCTAATAAAAGTGCAGTTATAGCACAGACACGATGGCTTTTTAATGCTACCATTTAGTGTGGCTTTTCTGTGTAAGGCAGAGAAGATTTTCAAAAGTGACATTGCTATTGCTGAAATTGATTTGAATCAACTCAGAATGAGAAGTGTCAACTAATAGTAGTTTCAGGACCTGACTTTATCTGTGATACTTTTTTGATAATACTAGGCCTTGAATTTAGCTTTTGTCGTGTACTACCAGTCACTGATTTTGACAAGAAGAATATTTATGTATGAATAAGGCTTCTTTTTTTTTAGTGCATTGTTGAGAAAGCCTTGGTGAGAACTATTTCAACTTCTTTCTGTTTTTCCAGAATATTTTATGTTATGGCCCTGTGTCACAATTATCAGCAATGCCGTAACTGAAACGTAGTTATGTGATATCTCATTATTAATTATTGGTATGGGTTATTTCCAAGTGTATTTTATGAATGTAGTTTCTTAGATGTATTCCAGCAAGGAAACTTACCTGTCTTTTATTTTGCAGACTGCATCTTCTAAGTACTACAAAGTATATGTTCAGTTTAAAGTCTGAAAAATTATTTTGTCACTTCAGGGACTTAGATTTAGTGTCTTCTGCACTAGTCATGGACAGAAAAATTTCAGAATTATGAAAAAAGCATGTTTGACTTGTCTGATGAGCTCCATTTTTGTGTCTGTGCGAGATTTTACTGGAAACGTCATTCAGACTAACATGAAGAAAAAAAAAAAAAGGAACAGTGGAGGACTGGCACTTCAGCTGCAGTGACCTGTAATTGTCTTGCTAGTAATATGGCGGTTATGATGGTTATTGGAATGTTCTGAACTTTGCTTCTTAAAACTACAAAGACAATAAATTGGAGGAAGTGACCAGAAAAGCATCAGTGCAGAACTGCATACTCGAAAGAGGCTGCTGCAACAGAGATTAATCTGGTTAGAAAGTTCATCAGCTGTCACCATATAAGGGACAGTAGAAACAATCCTATTAAATGAGTTGAAAATCATTTAAATGTTCAAGATGATTTTCTACAGTTTTTTAACATGAACTGGGAGCCTCACTATTCTCTGAGTTTTCATGGCGTTTCTGACAGAAGCTTGCTTATAAAAGCTTGTATGACCTTGCTATTTTCTTAGATCCAGTCTTTCTCATGCCAGTTCCGTATGACCTGGCTTACATGTCTGTATTACAAACTACTTGCTTCAAAGCCACTAATCACAGTATAGAATGCTGGATCTTAAGTGGCTTTATTTATGCATGTCCCAATAAACTATTTTCTTCATAAGCACAGTGAATATAATACTATTAATATGCAGATATTAAGGGATGGGGAGAGACCAAAACAGTAGTATTTTTCATAACATCTATTTCCTGAATCCTTTTTTAGCAGAATAGGTATCTGTGTGTGCATGTTAGTAGCCCTAGCATAGACTGTAGTGTATCTTTAGGTTCTGATTTAATACATCTGTGCTTCAGGTTCCTATTTTATCTAATGAGAACAAAATTAATGATTGTATGTGGGGATAGCAATATTTGTAAAGAGGCTATAAAATCTCTCTGATACAATTGGTTTAGTATATTATGTCAGTATAGAAGTCTGTATTTGTTTGGCCTCAAAAATTGGTTGTCTGGGAAAAACTGTAAAACTACACTGTAAATATGAAATTTGATCTTGTTACACTGTAAGGATCCAAGACAGGTGTTTCCTGGAGTATGAGATGAAAGGAATATCATAGAAAAGAAGAGCAAAAGTATAAAATGAATGTGTGGCAGAGCTGTAAAGAACTCAAAGGCTTTGGCATGAAAAGTGAGTGAGAGATTCTGGTTTCAAGAGAGTGTTTTTGCTATTCTGGCAGGTGAAGGAAATAAAAAAGCAGAATGTGCTGTTCTTTTGTGTTTGCATACAGTTCTTGTAAGGAAACTTGATAGAACTACTGAACTCAGTGGTGTGTGTTCTCTGTTCGGTAGGTTATGACAACAGTTTATTCAGCTTATCTTGATAATGGGTTGTCTGTAATATATAATATCCCTAAGCTGTTTTGTGTCTCCTTCTTTACTGGATATTAGAGTTATGGTTTCTGAAGTTGAACATTGTTGTTTTTTTTTTTTTACGGCTGTATTTCACTTCTCCTTTAGTCTTACTTTAAATACATCTCCCTGTTTTTCTCATGTTTATGTGGGCTTTTGATTCTGTATCTAGGAATAGCATCTTGCAAATTAGTTTTTTTTGTTGTTGTTGGATCATTGAGAGACGTCATCTAGGAGTATGTGGTTTTGTTACTTTCCCATGGTTTCTATTCCACTGCAGTATGAACAGCTGAAGGGGTCACTGCCCTGCCCGTTTTCTGGAAAATGCTCTTTATGTAGAAGAGATGACTAACTGGGTAAGTGCCATGCCTGAACTGCTGCAATTTAGTGTTAGGTGTATGAAAGTTTTACTTTACTGTAAAACAGCTGCTGTTTGTTGGTATAGGCATTGCTATGTATTCTACTTATCTGTTCCTCCGTTCATGTCTCTACATTTGAGTCAACATCCTAAAGGATGTTGGGTTTTCCCAGTGTGCTATTGACTCTAACAATAGGGTACTGAACGAACAGGATCCACATTATTTTCACTTAGAATTATGTACTTATTTAAAAGGCACATATAGCACTTTTATTAGAAATAAATATTGTTATTAATACAGTTTTTTTAATTTTTATTTCTGTTCACCCTTTTGTGACATTCTTGGGAAGTTATTTTGTCATGTGAAAAACATGGAGTTCTTGAGTCAGAGGTGAGCTCACTGTTTAACAGCCCTGTGTACCTAGTAAGTTGACAACCGTGATGAAAGTTGTGTAGTACATACCATAATTCTATAAAACAACTCTGTTTAAATAAAATACTCAAAAGTTAATTAATAAGCAAACCTGGACTCATGCAATTAAATCTAGGATGCTGTTTACTTTCACTGTTGTTACATGTATTGGTTTCTGGCCAATGTTAGCGCAACCATAATGAGTGCAAAGTGTGCAACTGGATTTGAGGAGACATACTTCCTAACAACAACAACAAAAAGCCATTTTTATATTAAACTGCTTACAAACACAGACTATCAACTACTGAAGAAGTCGTGCTGGATACAAATGTTAATTTATTTATAGCATGGTAATCTTTGTAAATAGACTAAACTTTTAAGCCTCTGCCTTAAAATATTTCATGAGAATTTTTAAAACAAACACCATAAATGTATTTTTCTTTGGTAGTTTGGGCAGTTGAGCTATTAAACACATTGATGAAACAGCTGGGTTTTAACAAATTATCACTCATCAAAACTTTTAAATATTGTGCAATTGATTCTGAGTTCTAGCTGCCATTTCCACTTTGGGCTTGTAGGAGTGCTGGATCAAATGTATATTGATAAGTTCTTAGCTTTGGGTCATAGAGATCAAATACTATTAGCATTGCTGATTGTAGATAAAAATCTGAGGGGCCACCAAACCATTTGATAAATTCCATTTAACTGCCAATAAATAGCGATAAATTTAATTTTTGTCTCAAATTGCATTTAATCTGTTTATCAGAATAAAAGATATAGTACTGTCGCAGTTTAACCCCAGCCAGCAACTAAGCACCACACAGCTGCTCTATCACTCCCCCACTGAAGATGGACAGGGGAGAGAAAATTTAACAAAAGGCTCATGGGTCAAGATAAGGACAGGGAGAGATTACTCAACCAATTACTGTCATGGGCAAAACAGACTTCACTTTGGGAATATTAACTTAATTTATTGCCAATCAAACCAGAGTAGGGTAATGAGAAATAAACCCAGATCTTAAAACACCTTCCCCCACCCCTCCCTTCTTCCCGGGCACAGCTTCACTCCCAGATTCTCTACCTACCCCACCCTGAGTGGCACAGGGGGACGGAGAATGGGAGTTACAGTCAGTTTGTCACACATTGTCTCTGCCGCTCCTTCCTCCTCAGTAGGAGGACTCCTTACACTCTTCCCCTGCTCCAGTGTGGGATCCCTTCCACAGGAGATAGTTCTCCATGAAATTCTCCAACGTGAGTCCTTCCCCCGGGCTGCAGTTCTTAATGAACTGCTCCAGCGTGGGTCCCTTCGATGGGCTGTAGTCCTTCACGCACAGACTGCTCCAGCCTGGGCTCCTCTCTCCATGGGGCCACGGGTCCTGCCAGGAGCCTGCTCCAGCACGGACTTCCCACAGGGTCACAGCCTCCTTCAGGAATCCACCTGCTCCGGCGTGGGGATCCTCCCCGGGCTGCAGGTGGAGATCTGCTCCAGTGTGGACTTCCCTGGGCTGCAGGGGCACAGCCTGCCTCACCATGGTCTTCCCCATGGGCTGCAGGGGAATCTCTGCTCTGACGCCTGCAGCACCTCCTGCCCCTCCTTCTTCACTGATCTGGGTGTCTGCAGAGTTGTTTCTCTCACACGTTCTCACTCCTCTCTCTGGCTGCATTTTCTGTGCCCCAGCAACGTTTTTTTACCTTCTTAAATATGTTATTGCAGACGCACTACTGCTGTTGCCGATGGGCTTGGCCTTGGCCAGCAGCAGGTCTGTCTTGGAGCCGGCTGGCATTGGCTGTATCGGATGCAGTGGAAGCTTCTAGCAGCTTCTTACAGAAGCCACCCCTGTCGCTGTGTCATGTCATATCTCGTTTCCCCCCTCCGCCGCTACCAAAACCTTGCCATGCAAACCCAGTATAAGTACACTTAAGTGCACTTTCCAGTTCCAGAAAGGTGACAGTCTAAATAATTTTTTATAGTTAGCAGTTGTGAAAATGGGCTGAAAGATAATGAATAAACATCCAAAGCTTTGTTTTCCTGTTTATTGGCAAAATATGACATAAACCAGCTATGTAATCTACAAGAAATACACTATTCTGCCAGGCATGCAAGTGAGAAATGATAGTTTGGACATGGGTTTACTTGAACAGCTGATTTTGTGTTAATACCACTTATTACTAATATTTGTACTCTGTGAAATAGTGCCACTGCTGCCCCTCGACTCTTTTGCATATGAATGCTGAATCATGTAATAATTCATGCTAGAAGTGGCCTTAGTGAAGCTATCTGATTCAACCTCTCACTCAAAACACAGCCAACTTTGAAGTTAGTTTGCTCGGGATTGTATCTAGTGGCATAATGCGATAGGTTGTCTGATAGCTTCCTCTACAGAAATGCTATAAAATGTTGCTGGGGCAGTCAAGTAATATTCCAGGAATCATGTACATGGACCAGACCTTGTGTAAGTACAGAAAACAGGCCTTCTAAAAGCCTCCTCTGAAAACCTTTTCGCATTCTGTATTTTGACATTGCTCTATTCCAGAGACCAGAATTCAGGTTAGGGGAGAGTCTAGCATCCCAGGCCTCTAGCCAGCATCAGCCTTCTAATATTTTTGACATTTAATGGTGCTCAGTAGCTATATAGTACCTAATAACACAAGACCACATGGTTGATGAGAGAACGGGGAAAAAGGGCACCAGACACATATTATATATAGCGAGTTTAATATTTGTTAGGAGAAGCTTGAAAATTATTTTTCTTTCTGAATCTATGGAGACTAATTCTATACCTCTCACAAGCTCAAACTAAGATTAGACAAGGAGGAGAACAAAGGTGTCTTCTGGGAGAGGAATTGCCTTGCTTCCAGAATACCTGGTTTTCTAAAGGAGTGAAGGGTCCAATTTGTATCTTTTAACTTGATCTAAGGAACTTAGGACTAGTGCCATTGCTCCCAAGCTCTAAGGGGAGTCTTGTACTTTAATCTCTTTTTTTTTTTTTCTTTTGCCCCTCTCTCTTCCCAATTCCAGAAACCGATGTGAATAGTACCTTCCTTGTAAGGCAGGGATAGAGTTGTGGAGTAGAGGTAGCTCCTAATGTTTGTGAGTAAGAAAGAAATGGTATAATTTGTCCTGGTGTACTTTAAACTTACACAGGTATGCCAGCACCAATTCAAGACTGGAATAACTGGTGAGAAATAAACCTTGAAGTATACTGAGGAGCTATATGCTGCTGAACAGAGAGTTCCAGATATTCTTTACAAGTTTCTTGGAACTGAAAGGGACCTGGCCACAGTTAGTTTTTAGATGGCAAGAACAAACAGAAAATTTTCGGACTAAAAGTAAGGATATAATTGTGTGCTTGAAATATACATACTCAGTATACACAGTGATACTCAGAATATTCAGTATATACAGGCTATTGCCTGGTTTTATGTTCTGAGAACATGCTAATTACATGAAAACTCAGTTTTCATTAAAAGCAATTTTAAACCTTTATTTTATTTCTCTCACTTTGTTTCAGACAACTGTGACATTCATTACATACTAATATCTTTATCCGTCTTTACATGAGCAATCGATTTCCTAGTGAGCCTTACTAAGGGAAAAAAAAACACAGGAAAATCCCCACAGCACAGGTTATAATACAAGAGGGTGAAATATGGAAGCCAAAAATAGGAAATATGACTAGAATAGCTTTAACGTACATCCTAAATCATAAGTAGTAATGATCCTGCAAGAGGGAAAATTTCTTGAATTTATGTACTGTGGCTTGAAATAGAGTATTGATGTTTCAAATACCGCTAGACAGAATTAAACCTAACCTCTGAAAAAACAGGTTTAGATCCAAGATCAATGATGTTTTTGCATTGTCATAAGTTCTTTAACAGGAATATTGCATGAGCTGCCGTTGCCAAGAAGTTGAATCTATTTTTAAAAGTTAAGCTGAAATGAATATTGTACTGTAATAGCAAGATTCCTTTGCAGGTGGAGGAAGTACAATACTGAGACTTCATAAGTAAGGATTAACTTAAGGTAATCAGCTGTTGAAGGCCTGCTTCTAAACATACAGGATAGACTGATTCTTGTAATTTCTGCAGCTGTTTTTTCAGCAGATTTTTCTATATGAAGAATGATGAAGTCCCTGAGATACACTAAATATTATTTTCCCAGTGGGGAGGATGCGAGATCTATTTCTACAGATCTTTGTTCTTAGTATTGAGGAACATTAAAAGTTCTAAGGTAATTAGGACTAAATTAAATCTCTGTTTATAGTACAGGTCTCCTGACCTAATGGGAATCTTGATAAATTGAGTCCTTTGCGCATGTGTGTGCTGGGTTTGAAGCCAAGCAAAACCCATGAAGCCTGATGTGCTCTTCTGACCTCCGCAGGTCATAGCAAATTACTATGAAGTGCTTGTCAGTCACACTGTAATAAGCTTGAGGATGTATATGGTAGAAAGAAGGAAATCTTATTTGTAAAATGATAGAGTTACACAGCATTTAGCATCTCTAATCTTTAGAGGGTTTCTCTGAACACATGCTTGCTGCTCCAGGAAACTTTGTGAAGTGAAATAATTTTCATAAAGTGTCAGACAAATTCTTTTTTTAATTGGGCAATAACTCAGGTTGTGCTGCACCATTTCCTTTTTTTTAATACCTAGAGTGTGGGATAGTGCTGACCTTGTTTTCCAGTTCGCAAAGAGGCACTGGGGACTTGTTGTTGTGTGTTAATTGTCCGGTTTGATTGAAGGTAACCCTAAGCAATGTAAAGAACAAAATGTTCATTAGTCACTGTTTATGAATAATGGCTACATTCTGCTTATTTTGGTGAGACTTTCTTATCCCCAAGGAAATGTGTGCCTGACATGCAGTTGGAGAGTTTTTTTATGAATACAGAACTCTATGGTAAGAAGAGTCAGCCACATGGACTCTTCTGTACACGACCTTTAAAGGAGAGTGTGTCTTCATATGTCTTTTTTACCAGTACAGGTTGCTGGATTTTGCCATAGCACAAGTTATTACTATAATGCAAATACTGACATAGAGGTGGTATAGCTATGCGTGCAAATGGAACTAGATTTTTCATAAAAATACTTTAAATGAATATTACTTCAACTCCTAGTCTATTTCATATTTACAGTTTTTCTGAAGTTCTACAAATGCTTGGACAGAATCTTACTGGAGAAATAGTTAATGAGAAGTATTCTTAATGAAAAAAAAAGCTCATGTGAACTCAACTTTGTATTTACCCATGCAAGTATTTCCTTGCAAGAACTGTGTTCTTATAAACAAGTAAGTACAAACAAATTCTAACAAACTTATGCTTTGTGTTTTCAGTTTTGAAATTTACTTCATGACAAAGGAGATGGTCAACTGCAATATCCTGACTATCATCCATTTTAAGTTTCAAGTTGTATGAATGGAAATAATAGGATCTGTCTAGTATGACTGGTAATGCTTGAGCCTTGGACAATTGGTTTGTATTAGCGTCTAAAAATTTAGTTAGGCTCAGGAAGTATTAAAATAACACAAAACTGTAAAATCATTCCGAAATTCCAAGAAGAGGGCATCTTGCAATGTTTTCACTGTACATGAACCTGGTTAGAAAATACAGCAGAACAAGATCTAGTTATACTGTTCAAGATGAAGTTTCTAAGGAGTTGATCTTAGAAAAACACTCCCAGGCCTATTTGCAGTTAGAGTTTTCAGGGGCAAATAAAGCCTTGCGTCTCTTTGTTAGGATTACCATCTGAGTTGTGGAGTAACTGATTTACTCAGTTTCTTGTGGCACTGGAATAGGAATTGCAGTGTTTTGACCAGCTTCCCACCTACCCTTTTTGCTTGTTGAAAACAAAAATTTTTAATGGGCTTGTCAGAAGAGGTACTTTATACTCGACTTTTTTCAGTGTCTCCCCCAAGAGTAGTGTTTTGAGCTTGTGTGGCGGGGTTTTGGTAGCCGGGTAGGGGCTGCAGGGGCAGCTCCTGTGAGAAGCTGCCAGAAGCTTCCCTGGCTCCAAGTCGGACCCGCCTCTGGCCAAGGCCGAGCCAGTCAGCGCCGGCGGTAGCGCCTCTGGGATAGCAGATTGGAGAGGGGAAACCTGCAGTGGGGGAGGAGATTGGGGCGTGAGAGAAACCCCTGTGCAGGTACCGAGGTCAGTGAGGAAGGCGGGGGAGGAGGTGGGCCGGAGGAGGGGGTGGCCCTGCCGCCCCTGGTGAGACGGCAGGCTGTCCCCATGGAGGGGAGCAGGGGAGCAGATGCCGACCTGCAGCCCGCGGAGGACCCCACGCTGGAGCAGGTGGGTGGCCCCCAAGATGTCTGTGACTCCGTGGGGAAGCCCATGCTGGAGCAGTCAGTGTGTGAAGGGCTGGAGGTCGTGGAAAGGACCCACGCTGGAGCAGTTTGTGAAGAAACTGCACCTCTTGGGAAGGACTCAGGTTGGAGAATTTCATGGAGGACGGTCTCCCATGGGAGGGACCCCAGGCTGGAGCAGGGGCAGAGTGTGAGGAGTCCTGCCCCTGAGGAGGAAGGAATGGCAGAGACCAGGTGTGAGGGACTGACCCCAACCCCCATTCCCCTGTGGGGGAGGAGGTAGAGAAAAGTGGGAGTGGAGTTGAGTCAGGAAGGAGGGAGGAGTGGGGGGAAGGTGTTTAAAGATTTGGTTTTACTTCTCATTATCCTTGTTTTGATTTGGTTGCTAGTAAATTAAGTTGTTTTTGGTTTTTTTCCCCGAGTTGAGTCTGTTTCTTGCCTGTGACCGTAACTGGTGAGTGATCCCTCCCTGTCCTTGTCTCGACCCATGAGTGTTTCTTTATATTTTCTCCTCCTCATCCCACGGGGGCCAAGGGACGGGGGGAGGAGTGAGCGGCTTTGTGGTGCTTTGTTACTGGGCTTAAACCACAACAAGTGGGAAAAGAGGGTTCAATGGGGAATGGAAGAACTCTGACAGACTTAGCCTCTCCTTTTGGACGTTTTTGCTTATCCCTTCATGTATTTCAGCCGAGCTGTGATGACGGAGCTTGCATCTTCTTTACTGTGTTATTCTTCAGCCTGAAAATCAGAAAAAGAATTTTACAGTTAGTACAGTTTTAGTAAGGTTAACGTTATTAACATTAAAACACTCTGGGCCCTTTTCTCTTAGTAAACTTAAATAATCTAAAGGTATATAAGCTAGATGGAAGGTCTCTGAGGATGGGGCAGAGATTGTTTTATTTACTTGTTCAGTCCTTCCTTTTTCTGGGACCAGCAAGTTAAGAATTGCTTTCAAGTTGTACCATCTTGGGAGAAATCTCCAGAAGGCTGTTACATTCACTGATAATTACTCTAATACTGTAGTTGTTTTGCGCACTCACTGTTCATGGTAGGTTTGCAAGCACATTGGTGCTAAGCTAACTTTGACAGACATAGCTTAGGATGCTGAAGCCATCAGTGTTCCTATTTATTCCTGCTGTGATGTAAAGGACTGCAATTCAGCACAAATTCTGGATAGTCATAAGCTATTCATGGAAGTATTCAATGTTTTGGAAAGCAAGTAATCGTCACTAGTTGGGGTTTGTGTTACAAGAGCTAATTATTAACGTTCATCCCATTCTTACAGACATGGACAACAGATGAGATGAATCATTTGCATATGTCTGTCCATTTTTATCCTCATTAAAAGGGAGCCTAGAAAACTAGCTAGAAACTATCTGGACAAGCCGTCTTCTCATTTGTGAGATGTCTGATCTAAATTTCGTTATGGTTGTTATAAGGAAACATCTTTGTTCTGTGTCTCTTTGTTATTAAGTAACTATTCCATTTGGATATTGAAAAGAGAAACAAAGAGTAAGATAATTTACTATAAACTCTGACTTTCACATAAGCACGTTTGAGAAGACGGACAGGAACCTGAATCAGTGTTGAATATGAGAACTATTGGCTGAATCCAAACTGCTAGCCCTAGTTACGTGTGCATGTGTATGTATAAACAAAGAAAATCTTGTCTTATATGCTCTGTGCACTCTGCTCGGAGTATTGCAGTTAATATTTGCTTTGGTGGTCTGAAACAGCTGACTGAATCCCATATTGTTATCAGTATGGTAGTTGATTAGTTTAAAAAGTTCAAAGATGAAAGAGTTCCCAGAGAAAGCTGGAAGGTATTTTGATTAAAGTAGGCTGTGGAATGCAGGAGTACAGCTCGGATTGACTGCTCTGATTGATTGCAAATTTTTGAATTTTTGCTTTAACTATGTCTTAAAAAAAAATAAACACAGTAGTGAGACTGTTTAGAATAGCAACAGTTTGTTTTTTTCGCTTCTTAATGGGACAGAATTTGGAGTACTTGGTCTCCAAGTATTTTAAATGAAATAATTTTTGGCAGAGCTAGAACGTGTCAGTCATTTGCGTACAAATTACACTTAGGAGTGTCTGCTGTTTAATGGTGGCAGATGGCCCCTCTGCTTTCCTACACTATTAAGACCAATAAATGCATCAAGTTTTGCATTGTGTATTTATATGCTCCCCAAGCTGTTTGTTTCCCACTCAGTAATTTTTAAAAAGAAGTACATGTCTCAGCATACTGGGTGGTACATGGAACTTCCAAAGGATAAACATTTACTCTCAGCTATAGTTCCTGGCAATTAAAGGGAAGGGGTTTTGCTTGTTTGTTAAAAATGTGTTACTGTAAATCTGATGTGTAGTTTAAACTGGTATGATATAAACCTGTTCAAGCTCCACTCTTTGTCTGGTTTTGGGGGATTTTTTGCAGTTAACTGGTTCCCCCCCCCCCTTTTTTTTTTGCTATAAATATAATATCTTAAAAAAAAAAGCTGTAAGGATTAATAACGGGAGAGGTGAGGAACATCTAAGGGCACTCCTTGCTTCTTGCTGTTGTAACAACTCTTTCAGCTTATCTGTTGACACATCGTGTGGCCAATTCAGAGGAGAAAGTGTGTGCCAAATACAAAGAACATCTGTTCTCTGGGAAGTCATTTTTGTTACAAATATAGTACAGATGATTAATCTAATGTCTTTGGCATGTCCCAGTTGTTGATAGGGAAGATGGTAAAAGAGCCAACTCATCTTAAGATTCTTCTTAACGCTTTTGCAGAGCTTTGTCTTGCTTCTGAGAATATCCTGCACATTGGCACCTTCGTGATTTTAATACACTCGAGATTAATTTACTAGCTGCTGTCTCTTGTAAGAAGGCATTTGGACATCAAAAACTTAACAGCATTGATACCTCTCACCTAAAGATGGTGTATAATGTTAGGGGCAAAATATAAACTGTGGTGAGAAAGTACTCTGTTTTCTCCATTCTTTCCTTATTAAATAATCAGTAGTTAAATTTACTCTGAATGTAAGCTATGCCTACATTGAGATTCCCTTTTAACCAAACAAAACGGTCTATAAAGCAGTATATTACTGTCATCTGAGCAAGATGCTGACAAAGCTGTAAGTAAAGTAAGTTCATTTTGTTAATGACTTCTGTCCAGGGTTTAGAAGTACAGAGAGAATGAAGGAAAAAAGATGGTAGAAGCAGAAATAGTTTTTGCCTCTTTCTGTTAAGAGTTGGTGCCTTTGGCTGGATTTAAATGGTAAAGTTGAACTTATAGAAAAGCTATTCTTTTATAGAGTCTGCATGTTAATTTAGTTTGTGCTTTTGAGGGTGAATTTTGGAACACTTTACTCCACCTCAAGAAGCCCTAACCATTGAACCACGGCTGTCCTGTAATATTTTTGGCTGTAATATATGAATAATAGAATTGGGGCCATACTGTGGCAAAGAAAATGATGGATGTTGACACTAAAAAAACCTGACATGGGAATGATAACATTTGCCATGCTTTGTAGATTGGAGTTTTTAATGTGGTGCTCTAGATGGAGTAAGAGGTGACATCTTTTTCTGTTTTCCAACTTGCTTTCAAATAGCTTCAAAACCTTTATGCTCAGTTTTAGGTAAGAACTCAATTTTCAGGGAAATTATGGTATGGTGATGTACAGATTTGGATATACAGTGATACTGTGGGTAAGAGAAGAAATTGGTGGCAGAGGGATTTATACATGTAGGATATCTTTTTCTATTTGTGGACACTGCCCTTGTCAGCATTGCCACTTCCTTTGGGAACTGATTGAACTAATAAAGAAGTTATTCCTTCTATGTTTGTGTTTTTCTCTCTTAATTTTACGGTATGTCTTTGAGTTTTGTTTTAAAGCTGCATAATCATTTGATTATAAAAGCAATCCTAAAACAACATAGAGGTCTTGTTTCTTTTGGGAAGGACTCAAGGTTCCAAGGCTTGATGGCCATTTCTTACTGTTCTAAACTTTGTTCTCTTCACATGCTGAACTGATAGAAAAAAGTCCTGAAGGAGTAAATTGCAGCCTTAAGGAAAATGAGAGATCAGCCCAAAATGGAATGTCTGACTGCTGAGACTTGTTGGCTCACCACCTATGGCAAGCTTCCTTTCCCTCTGTTTCTCTCATGACTTGTTCCCTTTCTAAGCTGGCTTTGTAGTAGCTAGTTTACTCCCCAGACAGGGCTGTCCTGCTTAACTCCTCTGATACAGTCTAATATAGTGCCAGCAATGGTCAAAACTTCTTGAGTCTTTAAGACCTCCATGACTTTAACCTTTGAGAGACTTGCAGTTTTCTACAGGCCAACCTGCGCAGTAATCCTTTTTTTTTTTTTTTTTTCCCTTTGGCATGTAAAAGTTGAATGTGTATTGTGTTTCTGCGCCAATGCTTGTGCACTGTTTTTCAGACTGGTAAAATAACTTAACCAACAGTTAATTCATACATTGTTAATTACGTTTATTTTAATGAGGGCAAATGAGGTGTGATCAGTAGATATGGAGAGTACATTATCTGGAGAATATGGAAATACACATGCAATTAACAGCTGTAAATTAAAGATTGGACTAATTCAATCTCCTCAGTTACTGGTTTATACCTGGTGAACTTCCATAAACTATTAATGTTTGCTTTACTGCACCTTGGAATGTTGAAGTCCCATTCAGCCTTGAAATAGCACTTAGCATATGTGTAACCCCATGCAAATACCCGTTTATATCTAAAACTGCCTGCTGATAGTTTTTTCATAGTCTGTGTAATGTCTGCATCAGTTCTGCTCCCAGTGGGCAGCTTTCCTAACTGCACAAATAACTACTGCTAATGGTGCCGATATCTTTGTTGGCAGCTTTTGCTACGTAAACGAGCTGAATTGCTTAAACTTGACTCGCTTGTAAAACAGGTAGTGCTGCAATGAGACATTCTGGAAGAGCTTGTACTAACACTGTATTTGTTCTTTCTGTATGTTTCTTTGCTGTATCTTCTCACATGTCACGTGTACCTTCATGCGCATGAATCTTCTCGCAAATGTCATATTCAGCAAAACATATTAATAGAAAAAGAAGCTAATCCATGTACTCTTGATGGATTCCACCAGTTACCTGACACTCCTGTGTAATGTAAATTCAAAAGACCTTTTAAATTAAGGGCATGGCCAAGGATTGAAACATGGGTGTGCTTGATCTATCTGTAGTTTAGCTATGAAAGTATATTGTTTATTGTTTTATGTCTGCCATCAAGTGGATCAAACCCCACATTTTCTGTATTCTGAGAATTATTTTAATCCTGAATTTGGACAGTTGTAGAAATTATGATTCTTTTTGTGAGAAATGGTGGAAAACGATGGCTTTCGAAAGTCTAGAAGCTCGGTCTTGGCACAGTGGTTTTTTTTTTGTTTGTTTGCTTGTTTGGATTTTTTAACTATGTCTGAACTGCTGTCCAAAAGATAATGTTTAAATGCTTTATTTCTGCTTATTTTCCTGCAGTGATATGAGTCAAGCGAGGTATTTCACCTCTGATTCAATAAGTGAAATCTTTAAATTAAAAGTATGAAGTATGTTGACTTTGTCTACAGACTTAGCTAATTATGTGTAGAAAAAATACTTAGCTAGTATACATGTTCCTGTGTTGGAAGTGAAATAATCAGTTTGTGTTCTAAATAAGTTTAAAAGTAAACTGATTTATCAACATTGGCACATTGTAATGACAGGGACCATCTTTTTTTCTCCTCTTTGATAGTTATTTTGTTTATTTTTGTACTGATCAGGATGGCTTATATAGTTACAGTGCTGCTGAACAGATGAATCTCAGCCACGAGCTGAGAAAACTATGTATTGTTCTCCCCTTGCACTGCCCCAGATATTGAGGAGGGTCCCAGCAAGCTGTTACAGATTTTGGTATGCAAACCAATTGTTTTTAGTCTTCAGACTAAAATAGCAAGTCATTTTTGTATACACCTAAAATGTCCATTAATAAAAATGGCCTGTAAAGATAAAAAAAATTGTAAAGTAGTATGAAAAATAATATATTTAGGTGGTTGTCTTAGTTTTCCATTGGCTGCCATCACTCATTAAAAAGCTATAGAAGACTACATGTATCAATCCATAGTTCTGAATTCCTAAAAGCATCTCTTCAGATAAAATCAAACTGAAAATTTTCCTTTTTTTAACTTCCAAAGACGTGTTACCAAGAAGGTGAAAAGAAGGAATATAATCTGTCTAAATGCTTGCATCAGTGAATTAATATATTTGGGGACAGCAGAACTTTGGGAGTTGAAAGCTCTGTTTGTCTTGTGAATAGAGAGCTTTTTTGAGTGGCCTTACTCCTTCTTACAGATCGTGTCATGGAAAACCCACATAATAACGAGAACAATAATATGTTTGTAATTCCAGACTCAGTTAGGCTGATTGTTTTTGGTATCTAGTTTTACCAGTCATTGTGAGTATTAATGCATGGCAGACTGATGCAAAAGAAAGGTCTGATTAAATTTTTCCCAGGGAATTTCTGCTGAGTTGATTTGCTGTTTGACTAAGTAAAGCGTTTATCTTCATTTCAAAAAGAGAGGTGGATGGATGTTCTTATTTGATTCAAAAAACAGACGATAATTATTTTGGTGTGATGTTGAGTTTCACATTTGTATTGCTTATCAGTATGAAACGTGATCCTCATTTTTATCATTATCTGGTTTTATTGAGATCTTTTTTCTTTATGCTTAATTTTTCTTTGCGGTGAGGCTTCCTCTTTGTTCTGTTTTTCTGTTATCTCATGTGTCAGTTCTAACTTTTCCTTTTTTGGACAGTGCTGTCCACTGTAAGGTGTATGTTATGTTTATAAACATTACTTGTTAATAACAAATCTATTTTGGGGCCAAGGTGTTCTGAAATAAAAGCTGGTATTGATTAATCTGCTTACATTGAATGTATGTTGGTACATCTGGTGAGGAAAAAAATGCAATGGTTATTTGTAGCATTAGTAGATATTCTTTGCAATTAGACTAATGTTTTGGGGATGTTGGTTTGTTTGTTTTTTTTTTTTCCATTTTATGGCCTAGGTCTTCAATAATTTACTTCCTTTTAAAATGTTGTGGATGTAAACCACAGCTCGTTTCATTATGTCTGACATAGCTTACTCTATTTCACATTGGTGTCCTCTGAGAACTTGTCTTTTGGGACTGTGCTCCTCATGTCAGATTGAAAAAATCTCCAGACTCCTCACTAATGGATGTTTTATTAAAATAGATCTGTCTCACAGTGTGAAATGACTTACATCTGGTTTCCAGATGCTAAGAAAGAATTAGGAGCCTCAGGTTACATTTTGTTGTAGGTATCGACTACCTTTTACATTAGAAGCAACATGGCCTTTAGGTTATTAGGATTATTTACTTGGAAGATTGAGTGTATTAAAATGTTATTCTTAAGTACAAAATTCATCCACAAACTAATGTATTCAGTTAATCTCTAAGGATGCTTACAAGCATATATTGTAAGAATCCTACCATGCAACTTGACCTTTGTGTCTGAGGGCTCTGAACATACTGTAAAAATCCTATCCATGTGGAAGTTTTTGCCAGGTGCAAAATTGATTTAATGATTAGTTCCTAAAAATAATTTTGACAATAATATTTTTCTGGATATTGCATATGGGGAGCAGGGAAGTATGTTTTTCTTTTTTCCTTGTTTTTTAAAGAATCCTGTTTAAATAAAAGTGAAATCTGTTTACAATCATACACTGTTGTCATTTCGTGTTCTCTCTGTTTTTATTGGATTGCTGTGAGGCCTGCCTCCTGTCTAGTTTGTGAATGGCCGCTAGGTCCTGTAATATGTTTGCATTTTGGTTTTTCTTTTTTTGGGGGGGTGGTGGTGGAGTTTTTTTCTTCCCTTGACTCTCCCATCTCTTTTTTTTCTAAAAATGGCTTCATAATCCATAGTTCTGTTCAGATCATGTTGTAGAGTGATCTGGGTTGGTTACCAGGATCCAAGCGATCATGCATTTCATGGAGGTAGCATGAAATGTCCTTAGTTTCATATTGTATATTTTAAAATCTTCTCCTCATAAAGCTAACTTGATCTTAATCATTAGTCTGAATGGAAGAAGAGTTACTTCAATTTTGATTTACAAATCCTGTGCATAATGCCTTAAGTGTAATGCTGTTTGTCACAACTGAATTCTGACCTGCAAGCATGCTCAGAAAGTGGGTAAAGCATTAAACTTTTTAAATCTGGGTTTTGTATGAAAGATGGCAAAATACTGTTTCCCGTTTTCCTTGTTTATGTGTAACCTACAATATGTTTGTTATTGCCAGTTATGTTTTTAACAACTTCTCATTTCAGAAACTTAGGTTATGCAACCAGGAGTTGTACCATCTTCTGGAAAAAGAAAGCGACTAGGAGCTTCTCTGTGGTCTTGCTTACCCTGTTCTCTGTCCATGAGCCCTGTTTCTTCCTCAAATCCCATGCAATTGTAACTATTTAAGAAGAATCCATAAATCCCTGTACTCAGTTTAGCTGTTCCCAAAAACTGGAACCATTTTGATACATAACAGTTTTCCTCAGCGGGCTGCAATTTGTGGGGTAGAGAAACTTATGATGTTAAGTTTTGAACTCAAATGTATTTGTACAAATAAATGCTGGTCATTAACCCATATATTCTACTCAAATGCAGAGATTACTGCTTTCTTGAGGCAAAATAACGTTGGTGCTTTAACTGAGAGCAGAACATTACTGTTCAGGAGTATCTGCTTCCCTTTGTCAGAGTGTAATATGTTGCTTCTTAGAAATTTACAGCTAGAACTTCCTCAGCATAGGGTGGAGAACTTTGCTAGTAATCTGAAAATTATTGTCTGCGTAAGCTCTGGTATAGCTATGCTGCTGCTGCTGAAACAGATATGTGAGTGGGAGTAATGCCCATTAGCATGAAGAGGAGGAAATGCTTGTTAATGTTGAGCATTGACAAAATTGTTACAGTAGGTCTCCACTGTCATGGAGTGACCATCTGTTAAGTATGCTGTTGGAGAACATCCTCTGGAATGGAATTTGTCTTTTAGTCTTTTAATGGGAAGCAGAAAGGAGAAAAGCATTTTTGAATGGTTGAAGTGTGTTAACTACCACTGATTGTATGCATGAATTATGGGGAGATTTTGGAGTTTGACAGGTGGCAAAGGCACGCAAATGAGTAGTTGTTTTGTTCGCAGGTCCTTCTTTCTGGTTCATTAGCATCTATTGTTTGAGGTTTAGCTGCTTGCTTTACTGACTGGCGTGGATTTGCAGCTGACATTTTTGGAAGTACAGTTGTCTGTTCAACTGCAGTGTTTTCCATTTTAGCATTTGCTACTTCGGTTGTCGTCTTGTTGCTCTTGTATTTGTACGTGCAGGACTGCATGTGGAGTCATCTTCTTGTCAATACATGTCAGGTGGAAAGGATGCTCTGTCCTCTAGTTAAAGGATGCTCATTCCGCTTTGGAATCATTGCTGTTTCTGTAGTCAGAATTTCTGTGCTGTGGCCTATCTCTCTTCATCAGCACTCTTCTCTCTTGCTTTTAAGATCCTGTTCTGTTACCTTTTTTGATTTTTCACTTTTACTCATTAGAGATTAACTTGATTGGAATTGTTTTTCAGATCAGGCAGAATTATTAGTATGCTCTTTCAGAAATGAAGTGCACTCATAAGATCAACAGTGTTTCTTGTTACATAGTTTTTTCCAGATAGAATCATAGAATTGCTTAGATTGGAGAAGACCTGTAAGATCATCTAGTCCAATCATTAACCTAGCACTGAGAAGTCCACCACTAAACCATGACCCTAAGCACTACATCTACATGACTTTTAAGAACATTCAGGGATGGGGACTCCACCACTGCCCTGGCCAACCCATTCCAGTGCCTAATGACCCTTTCAGGAAAGAAATTCTTCCTAATATCCGATCTAAATCTCCCCTGGAGCAACTTGAGGCCATTTCCTCTTGTCCTGTTGATTGTTCCTTGGGAGAAGA
>JAVKLA010000030.1:8928987-8939687 GCA_034782735.1 Sagittarius serpentarius | reverse complement strand
TCTTGGCCACCTGGGCACACTGCTGGCTCATGTTCAGCCGGCTGTCAATCAACACCCCCAGGTCCCTCTCTGCTGAGGAGCTTTCCAGCCACTGCTCCCCAAGCTTGTAGCGTTGCTGGGGATTTTTGTGGCCAAAGTGCAGAACCCAGCATTTGGCGTTATTGAAGCTCACCCAGTTAGTCTTGGCCCATTGATCGAGTCTGTCCAGATCCCTCTGCAGAGCCTCCCTACCCTCAAGCAGATCAACACTTCTACCCAGCTTGGTGTCATCTGCAAACTTACTGAGGGTGCAGTCGATGCCCTTGTCCATGTCATTGATAAAGATGTTAAACAGGACCGGCCCCAGTGGGGAACACCACCAGGATTCCACAGTAATTAATACCAAGTACCACTACCATAATCCTCTGCTGTACTAATTTGGCCTAGAGCGTGTGTAAAAATACAAATGTTGCATATATATCAGTTAGGAATTAGAGGTATCAGTAATCTTGCCATTTATGATGCTCAATAAGTGAGAAAGTTCATAAGAGTGAAGAGAATTCAAAATTTGAGTAAGACATTTACATGATTTTTTTAACTGTTGCGGTTTTTTTTTTCCAACTGTATAGAGAACCCGTGTGCGGGGTGGAAGAAATGCAGGTATAAACAGTTTTGGAGGAAACAGTGCAACTGTGAGTATTTCTTTCAAGAATGATTAGCTGTCATGAAATAGATTGTCTATAAAAATGTAAGGTATAAATAGTAAATACTAGTTAGCAGGAATTTACATAAAGAATTGATTTGTCCTTGGTAGTCTGATCAATCTAAGGTTATGCGTGTGAAATCTGTTAGTAACTCTGTAGTGGTTGACTATGTGTTCTTCTCTAGAATCAAATTCCCTTTATGCAATTAAGAGGATTTTTATGTAAAATTTTTCATGGGAGGTACTGTGTAAGATGGTGGTAGGCATCTTTGAGTTTTTATTCTACTCTTTTTAAGTATCTGATTGCTGCATAGATGAGCAACCTTTCAAATGCTAACTTCGTGATTCATGAATGAGTTAAAGTACAATTATAAAGTGAGATATTTTTGATGAGTTCATAATCTCAGTCTGATTCAAAATTACTTCCAATTGTGATCCACTTTTGGCAAGTGTTCTTGTCACTAGCCTCAAGTACTTAAGTTTTTCCTATGCATGTAAATAAGAAATTGTGAAGTCTTCTGAAAATTCTGTCATTTACAATAAGCATGTTGTATTCATAAGCAACAACCGCGTATAATGTGCTTTTTTATTATTGGTACAAGTTGTTATCCTGGTTATGTAACACTTTGCCTTTTCATTTTGGGATCAAAGAATTTGCTGTGTTTGTGTTTCCCTTCTTTAAAGACCTTCATATGTAGGTAACAGTAGGCTCTGCATTCTGTTTAAGCTTCCATCACTGCTTTTCTGTGAATCTCCCATAGAAAGTACTGCTTTTATTAAAGCTGCTTTCTACTATCCCTTCTTTGATATGTAATGCTGTAATCTTTTATCCAGACTTTCTCAGGAATATTTGAAAATTTCCGTTTCTATTGAGAATGTGCGTTTGTTAAAGCTGAAATTGCTTTTAGGAGAGGATGACAGATGAATTTATTAGCTTCAAAACAGTAAGGAATAATTCAAAACTATGCATATATATTACACAGATAATTATTAATGTTTTTTAAGTTTTCTCATGAAAATTATACTGAAATAATTAGTAGTATTGTTGCTTGAAATGGATGTTTTTGTTGTTTTCTAGTTTAGGTAAATGATGCTCTCTGACTTCCTTTCCAGCTTTCTTTGGATCCCACTTCCCATCCCCCAAAAGACAAAAGTAAAACCCCACCTTGTATAGTTCTATGGGGTATGAAAACAATCCTCCTCTTTTTGTTCATACCTCCTAATTCACAGCTGTTTTCTTGATGTACTTTGACTGTATTTTTTTCTGAGTCTTTCTTAGTGCAGGTATTTATTTAGGAGCCATTAAAAGTGTGAACACAGAACCGCTATGTGTAAAAATAGATTTACTCCTATCTACTCCTATCCCCCGTGGATTTTTTTAGTTAATACATGAATATATAATGAGAATGTATTTAGTGCGTTTAAGACCATCACCATCCACAGTACACTTGAATTCAAAACAGATGGAGCATGGAGGAACAGCAGATAGAGGAAAACTGATTTGAAGCACTCAAGATACCAGAACTGTCTGAGTACCAAGGTACCATTTTTGGTCTGGTTTTCTAAGGAATAAAGCTGTTATGAGCATATATTTTGTTTATATGGTGTTCATCGATGTTTTGGGGTTTTTTTTTATGTTTCAGCAATACTAAGTTTCTCTAAGCTTCCTGGAAATAAAGGTTTGAGTAGTAGAAAGAGATACATGGAAGGACTGTAGTGTAAATTCTCTGGAGAAGTTACGTAAGAAAGCCAACATTTGAGGCCACAAACTTCAGGAAATTCCGTCATCGAAGCTGTCATTTCATTAGAGAGCTGGGAATCCTGCCAGGCACACATTTGTGGTTCAGTGTGCATCGTGTACCCAGCGCAGGTGCCCAGGCGCTGGCGGGGGGGGGGGGGGGGGGGCAGGGGGGCCCCTGTGAGGAGAGGCTGGGGCTGGCCGGAGCTGGACACAGCTGGTTCCAGCTGGCTCCCGCCTACCCACCGCAGGACGTGGTGGAGCCCCTCAGCCGTGGGTGAGGTGCTTCTGCAAAAATGTATTTAAAGAAGGGCAGATCATGCCAGACAGGTGAGGGAGAGGGTAAAAAGAAACCCAAACCAACAAAACAAGCCAACAGAGGGAACCCCGAGGCCAGAGGACGAGGGGGAGGCATGCTCCATTGTGGAGGAGATACTCCCTGCAGCCCTGGAGGGCTGAGGCAGGAGCAGGTGGGTGTTACTGAAGGACCTGGGGCCTGCGGCAAGCAGCACACTGGAGTGGGGTTGGTTTGTTTCTTTCCCAAAGAACTGGAGACTCAGGGGAACTCATGCTGGAGCAGAGGAAAAGCATGAAAAGGAAGGAGTGAGAGAGAGAAACTGCTATATACATCCTATGCCTTTGAATCCCACACTTTTAAAATAAGTATTTTAAGAGGGCAAAGGAACAAGTGGTATATTCCATTTCTGCCCTTGTTAGTTTACTTTAATACTTTCTGGCCTCATGTTTGACGAAACAGGAAACAATTGCTTCCCATCCACCCTTTCTATTCCACTGGTGATTTATGTATCTTTAGTGTAGGAACCTTCAGTGGCTGTTTCCCTTACTGAAAAGTTAGGCTGTTTTTTTTTTTTTTCTTGTGGGGTGTTTTTGTTTGTTTGTTTTAACATTTATTACTGTTCATGTAGAATCTACTTCTTAACTTCGGCCACTGTTGCTTTTTTCATTACCTTTTCAGTTCTGCAATCTCCTTTTCATTGAGTTTGGAGTGTGGAGTAGGGATCTAAATGACGCACAGTTGCATCAGTTATACTGTGGCTTTATAAAGTGGCACAATGATATTATTTGTTTTGTTTGCTGTTTCTTTCCTAATGACTTTTACTCATTCAACCCTCTTTTTTGATGATTTATGTAACTGGGTCATCAGCACACTTTGTTGCATTGCTGTTTGTCTCTTTTTTTTTTCCCCAAACTGGTATATGTGTATTTTGAGGACAGGTAGATGCATACGGTAAATTAACGACTTCCTTCCCCTGTAAAAAAAAAAAAAACAAACAACCCACCCACATTCTTCCAATTTGTTGCCTTTTTTAGCAGAAAAGTGCTTCTAGTTTCCTTAGACTACTTTGAAGAGACATATATCTGGATGTTTAACTTGGATAAGATGGGCAGGTTTCTACAGGTAACATGCTCTCAATAGGTGAAAGTAGGTGTTGAGGTATTAAATATTTCCATTTGATATCAGTGGTGTTCAGCTTTACCTTATGTATTTGAATTTGTAATCCAGTTAGTGTAATTCCCGTTTGTCATGCTTTTTGCATTCTAGTTTAATTCAGTATGTTTTTCAGTCATTAGAAATAGGCAAGACAAAAACTTAGTAGTAAGTGTGCTCTTTTTAAAAAGGCAGTTTAAAAGTTCATGTGGGTGTTGGCTTTCTTGGGATTAGTATTTTGGCATGCTTTGAGGGGAAATGGTGGAAGTAATGAGGAAGTTGTGAGCCTTTGAACGCAGTGTACTGTGTCAGTAAGGGTGTGGTCTGTGAGACACACATTGCACGTGCCTCTGGGAATTTGTGATTTTTCTGATTGCAGTAATAGTTTTCCTTAAATTGCACATTGTACTGACTGTGAACCAAGGTGGTGCTGGCTGAAGAGCAATGACTGCAGAGTTAGTGCAGTGCTTGGCCAGGAGAGGTGATTGGGATATTGTTCTCGGCTGCGTTTGTGTGACCTGATTTAAGGAAAAACTGTGAATGGCATTTTTCAAAATATGTTCAAATTCATTTTAGAAGGGCTGGTGCACTGTGTTGTGGTTGGAGATGCAATGAAGGCCAAGAAGTTAGTACCAAGAGTTTGCTTACTGTTTGTCCAGCCTAGTGTTGTGTTGGGTGATGTGCCCTCTCCCTCTCCTCCTAGGCAGATACCATATAGGCCACGCTTCTGACTTCTTTATCAAATAACCTTTTCAGTGCCTGTTTGCAGATTGATCAAAAACTTATCATGTCATATTGTCAGTGGATGATAGTAAGGAAATGATGTTATGGCTTGAATAAAGAAATTGTTTGGAATTTGTAGTTTCTCCATCGCCACCCCCTGTTTTTCACAACAGAAGGACAGGAAGAGGGTATTCAAAAGCACTGTTAATCAGGACAGCATGTTTAAGAATGTAAGTTCTGCATTGTCATTAATAGGCCTTCTATACTTCCAGTCACCAGCAATTTCTGCCATTGATTAGGTTAACACTTTGTTTGGTTTGGTAACTTCGGAGTAGCTCACCTCAAGACAGTTTCAGCTGCTTTGTGAATAGCAGAGCTTTTCATTCCTAAGCCTATTAATGCTACTGCCAGTAAATTGCATTACAATTTCAGTTTATTCCTTTGGTTCCTAAATTGTAGTTTGTTCTTGGAATAGCTTGCATGTACTAGACGTTGAAGGATGGCTATTTCTTATTTGGCCTGTACCCTAATAAACAGGTTAATTAATTCATATGAATGTTCAGAATTGACCTGTAATATTCTTCATGATTCTTTCATTCTCTCAAGACTGCACCAATTCTGCTTCACTGCTCTGTGGCTAGAAGATTTCACTGTAGTTGATACAACAGTTAGAGGCTTTGTCTACCAAAAATTAACCCTTTGCACAGCTGTCAGTTGCTTTTTCTTGTTGTAAACCACTTAAACATGTTATCAGCTTATAAACAAAAGTATATAAATGTACTGAATACTCAAAAGTTCTAAGCGGAAGGCTATAGTGCCTTTAAGAGTCCTCTCTACATCAGAAAGCAAGGAGCAACGCAAGTCCTGATCATCCTCACCTTCTTTGCCGCCCTCTCCAGAAAGAGACACCTTTAAATGCAACTCCTTGGGGTTTTTTTGTTCCATGTTTTTTCTTGTCATCTATCTGTCCAAGTCATAGACAATGCCATGTCAGACAAAAATGCAAGCTATTTGTCTGAATTCTGGATGCTTTCAGCATTCACTACCATTTTACCTAAAGGCAAAAACCTATCAACAGCCTCACAACTGTGTTTTTCCTTGAAAAATATAATGGGAGAAGTTCAAGGGAACATGTTATTTCTTTTGGAATTTGGCAACAATTGTCCACTTAAAATATTCATGAGTGAAATTAAAAGGCTTCAGGAGTGAAAAGTAAAATGTTTCTAATGTGGAAATGCTTACTTTATGAGAGGAAATTATTACTGTATGCTCCCAAAATAAAATAATTCTAACACAAAGCTTGAAAGCAGAAATGGAGATACAGGCATATTCTGTTAAATAAGAACTCACCCTGTCCTGCCATCTCTTTAAGGAAGTGACTTTAAATGGTGTAAATTTTACCCTGGGTCTGGACCTGACTTCAGACTTGTTTTCTGTTGCTGAGGGGCATATTTATTTAAAGGACAGTTGGGTTAGGAAAATTGTTGGACTGCTGAAATGTTGTTGCAATGGAAAAAGTATAAATCATTGAAAAACTGCTCAGCCTAATTCAGCAAAATGTGACATTAACTAGTATTCTTTTGCCAGTAAAAGCTACGTCCACATTAGGACATTTTTGAACTATAGCTATGCCAAATGTTGTGCATCTGACTCTCTGCCATAGCAGAAAAATTGATCTTTGTATTTTCTCCTCTAGTGCTCCTGGAGGAAGACAGAGAAAAAGATTCAGTAAGTATAAAAACCTCAAGGAATCAACTGAAGAAACAGGCAGTTGTGCTTTACGTAGAAAATAAACTGCCACTGTGGTATCAAAGTGGATCTGGATGAGCTTTGAAGCACCCCCTGCTTGCCTCAGGCTGAGTAAACCACCAGGCAATTGTCCAGGCATAGCAGGCTTGGTAATTCTGCCTAGAGTTGAAAGGGGAGAAGTAAATGAAACTTTTACTCTGGAAAGTACTTGGTCTCTGCCAAAGGGTTCTTTCCTTCCCCATGTGGAAGTTGTATAGCAATGGAATTATGTTGTCAGTGTTTTAATCTCTGAATTGTGGGATTATTCTAGCAATTGACCCTTTTTAGTTCAGGACTGAAGCTGTGGATACTGTCAAGAAATATTTGTGGAGGTCTGTAGCTTTCTGCTAACAGCACCAGTGTGAGAAACTTCTGGGCACATTCCAGTGTCATTTGTAGGCCATGCCAGCGGCTGCAGTGGTGATGAGGAAAAAGAACTGGGATACTGCTACCTGTATTTAAAGAGAGAACAGCCATGTGCAACTAGGTACAATTAGCATTAATAATTCAAATTAAATGAAGGAAAGAATTCAAACAATATCCTTACATCAAATTGCTGTTACATATATGTGGTTTATTACACATGGTTACTGCAGACAAAACTGTTGGAAGCTGAGACAAGCTAAAAGGAGGGAAGCCCTATTGATGCACACCTGGAGTTGGAGGGAAATCAGTTTTCCCTAGGAAAGTGGTTATTGGTGTACTTTATATTTTTATATGTATATTTATGCTTGGATAAGTTGTTATATTTATTTGGGATTTTTAAATGTGCATCATCATTCTTGCACATAGTATGTTTCCAGACTAATGTAACTTTCTGAATAAGCTTATAAAATATGCCTATTAAAGTGGTAGCCAAATTTTTTGGCAGATGTGATTCCCCTATGGTTTAATTTCTGCCTGAACATTTTCACTTTGAGAGCGCACTGGGACCAAAGAGCTTCCCACTTCATTTTAGTTCTTCAGGGTGTTCCTACAGATATCTTTATTTGTGAAAACCTTCTCTAGGTCAGTTTGGATATGTAGATCTCGCCCCCCCCCCGCCCCACCCGAAACTAGCTGAATCCAGCATTTTCTAGGATACAAACATTACAGCATGGAAATGGCACTGATTTACAGAACTGCTACGACCTCTGCAAAGGGCAGAACAACAGTTGTGGTGTTTAGAAGTAATGATGTATATAGTTTCACTGCTGTGGATTTCTAATGCAATTTTTCTAATACCATGCCCTCTCTGTTTAGATGAGCCACCCTAGCAAGTTTCCCGGAGCAAAATACATTTTCCCCCATACAAAAAGGATGTAAATAGGTGGTAATAATTGTGAATTTGTTATAAGCTGTTTCGCTTCTGTTGTATGTATTAGTTGAGAAATATGAAGCTGTGGAATTGCAGGTTTTTGTGACTTAACAATCATCATAAAAGACAGAGCAACAGATCCCAAAACTGTGCGGACAAAAGGAGACAAAATGTTGTCTGTGAATCTGCTTTACTCTGAGATCAGATAAATTCACGCACTTTACTTTAAAATTATTCTATCAAAACACAGGCTTCCAAAATTTGTCATGCAAGGTTATTAAACACAAAATAAACAGACATCTTTTTCATGTTATCTGAAGACTTTGGCTCTGTATCTTACTGGTTTTGTAGGTAGTTGTTTCTAAAGTGTTTGTAGTTAGCAGCCCTGAAAGTAAATTTTGAAAGAAGCAAAACTCTTTCATATCTGTGCTTACCCAAAAAGGAGCCCAAGCTTCCAAGACAGAAACACTAACCTCAGTGATCACTTTTATTTAAAGTCATTATCTTCATCTTCCTTATTTGGCCAGTCTGTCATTGTTCTCAGTGCAAATCTTTGCACGGGTTAGTCCTGTAGCACATCAGAATTGCAATTCACAAGATGCAGCAAAAATGTGGGCCCTTGTCAAGGACTAGTTCATTTTCAGTGTTTTCTTTAAGGAGTGCAGCTTTCTGTAGGTTTGACCAAGAAAAAACATTTCCTTTAATAGGTGGGAAGTTATTTGAATGTTATTCAGATGTGAATTTTTGAGATGTTAGTTTCCTCTCCATTTCAACATACCTTTTCTCTCTGAGTTTTATGTCTGAGAGTGGATACTATTTTTAGATTGCATCTGGATCAGCTGCTTGAGTACAAGATCTTACTCACTGCAAGAAGATGAGTTTGATGCTAGACTAAACAAGATTGGGTGACAGACTAGTCAGATAAGCAAGCAGTGATACCAGCAAAACAAAGTGAATTTTATTTTCTTTTCTCACCCTCTGCTTTCCTGTCAGGCTTCAACAGTATTTTAGTCTGTGTAATGAAGGTCATTTTGGTGTTTGAACTTTAAAAGTGCATCAGTGAAGTGCCCGCACCTTTCAAGCAAATCAGCATGGCCAGGCTTTCCAACTACACAATTACTTTTGTTGCTTCTTTTAGGATTCGCTAAGATGAACGTTATCCAGTGTTCTTCCCATGGTTTTCATCTGGTTTGGTGTACTTGCGGAAGTGGAAGGAGTGTCAGAATTATCTGCTTGGAAAAAATAAATATCTCAGACCCATGCAGAGGTTTTTTTTCCAACTCTCAGCTTTTAGGCAGTGGAGTTGTCATTCTGTTGAGTCAAGAAGATGCACAGATGCTCTAAAATGAGTTTTCTTGCTTTTGGCAATTCTCTTCTTGCCACTTGATGATGGTGTTTCTAAATCTCTCGTATTATATGGTGCTGTGCATGAGTAAGCCACAGGTTAAAGGATTATGCAAGCAGATAAAAGCCTGATGTTTAGCTGTAAGTATGTTCATAAAAAAAAGAATTGCTAGAATAATTTCCAGTAAGCTAAAATTCTCGGACTTTCACTATTGCAATGCCAAATGACTTTAGCTTTAGATAAGAAAAAAGAGCACATGTAATGAAATAACCATCTAAAAAAAAAAATTCTTGTGGCTTAATCATCTGTGATCACAACTAAGGCAATGGCTGAGAAGATAATTCTCATGGTAATACAGCATTCACTGGAAATTTAGGAAAAATTAAAATGTATTTTTTAAATAGAATTTAGATAACATAATACTGATACATATGTTCATGAGCTTGGACAGGCATCACTTTATTTTCTGACTGCGTAACAGTAAGTTTTTGTTGGTGGTGCTGCTTTCTTTTATTGAGCCTATTTTTATCTGGGGAGGACTGACTGCTATTCTTGTATTCTGTAAGAAAAGGAGAAAATCCTTCTGTAATTCCAGCCTAGGAAGACACTGCTTCCTTTCTGTCTATATACGTGGCCTATTTAAAGCTGGTTAGAAAATGGATGTCTCATTGGAAATATATATATTTAATGTATTTGAGGGGAGAAGGGAGCAATGAAGCTGGAATGGACAGTTAATACCACAGCGTTTTTGTGTAGTTTTCAGAAAAATTCTGTAAAGATATGAAGTGGATTTTTTTGATTGTTGGCAGCCTGTGGGGGAAGGCTTAAAATGGTAAGAGCCATCTAGTCTGTTTTCTTCTTTCTGACATTCTGCCCACCAGGGAGGTGGGAAGTGCAAGTGTTTTTATGGGACTGGTGAAATTTTCTAATGTAACATGTATCAGAAAATAAATTAAAGAATTTTTAACCAACTGCTAATACCATGCTTCAGACAAATGACATCTTGCTAGTATGTCTAGCACAGCATTTTAACAGGGCAGGTTCTCCCATTGACAGCTGGGAGAACCAACTTCTGATGGTTCTCCAGAGCTGTGTTAAAAATAGTTGGGAAACTCTGCTACATGCCTGATACCATCTAGGGAGTTATAAACAGGCAGTATCTTCCTCTCGAGGTTGTTTTCTTTCATTGGGGAGGGTACTGCCAAGAAGTTTCTTTTGACAAATCTCTAGTTCTTTAGCCAAAAATACGGTGTTATTCAGTCTTAGTCATATCAACTGCATTTTCGTATTAATAAAATAATGTTTTTAAGATGATGAATGAACTTGTTCTAGGAGCCTCACCATGAGCATTTTCTTAAACTAATCAGGAAAAGGATGAAAGGATATATAGCCAAGAGATGTCTTTCTCTTTATCCATGGATTGTTTCTGTCTGCAAGTGAAGGCAACCGTTTCAGGGACCAGATTGTAAAGTTACAGTGTATAAACGTATTGAAGCTTCCCTGCTTTTTTCAAATCCACCGTATTATTAAAATACTGCTTCAAAAATAACATTTAAATCAGCTAGTGCTTATACCACCATATAAAAAAGAGTTCTTTTCCAGAGTTCTTTTCCAGAGTTCTTTTCCAGAGTTCTTTTCCAGAGTTCTTTTCCAGAGTTCTTTTCCAGAGTTCTTTTC
>JAVKLA010000030.1:8903741-8928887 GCA_034782735.1 Sagittarius serpentarius | reverse complement strand
CAGAGTTCTATTGCTTTTAGCATCCTTTGTCTTCGTTTTTTCAGGGTTCGTTGGCATATGTTTTATTTTCCTGCCAGTCAGTCTTTATTAAAGTGCTCTCTTCAGAGAGTGCAAACCATCCTGTACAGTGAATGGGCCAGGACTCTTGTGAGAATAGTAGTATCTGGTCATGGCTATCATACAGGTTAGATAGATAAAGGGTGCAGAGGACTCTTGCTGTTATTACTGATTTCTTGACTTTGCAAGCTAATACTAATTAATTTAGCTTTTTGTGTAATAAAAACCCTGTCTAGTTACCTCGCCGTTTATCTGAGACGTGTGTATTCTCTTATTATCTCTGTACACAGGGAATTATACTGTACATACATATATTCTATTCTTTTGTTACATGCAAAAATATTTTCATTTATGTCCTATATTGTCAATCATTTTCCAAATTTAAATTTCATTTGCTCGTAATGTAGTGCTGGGATCTTACTATACTTAGAAATTTATTATGGAGAAGCATGCATTTCATCTAAGGCAATAGATTAAATGTGATTTCCTGTATTTTATAATAACCTTATTTTGTTATGATTGCGTCGCCTCAGGATGAATAACAGTGTCAGTCAAAAATCCTATGCAGGCATGTATTTAATGACGTATATTAACTAAATGATCCCTTCTGTGAAGGGGAATTTTGTCATTTTTGTAAACATTTGATAACATGCTATAAAATAGAAAATATGGCAGTAGTATTTGCAAACAATAATTTGAAATTCGGTATTTGCTGCTGATTGGGCTATCTTGTATGTTATATAAATGATGCTACATGATGTAGCTAGTTTGGGAGTCTTGTAAAATATACTGTGTCAACCTAGACATGAGTCAAAAGCTCATTTTTTTGGGCTGATTTTGCTCAAGAGGCTTTTTTCTCTCTTTTTTTTTGGTCCCTCCCTCCCCTGGTAATTAGTTCAAGAAATTATTGGGTGTGGGGGTTTATCACACAAGCCTGCTGAATAAGTTAGGGAAGCTTGAAAAGCTGAGTTGAGCCTGTCTGTGGGGATGTATAAGCCTTTTACCCACCTCGTTTTTCCTTCTGCTAGTGACAGGCATAACTTCTTCAAAAGAAAAGATTCACAAATGATGAACATCGGGATGTTTTGCCTGAAAAAGTAACCATAGCACGGGATCTGGTGTTTCACAATGTACTGGAAAAGACTGAAGGGAGAAGCATAAACTGTTTGGAGCTGCATGTGACAAATTAATTGGTATTTAAAAAAAAAAGAAATTGTCAAAAATTGTGGATTTTTCTGCTTAACTCTGTATCCACTTTCTACATTTTTCTTATATCAGAAATACTTAAGACACCGTATCTGCTAATGTCCCGTCCCGTCCCGTCCCCCCCCCCCAATATTTCCTGGCTATTTTTCTGATTTAGGTTTTTTCAACCTCTGTTACCGAGCATTTAATGATAAAGTATTCCTATTCCCAGTGCCACTTTGTTTCTGGTTTAGAATTGATTCATTTACTTAAAAGGCAAACTGGTGTTGAAGGGTGAAATTAGTTCAGTTGAAGCTCATTCAAGAGGGAATTTGGCCACGTGCATTTCACAGACATGATTTTCCACTTGTAGTTACTGTTTGCTAATAAAAATATTTCTTAGTCTCTGAATAAGTGGCTTATGTGAAAGTAAGTAGCTACTAAGGTGAAAAAAGACTCTGATTTATTGCCTTTGTAAAAAGTAGTAATCGCTCAGCTCATGCTGATGCCCTATGCTATTTAGCCTGATGAGTAGATACCTGGCATGCCTAGAAGTGAGCCAGCCATTGTACATGTAGTTTAGCAACAGCAAGATGCCTGTGCTGCCTTTCACACAGCTGGTTATAGTAGGACAAATGAGAGAGCTCCAACTTCATTTGAAAAGTTAAAGAGGATACAGGAAAGAATTTGATACCTTTTCGTAGAGGAAGACTTCAGGAAATGAGAGGGTTAGAGCAGTGGTGTGGAATGTAGGGTGTGGATTGTGCTGAATTAGTTTTACTGTCACTAAAACAACTTGTTTTTCCCAACCTTGTGTTTTATTTTGGGATTTTTCGTCTGTTCCAGTCAAAGATATGTTGTTCTTGTGGGTGTTTTGAAACAAGCAATTATCATATCATATCTTCTTTTCAGTAGGTGCTCAGGTCTTACAAAAGTCTTCAGTATTTGCCATTTGTTCTTTCTTCATAGTTACTTGGATGTAATGGTTCTCTGCAGCAAAATCTAACAGCCATACCTGCTATATACCTGTAGCTTAGTTTTCTTACTAAGCAAGTGCTCACTATTGGTTTTAGTACCAAGAAACATGAGTTATTTTTCTGCTGGTTATACATTTTTAACTTCTAGATGGGTTTGTCCAAAGAATTTGTTGCGTTACAACTGCATAATAGACTGATCTGAGTGGCCATATTCTTGCTGTTCCCGTAAGGTGTCTAAAAATAGTTTGAACGCATAGTACCCAAGTTCAAAGCACATTTGACTAATTAATGTATGTTACTTGCATTTAACTGTCCCAAGAATTTTTGTAATCATTAGATTACAAACTACTTTTGTAATTTTGGTAAGTTTTTAAAATACCTACATTAAATAGTGCTTTGTGAAGAGGCTGTGTGTTAATCCTCACTTGCTTCCTGGAAGTCTTAGTGAAGCCATAATTTTTTATGTCTTGAGCTCTGTTGGTATTCTTTAGTTACGCCACATGCATTTTTTTTGTGGGTCTTGTTTTACCTCACAAAGGCTCAACACTAATGTTGATAGAAGTGTCACCATTTCTTTTACTCTCTGAAGCTTGTTTTTGGGTTGTGGACACAAATTTGACATCTTTATAAGAATTTTATTTTGGAGGCTTCAAGTACTGAAAGAGTAAAGCAGTTGCATCTAAATGTACGTCTCGCTTTTGAACGTTTCCAGAGAATTGTTGCTCAGGATAAGGAATGTCCTGCTCCTTGGTAAGTGATAAATTCATTTATGAGTTTTTGGTAGCTGTGAATTTTTTTTTCCTCCTTCATTTTGAGACTTGACCATTCTGCTTTGAGGGTAATAGTCATGTTTTTCTTGTTTATAGTTTATATGGGGTTTTACAAAATTTGCACAAAGTATAATGTAGGATTTGAGAAGGTTGCTCTTAAATGTTTGTGATAGTAAATTCGCATGGAAATACTAGCAGTTCTGAGACTCCTCTAGTATGAGTAATACACTTTCTTCAATTGTAAAAAGAAATTCAATGTCTGCATGGGTCCTTTCCACGGCCTGCAGTCCTTCAGGCACAGACTGCTCCAGTGTGGGTCCCCTGTGGGGTCACGAGTCCTGCCAGCAAACCTGCTCCAGCGTGGGCTCCTCTCTCCACAGGGCCACGGGTCCTGCCAGGAGCCTGCTCCAGCGTGGGCTTCCCATGGGGTCACAGCCTCCTTCAGGAATCCACCTGCTCCGGCATGGGGTCCTCCCCAGGCTGCAGGTGGAGATCTGCTCCACTGTGGACCTCCCTGGGCTGCAGGGGCACAGCCTGCCTCACCAGGGTCTTCCCCAGGGGCTGCAGGGGAATCTCTGCTCTGGCGCCTGCAGCACCTCCTGCCCCTCCTTCTTCACTGACCTTGGTGTCTGCAGGGTTGTTTCTCACATTCTTACTTCTCTCTTTGTCTGCAGTTTGTTGCACAGGTTCTTTTTTCCCCTTCTTAAATATATTTATCAGAGAGACACTACAACTGTTGCTGATGGGCTCAGCTTTGGCCAGCAGCGGGTCCATCTTGGAGGTGGCTGACATTGGCTCTGTTGGACATGGGGGAAGCTTCTGGCATCTTCTCACAGAAACCACCCCTGTTGCCCCCCTGCTACCAAAACCTTGCCACACAAACACAGTACAGCTGTAAACTGTGTAAAAGAAAAAATAGATACATAGATTGAAATGGTGATACCATGACAAAAACAAGGTAGGTTTTTTTAGCATCTCATTTATTGAGAAATTTCAGGAAGGTCTGTCGCTGGAAAGTCATGTTATTGACGTTTAATGAGAATTTTAACTTTTCCATGAAACATCAGGTTGATGTACTTTTAATGCCGAGCCAAGTTCTGTGCTTCTACGAATGAATGGATTTCGGTTTCTTATAGTGGTGTGTTTGACATTAGTGAAGTGAAAAAAGGAACTCGAGTATGTTCTTTATTACTGAAAGAGATCTTCATAAATTTGTCAGGCTTGTATGTATGCCAAGTAGATTGATTTCCATTTAGATGTGAAGAACATAAACTATACTAGATTGGACTGGAGGTCCGGACCAGTTTCTTGTCCCCAGTTGTGACTAGGATAAGCATATATAACACTTCCGACTTGCATTGTTTTTTGATTGAATGGACTTCTAGAACTAGATGGGGTTTTGTGAAGGTCTCTCTTCAGTAATTTTCCCTTTTCTGTCTACATTGTCTACTCTTTGAGCCCATATTAACTGCTAGTATCCATGACATTCCCTGGCAGGCAGTTCCACAGACCAAACACCCACTGAATAAAAAGCTATGGTGCAGTTTTGGAAAAAAGAAAGTAAAAGTCAATCCCTGTTTGTCATTCTTCAATGTAACCATTTGGAAAGAAGCAGCAAGAAGGCTTACAAGTAAAAGATTTAAGTTAGTCATTCAATCTCATGAATGGAGTACCTGAGAGAGTGATGATCTGTTCTTAAAAGCCAGCATCACTTTCAGTTTATGATTCTTATGTTGCTGCTTGTTCTGTAGCCTCCATGCTATATATAGTGTCCCTGTTTATTTAAAATGTGTACCTTTCTTCTATCCCGTGTGTATCTGTCATCCATTATATTAATTCTTATGGAAAAAATTGCCTCACTGTCTTCTGAATTCAACCATTGCCTCTGACACACCGACCCCTTGACCATTACCCATTTTTTCTGCCCTTCAGCTGTGGTTGGTTTTGATTCATGTGGGAAAGATATGGCTGTTCAGAAAGAGGCATTTCAAATGCTCCTCATTCATTCTTGTCTCTTAAATATCCATTCACGGTCCTCCTATTTTATGCCTTGGTTTCAAGTCCTTAACAGCCTTAATGAAGGAATTAGTGAAGGGTGTCTGGAAGTAAAAGCACGCATGAACCCCATCACCATTACCCACAAGTCAACTTCTTCAAAACCTTCTGGAGAGATCACAGTAATGGATTGTCCATGCTTTATTACAGTCCCTCATGATTTTTCTATTACAGATTCCAGGCTTACAGGCCTGTAGTTCACTGGAGCTTTCCCGAGTTGAGATACTAAGGCGGTTTTGGCTACATACGACAATTAATAGTTCAGCCTTGTCATCCTTAATTCATTTTAGAACTCTTGGGTGAATATAGTTTCGTTTTGCTAATTTGTTATAGTTCATTTTGTCATACTCTTTAATGAGCCCCTAAGAGAAGGGCTGCTGTTTGGAAATCCCCGGTGAAAACCAGTTCAAAGAAGTAATTTACCTTTTCTGCAAATGGGTGTATCTTCTCTAAGTGTTCCTTTTATCTTGATTGTCATTTGGTCCCACATACTCTTCTGACAGGCTTCCCGTTCCTGATGGGTTTGGAGAAAGATTTATTACAAGTTCTGCCTCCATTTGTTAGCTGTTCTTCAAAATCTTTTTTGGCCTGTCCCACTGTGTTTTTTTTACAGCTAAATCTGTTAGATTTTTGTATTTTCAGAAGGTTTTTTTGTTATGCATGTTTTTTGTTTGGTTAGGGTTTTTTTTTCTCTTTTGGACATGACCTCAATGTTTTGTAACATTGCCTTGTTTCTAATACTTTTATTTACTGTATAGTTTATGAATGCAGGTTTCTTTTGCTAGGCAGTATACGTGGCCCCTGTGCTTTTCAGTATAATGTAGTACACTTAAGTAATTGGCACTTCGCATATACTTTTCAGCCTGCATCAGTGCTGTAGGAGTGTTGAATAAGCACTAATAGCATGACACTCTGAGCCGTACCGTCTTCTGCACCTGATGGTTTTCTTGCTTTCTTTGATTTAAAGTCTTCGTTTGTGATTTTTATATGCCACTGGCCCAGTTCTCCTAATGTTCAGATGAAACCTGTCTCTTACACAGGATCTTTGCATTCCAGAAGCATTCTTGGTTTCTAGAATGAATCTGAAACCTTGTTCCTGACATCGTTTCAGCGAGATGTTAAAACTGTGTATTTTGTTCATTTTGCCAGTCTTGCATTGTATAAGCTATGTAAGATCTCTCAAATCACATTGCTCTACACCTGTGTTGTCATACGCTGGTGGAGGCATTACATGGAATTTTGTTGCACCGGGATAAGGAAACTACCATAACTGATCACATACGCATACTTAGCTTACCCCAGCTGCCAAGTAGAACATAGTTAAAACCCACAAACTTCAAAGTATTTCCTTAATAACATTTTCTCTTACTTGCTTTTGGGCTTGGTACGTTCATTGCAAATTAAAATCCTCAGTGTTACGCTTATGATATGGTTAGTTCTCACTGAGAATGAAAGGAATTCTGAAATGGCATTGGTAGTGGAATTGGAGTACATACATCAATATTTACTAAGTAGGTCTTTGAAACACATTTTTTTCCCAACAATTTGATGTTGACAATTACCAGGCCCATAGTCTCCAAAAGAGACCAAGTGGAATCTCCACATCCTTTAGAACTTATTTATCTGATGATAAAAATCAAATCATCTGAGATCTTGAAATTTATGGTTTGCGTTTCGATTGTAAGTGTTCCTTGTTCTGGTAACATGTCACTAGATTGTGACATGAGATTGTGCTAGGCTTGTTATTTCTGGAATAGTTTAACATGGAGACAGAAGACTTTTTTCTGGTTTCAGGACTTCCAGAATTCTTTGGAGTCCTTCAAGTCCCCATCTGAATTTGCTGAGATGTTTGCTGTTGATACGTTTTTTCCTTTCTTAGAACAGCTGCTAGTCTTTCTCTGCAGTACCAAATTTCTTTCTCTGCAGTAAAAAGTTTCTGACTACAAAAGCAGGTGTTGATATTTAAAATGTTGGCCTTGTAAAATTACAGATTGGTGAATTGCTCTGTAAACTTCTTAAGGTTCCACATTAGTTTTATTACCCCTCATGACTTACTATTGATGGTTTTCTTATGCATGGATTTTAGAGCTACTGAGTACCAGTTTTAAAATTGGGAAGACCTTATAAAGCTTGGAATCATCTCAGTCAATGACAAAACCACTGTTCTCAAAGCTCGTTAACAGTGACTTGCAGTGCAACAGCTGATGTAATAATGGGTGTGTATAAATAAATTGCTTGTTTCCTAGCAAATATTCCGATATCCCTGTCTTGCCTTCTTTGCTGTCAGATTTCCTCAATATGGTTACAGCTTTTTATTTTTTGTTCTTAAAATCCTTCTTCCATTCTGATTCCTGTAAGGAGACTGCATTAAGAGTCATGTGTCCATATAACCTCATACAAGTATTTCTGGCAGTTGTCTAGCCTAGTCGCTATATATACTGGATTTCAGGAGTGGTGTGCAGAAAATTTACAATATCACAATTGTTATGTGTAGTCATATGGTCTCTAAGACAACAAGAGACTATTATGTCGTGTAGTCTTACCTCCTGTGTATTGCAAGCCATTTTCAATTTTCACTAAAAGCCAGAAAAAGGCAACAGTACAGCTTGTATGTGACCTTTCTTGTCTGGACACCAACACCTCAGTAATTATATCGTTATTTAATTTTTTTAAAAATTGCCTTTATTGAAAGGTTTTTGAGTGGCAGAGTCCTGTCCTGGTACTGTTTGAATCCCAAATGGTGGTCTTTTTTCTTCTTTTTTTTTTTTACTTTACACTGAAGATCAGAGTATAGCTATAGGTTGATCTGGATGCCAAGCTGAACTCTACTGCTTCCACTTTCCTCCATATCGTGCTTGTTCGACGTATTTGATCCACAAGTGTGCAGTTGTTCCAGTGTCTCCCCAAGGGGCTGGATTTTGTACGTGTGCTCAGTAAGACTCCATAGAAGCCCTGCAGCACTGAAAACAAGATCTGGAAATAAGCTGTGGCCAGTAAACCTATTCATACAATCCTCTTTGGTTACTTGAACCTGTGTGTGGGAACAGTCTGTAGGTTAGATTGGGACCAGTCCTGCTTTTGGCCAATACTCTCTCCTTGGTATCTTCCTTTGGTAGGAGATGGGTTATTGATCATTTGTAAAACTTGTCCATCTGTTGGGAGCTATGGTTACTGCTTGACTAGTTCATTAGCTTTGACCCTTGAAAGGGGCTGTGCACAAGGGAGCATGAGCTGATGAATTGTCCTGACAGTTCGCCAACAGCCTGTGATTGATCATGTCTCCCTGAAACTGAATGTGTGGTTAGACAGCACTTTTGAGGCAAGCTGTTCCTGCCTCCCACTGGAATCCCAGATCATCCTGCGTTTTAGAGAGGCTGAAGCCTCCTTTGAGTGCCAAAAAGGAGGGTTGTAACTCAGAGAAATGTTAAAAGTAACATCTGTTAATAAAGGCAGAATTTATTGATCTCTGGTGTGAATCCTGTTCCGTCTTTCTTGATTCTTGTGACTATAGTCTGATGTTGCGCCTACGTAGGTTTTTGTGAGACTTCTGCTAATTTTTTTAATTGCAAACATACATTCTCTTTTGAGTTGAATTGTAAGGGCTAAGGAAAAATATACAGGTCAATTCATGTTCTGTTACTGTCTCAATATGCTTCTATTGGGAACTTTTAAGTCTAAGATTAAGCTAAGAAGGATTTGATCAAAACATTATCATAATATTCTTTATTACAGTAGTGTCTTTATATCTGGAGCTTTTCTGTGTAACTAATTCTAATAACATTTTAATGATGTGAATCAAATGCTTCTGAAAATTAGGTTTAAATTATCTCTTGAGTAAGATCCTTGATAAAAGAGCAGAAGAGATTGCTGAATGCCCATGAGCTTTCATATATTTGTATATTAATATATAAAGAGGACAGTGGTAATGCTGATAACATATTTACCAGGAACGTGGTGAAACTGATGATAAAATCATGCCTAGATACAAAGAAGAGAGAGAGCAAGGAAGACTTAATCTCAGTGGAAGACAATTGGGTTAAGGAACACTTAAACTGAATGTACGTAAGTCCATGGAGCCTGACAGAATGAAGCCATGAATGCTGAGGAAGCTGGCTGATGAAGTTGCAAGACCACTCCTGAATATCTTTGAAAGGCTGTGGTAATCCAGAGAGGTTCCTGATGATCAAATGAAAGGAAGTGTCACTCCTATCTTCAAGAAGGGTAAGGAGGATCTGGGGAATAGGAGGCCAGTCAGCCTCCTCTCAGTCCATGAGAACGTGTTGGAGGAACTGATCTTGGAAACCATTTCCAGATGCATGAAGGACAGGGAGATTATTAGGAGTCAACATGGATTTACAAAGGGGAAATCATGCTTGACCAGCCTGACGGCCTTCTACAATGAGGTGACCAGCATGGTAGATGAGGGAAGAGTAGTGGATGTTTACCTCAACTTTAGTATGGCTTTTGACACTGTTTCCCATCAAATCCTCATAGACAACCTGACAAATTATCAGTTAGATAAGCGGATAGTGAGGTGGATTGAAAACTGGCTGAACCGCTGTGAATTTTTATCATCTGGCCTTGAGTGTCTTAAATAATGAATATTCTTGCATTGTGTGTTTACCCTATGTTTTATAAGAGACAGGAATGAAGTGGAGTTTGGTCAGAGAAGAGTTTTCTTGCAAAAACCTTAGTTGTTTCAAAGCCAAAACTGCATGTATTTTGATAGTTGTTTGTTGGATGAAGGCAGAGGGAATTAAACATTGTGTTCTAAACCAAGGAAATCTTTATTGCAGTTTGTTTGGAGCATTTTGACCTTTGGCAACCTGCAAGGTCAATACTCCAAAATGTTTAGGTTGATGATTTTAAGTATTTCATGGAAATCTGGCTACTATACTAGACTACTTCATCACAGTGTTAAAAGGAAGGGAAGAAAAATTTCGTAACTGGACAAACCTGCTGTTGCCATAATGTCAATAAAGCAGAGCAAGCATAAAATGAATCCTGTAAATACAGTATGTAGGGGATATACTGGTGAATAAATTGAATTCTTCCTGTAGTTTTAGATAAGGAAAAGAGAAGATGAATGAAAAAGAAAGATGAACTTGGTGCTCACCTAACCAGGTGGATAAGAAAGTTCCTTTTGCATTTCTTGTTTATGAACTGCTCATTTATTGTTGGTTTTCTTGTAGTTGTCGAAAACAAACATTTTTGTCTGTTTCCAATAGAAAAAGTAGCGGAATAAGTTCCTCCCTTAAAAGCTGCAAGCCACTAAACAAATATATCCTTAGCTATGGAGATTTTTGCTTCCTTTTTGCTGGTCCTCCAGCAGAACAGGAGGGGAATACTTCTTGAAGCTGTCAGCCTGTACACTGTTTGTACACTGTTTGTGCAGCCTGTAGTATAATGCGACTCAGACTAATTTAAAACCTTAAGTCTTATGTGTCTTGTCAAGGATACTTTTCAAAGGTAACAATCAGGATTGTGGCTTTTCTGATCCGTGATATACTCTGAATACAGAACTGTGACAACCAAGCTCACATACAAAATCAAGAGTTGGGGTGAATGCAAGTAACACTGGTACTAAATGCCATTAAGTGATAGTGCTGTTCACTCTTTGCTTTCTACAAACTGATCATGATAGAAAATAAAAAAAGAAAAAAACTATCCCATAATCAGGACATTTGCTGAGGAGCATGTGAAGATTTATCTTGGCCTCCTCTTGACTTTGTAGAGTTTAAGTGGAATTTTTGATGTAGGGTATTATAATCAGCTAGGAGCTGCAAGAAGCAGTATTCTTCATGTGGGGTCTGCAGTACTTGCTCCCTGTTGTTGGTCTTCATCCTCAGGATTCTTTTGGTCTTGTATAGTACCAGGCCTTTCTGTGGCAGGAGAGAAAGGATATCGTTTAACCTTTGACAGAGTGATTTTTCTTTTTTTTTCTTTCTTTTTAAAATTTTTCTCCATTTTAAGTTAATGGGCCAGCTGATCATTCATTCTCTTGCTGAGAATACATTTTGAAGAAAGCTGCTTAAAGCCTTTAATGGCATATGTCTGTTTTTATATGCGTAAAGGTTTATTCCCATATATGAGGATTTTAGAGAGTAAATGGTATAAATATTTATAGTATTTAAGATGATCTGAGAGATATTTTTCAATTAGATTTCTCTTAAGATTAATTTAGAAATTGATTTATAACAAATAGTAATTTGACCAAAACCAGACATCTTAAGTGTTAATAGCAAACCATCTGTCTCCATTAAATGTATTTGTTGAGAGACTTTTTAAGGCAGTGTGTAAGTGTGCTGGTATGAATGGTAGATGACATCATTCAGCCAGGTATTTTGTTTATCTTGTCCAATTACTAGAAAGTTAAAATACAAACACTCTCTGGCTCCCCTCCCCATTTAAATCTTTACTTTGAAAGATTGTGCTACCAAGATCTCAGGGCACTTGTTTCATGCATGTTTTTGTGTACTGATTTTAATAATCATCCAAGCTATGCACTGCCCTGCAGGAGAGAACCCTGGCCTATGCCTAAGTCTTTTAACTTCACCATTTTGGTCAGTGTTGTAGAAGATAAAAGCTTGCTCTTTCTCTGTCTCTCCTCCCCCGCACCCCCCTTAGCTTGATGATGCATTGAGTAACAGTTGGCAGCTTTGTTAGTTGTTTTGAAAGCTAGAAAAACCCTTTTTTGTACCTTAGAGACTAAATGCTGTTTGGGAAATAAGTGATGTATGCTTTGTCAGTTTATTGGCTGCTTTCTCACACGCTCTTGTGGAAAATCCCTATAGTCCTCATGCATTTCTTCCCACCATTCCCTTCCCCTACTTTCATACTACAGAAGATACCTCCAGTTTTTCCTATTGTCATGTTGCTTGAAGAGTTTGTCTTTTCATATCCAAATGCTGTTCCCAGAGGGCCATCTAGAAATTGTTCACCCTGACTCATGTGTAACTGAGCTAAATCTCATCTGATCAAAAGAGTTTAAAACTGTTTTTCTGAGAAAATAATGTCTGACATTGTAATTTCCATCTGAAAACAGCTAACATCTGTGGAAAGTGTATAACCAATGCCTGAGGAATTTCTGCAAACTGAAGTCCATGCCATGTTTGACTTTTTTCAGTTCTTCTATAGAAGAAAAGGAGAGGGGGAAGAGAGAAGCCTCTGACCCAAGACACAGCTGATTTTGGTTTCTGCATATGCTGATAGTATCAAGAGGTTGCCTTTCTCTAATTCTGCCGTTTTTCCTTTTTTGGGGACCACTCTACACTTGCAGGACATGTTCCCTTGTCACTGTTTCACTGTGGGTGAGCCAACATCTTGAATTAAGTGATTAAGAATTAGTTGATTCAGTAGATTAACTCCATGTTTGTCCTGCTTACACATCATTTAATGATACCACTGGCGCTGTGGGGTTTTCCCCTTAATTACTTGGACTTGTTTTATAAATTGAAGGCAAATTTTTAGGGGAGGTGACCGATGACAGAACAGTTTGCCATTACAGGAAAGGCTTGTTACAGGAGGTATGCTTGTGTACATGTATAGTGGATCACAAGGTTTATTTCCATCTATTAAATGATCCCAGTAGTCAAGACCGGCTGGTAATTTGGTACAGTAGCAAAACCGATGTGCATAATGTTAGTCTGTAACATGTATATACCATTCCTGGAGTTCTGTTTGTTGACATCTGAGAGCTTTTAATGCCTTTTTATGTTCCAGATTTTCCAAACCAAATTTTCTGGTATTAGCAGAGTTGTTATAAATTATACAGGGGAATGCAAGCTGTTCAGCTGTTCTGTTTCTGATACTATACCCAAAGGCCAGACACGTTCCACTAGAAATTTGAAGTTTTGAGTTCTTTCCTGAATTGTCTAGGGAAACGTGCATTCACAGGGAAGCACGTACACTGCTTTATTGATAAGTGATTTCAGTATGTAATGAGAATGGGAACCATTCTGTTTGGACAAACCGTGATTTCTGTAAATACCAAATATTTTGCACATCTGCCTTTTCTCTTTCATCAAATGAAGCTAAGAAAAAGTATTGTAATTCTTTTTTGCCTTTACAGTCTTAAGAATTTTCTTACCAAGTGATACTCTTTTCTTCGTAAGTTTTGATGGTTCTTCTTATATCAGACTCAAAGTAGAAAATGTCCTCTGTTCCTCAATTTATTATTTTTTTAAAGCTCCTCTTTGCCGAAGCATGTTTAATGTCTGCTTATAAAGGTAAGAATGGGTTATGAGATAGCAGAATATGTTTCCTATTTCATAGGTATATATGAGTGAAAGGAGGTTTAGGTCTGTTTGAGGACCATTACTGCTCCTGATCTGCAAGTAGAATGAGCATCTTCATAGCTAAGATTAAGAGATTCATTTTCTCACAGTATGCCAGTAAGTAGCTTTCAAATAAAATAAAAAGGCAGATTATTTTTCCAGCCCACTGGAGAGGGTATAGCAAGCTCTTTGTAATGTGGAAAGAAAGGAAAAGATAGTGCTTGAATGTATCAAACCCCAACATTGTGTTCATGTTCTCTCTTTTAATTATGAGATAAAAATTGAAGATCAATGCAATGGCAAGTAGGCATATGTTAATGTTTTGTCCATATGTCTTCAACTAGTATTTCTCATCGTTGAATACTTCTTGTATTGGTGTAGCTGCTACAGAGCTTATTTAAAAACAAACAAAACCCAGCTTGTGTGGGGGTTTTTTTGTATTAATTGATGCAAATATATCGATATTAAATTTTTTATTTGGAACAAATGTGATTGGGCATCTATGAAGTGTTCCAAATTTCTCATTTTCTTGTTAGGGGATAATCGTATATACAGTTATCATGTGGCTTCTTGTACCTTGGCAATGAGGATTTTATGCTTTCATGTTGAAGTCATCCAGAAGACTTGCTTTTACAGTGGTTTTTTGTTTGTTCGGTTGGTTGTTTTTTTTTTTAATTTGAGAGCCACTCAGTGTCCTTTGCAGACATCTCAGTGGTCAACTGATAGCAACTGCAGATGAGTGTCAACACAGTAGAACGTCCATGATGCTCAGGGTTCTCATTAACCTCATCTGCAGTGGTACCAAGGATTAATGGTTTGGAAGGGGAAGTCTCTTCTCTTGGAGAATATCCTTAAATTTTATGACTGATGCAAACTGGCAGAGTACTGTTATTGAACGAGCAATATGTTTGTCTTGTGACTAAACAGGAATTCGTAGGTGGGGGTCATCTGGCACTTTGTGCTTAATTCAGGAATGCTCCAAAACCTTTTTACTCCGTCCTGTTGACCTCTATCACCAGAAAATACAGAAATGATAATTTTGAGAAAAGAGGTTTTGAAATGAGCTCTGAGTTTGGGTGCATGTTTCTGTGTGTTCACTTGTGTTTGGCATAACAGAAACACAGATGCAGATATTATTTGGTAAATAGTAGTATCAACTCTTAAAAAAAAAAACAAAAACAAAAACAAAAAACCACAAAGCAAAAAAAAAACCCCAACCACAAACAAACCAAAAAACTTGTACACTAGAAAAGACTTCCAGAATGTACTATCACACCTGGCTTTACTCCGGATTCTGTCCATGTTGCTGTAGCAGTTCCCAGCTTTTACAGACTCTGAGCTCTTGAAAACTTGCACTTTATATACCATACCTACGTTTCTTGATAGTTTTTCAAGATGCTGAGGCACAAGCAGGTTCAAGACCTTCTACATATCTTACTTCATGAAACAGAATCCAGTTTTATATGAAAAGTCTTAGAAGCTTTTAAACAAGCAGACAGTTCAGAATTCAGTCTCTATGCACTCCACATTATGAGACAGTTCCCAAACTCTAGGTCTCTCAAACACTAAGGATTTTTTAAGAAAAACTGTGGTAAATTCAGTCCATTGGTATTCAAAGTTGCCCCAAACATGTTAAGTTTTAACTTGGTGACTTCACTGACACTGTGAGATGAATTAGGTACTGTTCTTCCTAACACATGGCTTTTCACATCACATCTGACAATAATAGCATTTTTTGGTGAAGTCATTGCATAATAAAGGATTAAATAGTGTTACACAGTGAGCAAATAGAGTTTCTTCTTGAGCTTGGGATATTATAACTGCCTTGCATTGCACAGTCTAATGCGGTACCTTTTCATTTAGGGGAAGGGAGGCTTCTGAATTTCCTTAGCTGTTAATAGTATTTTAAATTCAGGAATTAAGGAAAGATTGTGTTCTCCAGAGCAATATTTACTTTTCACGTTAGATAATACATTGGTTTCTTTTTTACATACATACATTCATACCTTATTTGAGATAAGGAGAATGCCTTGAAAGAGAATCTCCTGATTGTCCCCACTTATATTTTGTTGATGTCATGGGGACGTATTGAACAGCGCAAACTGGACTATTTTCAGATGGAACTGAATTAGAAGGTAAGGTCCACGTGCGTGCAGGCCACTGGTGGCCATTTGGTCCATGGGACCAGGTTAAGACGAGTATTAAGTAATTCTCTTCTCTTGGCATACATAAAGCAAGGATGTTGGGCCTAATGCACTGTTAGGTTGTACAAAGCTATTTCTTTTCGGCTGCACTGTTTGCTAAAGCTAAGTACAGTTCTTGACATTAAAGAAATCTTCCAACAGAGATTTGAAAGCTACCTGGCAAAAATGTGCAGCTGCTGTTCATTTTTGAAGTGAAACATAACCCCTTTCCTCTGCAGATAATGTGCTTTGTCATCATGTAGACTACAATGTTTGAGTTGTTTTGATTGGAGTTACAGTTGTAATATACTTGCTCAAATAATTTTGTTTTAAAGACAGAACATCTGCACTTAAGAGTTTTTTATTTAATCCTGGGTTTAGTTTGCTTCAAATAAATTGCACGTGCACTGTTATTTTAATCTTCATATAATATACCCTCCTTTTTTCTGTCCCTTGGTACAGAGGATAATTACGACAACTAAAGGTATCAATATGTACATTACAAATTATTTTTAATAATCTTGCTGTGTACTTTAGAATAATGTAGTTCTGTTGATCATTAGCTGCCTTTTTCAGCTTAAAATGAAGTGTACAGTTTATAGCGGTTTTTACATGTTTAAATTATGTGCACAGTAGTGACAAGCAACCACACTTGAAAGTTATTCACAGTATTCTGCACTAGATAAGCCTGCTGATGTTGATTGTAAACTAATATTGCCAAATTCAGCCAAAAAGTTTCTGGAAGATGTGTTTTAGGCCAATATGACTCATAAGGAGAAGGGAACAAACATGAATTATTTCCCTCCTGTCTTTTCATGCATTCATCAAATCTCTGCATCCTAGCCAAAGAAGTAATTTTCTTATGCCAAGAAAATAAGTATCCTTTAATAAAACTAAGAATCTGGTTGTCTTCCTCCATCTAACTTTGAGATGACTTTGCTGCTCTTCATAAAAGTTAACAATGTTTTGCTTTTATTATTTGCTGTAGTTATTTCCAGGGCTTCCCCTGGCTTTCTGTCAGAATGTTTGAATGATTGCTGTAGGAAAAGGGAGGGGAGAGGGAAATAGGCACAGTTTAAGGCTGCACCTGCTGTCCCTGGAGTGGGCCAGATTCGGTACCGAGTTGCATTTAATTCAGTGCCCCAACTGTAGTGAAGCAAACTTAAACATTGAGTTATACTCTGATGTTTTCTTTTTTTGCTGTGATGATTTGAGCTGACGGGTATGGAGAGAATAAATTTTTCTATTTTAAGTCAAAGAACACAGGCAATAGCCTTTTTTGCTTTGCCTTGATACAAGGGGTAACATATTTATCCAAAGAGCAGTTTAGTCTCCATCTCCATTCTGTCCTTGGAGCTTATGCTGGGAGGACATCATGAAACAAAAGAGACAAAAAAAAAGAACAAACCAAACCCACAAACCAACGGAACTTTCAGGTTTTGGTAGTAACTGCTTGCAGTCTGTGGGTATACTGGCTGTAGTGTGCTCCGTGGAGGAGCAGTTTGGTTAGTAGTACCCTGTCCAAGCTAGGTAGCTTGTCTGAGAGGCATGGATTATCTTGTATACGGCAGCACCACGCAAATACAACTGTACCCCTCTCGAACTGTTGTTCTCCTCCTAATGCTTCAGTGTGCTTACCAGCCTCCTTGGGATCTAACTCTTGCAGCTCTGCACTGTGCTCTGTGGACTTTGTTGGCTGGAAACTTGGTGTAAAAAGCTGGCAGATAGTTATTAGTCATCCCTAAGTTCTGAAGCACAGTCATGTTTGTTGACGTTGAAATAAAATGCTATATCCCAGTCCCAGCTACTTCACTCATTTGCTCCCCTGCTCTATCCAAAGACTTTCTGTATAATTAATTACTCTGTTGATGAGAGAGGTTGTTTCTAATAAAGGTTACTAGGCCTTGGATGGCTAAAAGTTGTCTCAAGGTTGTACCCTAGCATCGAAAAGTGGCATTGCTGATGTGGACTGTTGGAGTGCTGAGGGTGGGGGTTCAGTTGGAAATTGGAAAACTCTGTTAAGAGCAGCTAAGGAACAATCCAGAGTTACAGGCCTAGGACACAGAAAATTCATGGGTTGGTTGAGAAGTAAGGAAGCATGTTATATCTCTTTGAGGTGATTTAGAGGAGGAAGTCAGAAGTACTTGATTAGGATGTGACTGAGCGGTGAGGAAGGGGTACCATTCTTTATGGCATACTGAGCAGTGAGGAAGAGGCACCATTCTTTATGGCATACTATTTTGTCCTGTGGCAATAATCTCTATCAGAGATATGTGATAGGACATGTGGTATTCATTCCTGTACAAACCCACTACGGTGTAACTTGGCAAACATCAGAGCAGTCAATCATTAGCGCTTCATCATTATCTTCAGAGGTGGGAGGGTGCTCCTGCTGATCTGTGCTAAAGACAGACATCTCTTCACAATAAAATTGCCATTGGCATCAACATTCATGTTCTAAATGTAAAAACAGACATTCTGTATCCTGTCCTAGTGTGTAGTAATAGTCTCCAGACTTCACATCTGAGTTCAATAATCCGGACTGTGATCTTGCATTATCTTCACATACTGTGGAGAGAGACTGAAAGACACCAGGAGAGGCTGACTTCTGCAGTGGAAGATTGTAATAGAATATTGAAAGACTGAGGCTTAGTACAGCATGGATTATGAAGCCGATCTTCCAAAGCAATCTATCCAAGATAGAACTGGTGCTTTAAAGTCTTTGCCCACATTTTAAGCATGTTTAGAGTATTTAAATTATAATCCAGAATAATTTAGGCTATCCTAAATTCATTCTAATCCTGGGAAAATCTATGTATGCTCAGATATTTTTGATTCATGCAGTTACTGTGTTGGAGACTGTCACATGCCTTTCTGTGTTTTGCTCTTTGCTTCTGCCTGCATTTCAGCTTAATCAGATTCTGTTTAAGCAGACAGTGATAAGTATTTAGAGACATGATGGCAGGAGAGGCATAGACAGAACATGTTTGGAAGGAATGTTGCAGAGTAATCCAGTAACAGAGAGGCTGTATTTGTGTTAATTATCTGAAGTGGCACAAATGTGTTGATGGTAGAAAAGATGAAGGTGGTTTTCTTCAGAGACAGCAGTGTCTTCAGTACTAAGTAATTATATAGTGCTTCAAAGGACAGGCTACATTTTTGCTATAGGAGCTCTATGAGGTTAGGCAGATTTATTTCTGTTAAGATGTAACAGTGAAGGGGAAGCCTTCAAAGAAATATTAAATGTATTGAGTACTCGCTCAAAGAAGCAGGTTTCTTGATAAATATATATTGGAGCACATATAGTGTATTTTACGGAGTATACATCTATTTAAGTGGTTCATACAGAGTGTGATCAACTAGTTGGGTAAGTGGTTGGATGCTTGGGCTCAGAGGGCAGTAGTTAATGGATCACACACTCCCTAGATGATGGTAACGAGTAGCACAGATGCTTATCTTAGGACCTATCCTTTTAACATGTTTGTCAGTAACCTCGAGGAGATGACAGAGTGGACTCTTACCAAGTTTTCAGGTGACACAAAATTGGGATGACTACTTGATATGCTTGAAGGCAGGACTGCCATTCAGAGGGACCTAGGCAGGCTGGAGCAATGGGCTGCCAAGAACCTCATGAAATTCAACAAGGACAACTGCAAAGTCCTGTATCTGGGTGGGTATAACCCCTGCAATGATACAGGATGGGGACTGACTGGTTGGGGGGCAGTTTTGCTGAAAAAGACTTGGAGCTCTTGATGAAGCCACCAGTAGGCCCTGGCAGCAAGGCAGGTTAACAGTGTCCTGGATTGTATGAGCAGGAGCATGGCCGGTAGATTGAGGGAATTAATTGGCCCTCACTACTCACCACTTTTTGGACCATGTATCTAGATAGTGTCCAGTGTTGGTCTCGCACACTGCCCCCAAATACAGGACAAACATCAATAAACTGGGGCAAGTGCAGTGAAGGGCAACCAAGATGGTCAGGGTCTGGAGCGCTTGCCCTGTGAAGGCAGGCTGAGAGAATGGGACTTGTTCAGTTAGGAGAAGAGGTGGCTTCAGGGGACCTAACAGAAGACCTCCCAGTGCTTCCAAGAAGGTTGCCGAGAAGACTGAACTAGGCACTTCACAGTGTTGCATAGAAGGGAGCATGAGAGAAAACAGGCACAAGTTTGAAACGAGAGGTTTAGACTGGTTATAAGGGAAAAATGTTTTCCCCGTGAGGATGGACAGGCAGTGGAGCAGCCTAGTGAGACTCTGCAGGCTTCTTCCTTGGAGTCTTTCAAGATCTGACTGTTAAGAAATAATTTAAAAAAGCAAAATAAGCCCGAAACAAAATAATACAAAATATTGAGATCAGGGAAGCGTGGCAGAGTTGAAAACCTGGAATCACACTGGTTCTCCATGTGGTAGGTCATGATAATGTCAAAATTGCAGAAGTGAGTGTACTAGGTTATTTGACTTACAAAGGGAGCAATAAGATAAGTTAATAAATTCATAGAGAAGCTAAATAAATGCTTTTGTTACCTCACTCCATGTCATGCAGAACTGATGAAATGCACAGCCTGTTAGTAAAGATGAGTCACTGTCTGAAATTACAAGTGTCAAATGAGTGAGTGCTGGAACAGTTTGATGAACTGTGTAACAAAATGTCGCAAGAACCAGCTGTTCTGTCCATCTCTTTTTACTGATTTTCTGTGTTTCACTTTGCCTCTGATCCCATTCATTTGGAGATCTGGAACTCCTTTTGGGATCAGGATACTAGAATGCACTGACATTGTCATTTTTATGTTACCAAATGAGACACCTCTTACGTTTTGACTAACAGATTAGCTTGTCACCTTGTATTTTTGATAGCATGAGAGTTGAAATGTTTGCTCATCAAAGTAAGAGTGACAGAGTGGGAAAAAAGAAGTAATTGCAAACTTTCAGAAAGTAGAGTTAGGATTTTCTTTTTTTCTTCTTTTTCTTTTTTTAAGCAACACATCTGAAAGAATGTTCTTTGGCATCTCTCTTTTCCTGAAGGCCTTTACAGGAGATCCCATGACATTTACAAGAAAAAGAGTCCGATAATTGAGTCACAAGAGAATGATAATTAACATTTATATAGCATATTTTATGACAAAGGCGCTTCTCAAATAATTGATGGCACTGGTGAAATGTGCAGTACCAACCTGCAATGCTGTGAAAAAAGACAGACGAAGTGTACTGCAAGTAAGTCCTTGCTCTTAGAGAGCTCAGTACAGCATTATTGTGTTTTTCAGAGTGAAGATAGGATTTTGTTTTTTAAGGTTACGCTTTACACACTCTTCCTGCTTTAAATTAGAACAGTAAGGAGTTGAGTCACCTTGGCTTTTGCTTGTCAAAATAATCAGGAATGATAGGTGAATTGGAACTGAGCCCAAATCTCAACAAAAGCATATTCGTATTTGGAAACAAAATGTAAAATCCCGTCTCCTGTTCCCCCCCCCCCCTCCTTCCACCCACCACCTTCTTTTCCTTCCCATACTCTTGTTTTCACTGTACTTGCTGGTCTGGGAGCTATTAAAATAGAAAAGCTCTGTTCTGCTCCCAGACTAGCTGTGATACCATGTTGTTGGAATCCCTGTTTTTGAGATTTACCCCAGAGAGACTCAGTTGAAGTTGAGGTAAGCAAGTAAACTTGACTTTGTTACTTAAGCATTAATTTGGTGCTGAAGAGGAGGAGTCCTTAGGGGATCGGAGATTTTGCCTTTTCCTGAACAAATCTGATTTGTTTGAGACTTTTCATAACTTCGCTTATCTTATTTTTCTTGCATTTATGCTAAAGGTATAATAACACCAAACAATCTTCTTTGCTTAAGCTTTTCCTTCTGAGGGATCAAAGGATGGGTAATACAATTTCAGATTTGTGTGGATGAGAGAAACCTGAGGAACTTCTGGGTTAGATATTTCTGCTGTGAAGTGTGACATGCAGTTTTTATTTCTGTGAACTGAAACCAGATGCTGTCTCTGTTTAAATGGAGATTGTGGAGCAGCCCTCCAACAAGAGGAGAAATCTGATACCTGAACAGCATTACGGAAGTATCCAGCAGTGCAGGATAGTGCTTGAAGTCCCAGGAACTCCCTTCTGTTCCCTTCTTTGGTTTTTCACTGCAGTAGTCAGCATCCAGTGAACAGCAGAAGGATTTAGGAAAAAAGAAAGCAGAAGCTGGGTGTGTTTTTTCATTTTTCATATAACAGACGTTTCCTAGAAAAGGTCAGTCCTGTAAGAAAGTAAGTGGACAAAATCACTGATCACATAGATGGTGCAGATGGGGGGAGCATATTGGAAAAGTGTAAGAGGATATTATATTATTGATTTTTGGACTATTGGCTTATATTTGACAGAAATTTACACTTGCATCTGCTTATCAAATCATAATTACACCTGATGAAGCATATGCTTGATAAGACAGAAAGAAATGCATGAGGCGAACTAGTAGAGTCCACTTTACAGTAATACAAAGACAGCTGTGTGTGACCAAGAAGTAATTTTTCCCATTACTTCTCCTGAGAGACTACTCCATGAAATGATTCATTTCTTATTTTTAATTTTGAAGAGGAAAAAATAGAATGTGCTTTCTGGGGCATTGTCGAAAATAGTATTTCAACCAAAAAAAGAAGAATGGCACATTTGCTCTGTGTATCCCACTTTCTGTCATTTGAAAGGCTTCTGCGATCAGGTGTGGTCAGTGTTTTGGGAGACTCCTGTCCATCTGTGTGGCTTTTTAAACATCTTTTAATCTCATCCAAGTTGTACCTTCTGCATTTATCTGTTCCTGGTGTTCATATTCAGGATCTGAATCCTCCCAAAGATCCTTAAGGTAATAGTGTTTGTGGATTTTTTGGGGTCTGACTATAATACTGACTTCCAACTTGCTATTGCGTTAGTGAATCAAAAAAAAGTTTCCTTATGTCAGAATTAAGAGGGTGTGATCAGGCTGGCAAACGTTTCCATTGTCAAACTGTTTTTGTTATAGCTGTGTGCTGCCCATACTGATTAGAAAAGCTTGAAATTCCTTGGTTTTGTCTCGTAAGACGGTTACTGCTAGCTTCTGTTTTGAAGTTCTTCCTAAAGTATGGAGTACATGGGGTCTTTTAAATACAGTACTAATCTGGTTTTTAAGAAATGCTTTTGTATGCTTTAATATATTACCCTTTAATACATTACCCTTTGATTTTAAACTACTTTGTTTCTACCCAGCCCCGCCCCTAATGCTGTGATTTTTCTCTGCTTATAGAACACTGTATGAAAGTGAGACAATGTCAGGTCCAGGCCAGTGGGAAGCAGGAACAGACTGAGCTTACTGAAGAGCTTTACGTATTGCAAGCAATGGATATGTTTTGGTTTGGGCTGTTGATGGTTTGTTTTTTTTTCTTTTTGGGGACTGATTTGGGTCATTTTGGGTTTTTTTTTGTTTTCGATTTTTCTTACTTGGTATGGTGGGGTGGTTTTTTGGGTTTTTTTGTTTGGTTGGTTTTTTTGGGGGTGTTTTTGTTTTGTTTTCGGGGGAGAGAGAGAGATCACTGCTTAGTTGAGTAGATTTAATCTCTTTTGGGATGTTTTCCAGATACTGAGACTAAATTCTTCCTTATTCAGTTGTAACCTTTTTCTTCTGCTTCACCCTTTCCTTCCCACCTTCTCAGTTGTGAGTAGGACCAAATTCTGTGCTTAGTCGGCTCATTGTAAACATTGAGTAAAGCAGCTTTTAATAGAATAATGGCATTTCTTTTTCATTTACAGTTATGTAACTAGTGAGAGAATCTAGCCCCTGGAAGGGGATGCATTGCCTTTTTGCTTTCAGTGTGCATTGTGCCCATTGACTCACCAGACATGTATGAAAGGGGAAAATATAAAATATTTTTAAATCGCCAAAATCAGATACAAGTAAAAAAATGACATTTAGTTTTGCTGAATAAATATTTATCATACCTGTTTATAATGTCATGTCAAATGAAACCAGTGTTTATTTTGCCTGGATGAAAGTCACATCTAGCCTGCATTAATCTTAAGCAAAATCATGAGATTGCAAAAATACTGAGTTCAATATAGCAAACAGTTTTTGGAGTACTGTGAATGTTATTTTTGCATTTTAAGTCCAGCTTTCTTGGATAAAACAATGAAAATGTCTCTCAGATCAGTTTTCAGTTTATAGAAGTTTTGATATTCTTGGTTTTATATGCATGAAATCTAAGTGATCAGACAGTAACCTTTTATCCTGAGCGGTGGAAAGACCTTGTAACAAACCCCAGAAGATTATTGTAGAGGGAGCCTGATAATTTTTTTTATGCTAATTCTCCTTTTCCAGTGGGAGTGAATGATGTCATCCTGTCTCCTCCCACTGTGTAAACTAAGCTTGTGTCAAAGTGTTGCTGCCTCTTGTCACAGAGAGAACAGTTCACTTAAATGCAGCAGCTGCAGTACTTTTGTGTGATACCTGTCAGAATCATTCACAGTGCGAGGTCGGGTTTGTGACCATGATGTCAAGATTGGTCTTTCTGCTTTTCTGTGGATATATTGCACTAAACCTGGGAAATGCTCAGAAATTGCCAAGAGGCAAGTAGCTATGACAACTTTCTGGGTTTTTGTTTTTCTGTTGTGGGGCTTTTTGGTTTTTAATGCTTGTGTTTTGCCATGGAAATTTGCTTTCAACGTGTTAGGAATGATTAAAAATAATGGAAAAGATGGAAGAAGATCAGTCAACAGGGCAAGGTCCAGGTACAAGAGAGTAACTTTAAAGCTCTTGAATAAAATAAGCTCAAATGTTTTCATGGTATCTTGTGACTCTAGTGAGAAGTACCATGAAACAAAGTAACTGTATTTAATGATTTTATAATGATTTAGACAGCATTGTGCAAGTTTGTGGGTTAAGAACTTTAAGAAAATGTGACTTAGAAGCACCCTGTGTTGTTGGTGGAAGATTTCAGTTCTGTCTGGAAAGAACTTTCATGCTTTCCCTTTATATCCATCCTTAACAATTCAGTAAGAATTGACTTTTGTAGTTCAGGTTGTATGCATTTTACGGGAGAGAAATATGATTTATTAAAATTTCCACAAGAACTAAAAAACCCCTCCAAACCTGTGTATTTGTTTAACTATTCCCTTCTTCTGGAGTCTGGAAATACAGTAGATTTGCAGAGCTGGCAGGGATCTCTTCTCTTCCTTGCTAATGTGACCCATGTAACATTGGCATTTTACTAGTATTTTATTACTGCAGGAAGAACAGTCATAGCATAAAATGAAAATAATATCTCTATATCTAGACTGTAAACCACTTTGTAGTACCTTGGCATTAAAACAGCACTTTCATAACTGTTTCTGTACTGCACGTATTGCTCTCACTTTGTAGAAGTGCTTGCCTGAGTCCACTGTGCTTTGTAATGCATTTTACATCTGCAGTCTCTTGCAACCAGTAACATTTAGAAAGGAAGCTGTGATTTAGTTCCTTATGATATGTTTATTAAGAAATCAGTAGTTTGAGGACTTCCTAGAAGATTGTTTTGTAGATGGGGAACCTAAAAGTATTTTGGGGAGAAGAGATGATTTTTCATCCCTCACCTCTCCCCAAGAGCCTTTTTTTGAGGTTGCTTGGTTTTGTTTTTTCCCCCCATTCTTTCTCCTTGCCCC
>JAVKLA010000030.1:8883811-8903641 GCA_034782735.1 Sagittarius serpentarius | reverse complement strand
GTGGCTGTCTTTTAAGCTCATCGTTTGGAGCCAATGTGGAGTTTTCTGCCTGCTGCTAATAGTGGGGCAGTATGTAGTCTGTGAGTAACAAGTAGATATGCAGTTGTTCAGGTCAAGCAGACTGCAAGACCTTAGTTTTATCAAAAAAGCACTCTATAAGTGAACTATTGTAGCAGTTTTCATAGGGGAGGATTATGTTGAACAGAAAGGAACTTTGTATGTATTGCCTACTTTGAGGGAAGGAACTTTTCCAATGCTTGTGTTTTTAAATGGTTTCACTGGACTTTCTGCTCACTGCCATAGAATAGTGGCTGTAAATTTGTTAACTGTGAAATTCAGACAAAGCTACTGATCCACTGCAGTCAGTGGGAGATTAACTCTGGGATGCATTTTTTCCTGTCCTAAAATAGCATTGCAGAAGTGAAGTTCTGTTTGCCAAATGCCTAAAGCTGCAGGTGGAAACTTCATTTCTTTTCAATGAAATAGCTCTTTAAAGATTCTCCCATTGCAGTGTTGAAACATCAGTCTAATTCTTTTGTTTGCAGCTGCCTCTCAGGTTATTATTCACATTGGACTACATTTTAAAAAAAAGTATATTAGTACCTAGCTGTTATTTGGAAATGTTCAAAGGATTGTCTTTTTCTACAACGCTCTTGTTTGACAGGGAGTACAGAATTTTTTCGTAAGAAAAGAATATATTTTGATATTAAAGTATTTTTAAAATAAGGATATGTACTGATAGTTTTATGTTAAGAGGGCTACTCTGCCCTGCTAAGCAAGCTTAAATTCCAGTGAATTCCTGTGCTCTTCAAGTCACAAACAATGTAACTGGTGCTCCAGAGTCATTCCTGCTCTGTGGGGAACAGTGGAATCGATTTCATAACTTGAGGGAGAACAATCTAGTCAGACTTGCTTGGTTAGTGATGCAGGCACCCATGTGAACAGGTTCTCAGTGTAAATCTTGCCATTCTTACTGTGGCTTCGGAATTCTACTGCTCAAGTCTTCTCTCCAGGAGGTAAAACACAGTGATCCCTGGTGTGGTGGACTGGGATTTCCTTGCAGTCATACAAGGTGGAAAGAACATCTTGCCTCCTGCAGCTGCAAAGGAAGGGAGCCAATACACCCTTTGGATGTCAGTGACTTCTAGAGCTATTTAAGAGATTGTGTGCAAATAGGCTGTTCAGGAGGCTGGAACACACATGACTCCCTTCTCCCGTATGTTTTATACTTTCACCTCCACAAATGTATGTTTGACTAGAATGACAATGAAAATGTTACTGCTGTTCTCAAAAGAGTGTTCTTTAACAAATCCTTTAATTATCTTCAGAAATTAAGGCACTGTTGGAGGAATAATATGGAAATGCTACCAATATGACTCAAGTAGTCAAAATCAGGGAAATATCAGTTAAAATTTCCATTAGAAACTTTATGCTACTTCTTTGTATCCTGCCTTATACTAGTTTTGCCTGTATAGAAGATAGGCCTCTACTTACATCTGGTCCTAGGGTAGTGCCCTAAGCACAGGTGAACACCCCTTCGTTTGCAGTTCTTGGTCCCATTCACTGTAGCAAATGAGAAGTGATGAGGCAGTTATAAGCTGTGTCGTAATTGAGACTCTTTCTACGTTTAAGATTTTACAGACATAAGTAAAGGCAATGTAATTGGAAAGGGAAGGTTGGTGGGTATTGTATTTTACTGTGGAGGCAATGCCTTTTTTAACAATTATGTTTGTGTTTCATGAGTTTCTGTTTGAGGGATCAGCTGCTAAGAAAATTCTGTAGTCAGTGCCTATGGAGACTATGTGAGGGGTCACAGAACAGCAAGGCAGGAGATGATAGTACGATTAGGGGTAGTCTTTTTATCAAGTATTTGAGCCACTGTCCCTCCAACTATGTCCAGCTTCTAAAGCTTTCTTTTTCATCAGAAAAAACAGAGACTTGGACATTTTCCACTTACTTTTCCCTTATGCCACTATGCCAGTGCCATCCAACATAAAATTCTTCAGTTCAGCACTGTTGTTCTTGAAATATTTTAATGATGGGAGGAAACAGTTGCAATGCATAGGTGTCAGAGTTATAACTTGTCATCCTTTCCCTAATTTTTATGGTTCTGTGTGACAGAAACATTCTGTTCTTGAAGAATGCAGCATTGTCTCTACACAAGAACTGAGTACAGACAAAAAGTCTTGTCTTTAGAGGAGGAGTTAGTAAGAAGAGCATCCTGAATCTGAGAGGCAGAAGAAAAAGCAAAGCCACAGAATCAAGAATAAACAAGTTACAGGACATAATCCACAAGATTGTACTGCCTTGCGAACCATGTTTTACTGGCATCTTTCCAGCTGGACATGATACAAATGTTGTTGAAGGCAACAGTTGTGGAACATGTTCTTAGTGTTTGGTAAAACAGCATTTCATGTTTTTCATTTTGCCACTTGCCTTTCCAGTTACAATACAGATGTGCATAGAAATTCACTTCTTCGCTATAATCCCTGCTTCCAGTAGCTTTTGTGTATCTTCATGTTCTGTTTTTCTTTGTTAGAGCTGAAAAGAATTTGGGGTTCATCCCTTCTTACAAACTTACAGTTTTATGAAGTTTTTAAAAAGAAGAGTCTGAATTTTTTTCTGTTTTGTTTTTGTTTCCCCATGTTTCTGACCTCTGTGGTTTTCCTACTATTTGAGTTAGTCATCAGGTAGATTGGAATTCAGGCCCATCCTTGTTCTACTTTCCAGGATTCAGGCCTATCCTGTTCTGCTTTCCAGAAAGGGCTCAGGAAACCTTAATTGACCTTCTTGCTGGTTGCTCCCTTCTTAGGGAAAAAGAGTACAGACTTGACATTCCTTGTGGGACCATGTGAAAGAGCCTAATTTACAGACTCATGTAGGGAAAACCAGATCCAAAACTTTCTTGTTTCTGCAGTTGTCAACTGTGGGGATAAGTGGGAAAAATAATAGTTTTACTCTAAGGTTTTTTTTGTTTGGTAAGTATACAGGAATGTTAGAAAATATTGTAGATAACCACTAGTTAAGATTTATGTTTATGGCAGTTATAACTGACATCCCTTCGAGAGTGAACACTGTATTTACAGTATACTTCCAAACTTACTGTTGACATTTGTGAAAGGAATGGGCTCATTTTATTCTTAGCTAAATCTGCTGGCTATGCTGTTATGTAATACTTCTTACTAAGCAGAGGTTAAACTCGGCATGTGTTTTCACTTACTGGTGTCAAGCAGTTAAAACAATGTTGAGTTATTTCAATGTATCACAGTCACTATACTGCAACAGCCAAACCTTAATCTTTAAACTTTTGTGCCCCTCCTGCCCCCACCCCAAGCAGCCCTTGGGTAGCTGTGGGATAGCAGGGCAGAAACTGTAAGATAGGAAAAAGTGTCCTGAAAGTTGGGTTTTTTGGAACATGTAGTGACACAAAAGGAGTGAAATGACACGTGTTTTATATGTTACTTTCGCCATGGTTTACAAAACATCTTTCTGGGAACTATTTTTCAAAATACACAATACATTAACCTTTAAAAAACATATTCTAATGAAGGAGGCCCAGTTTGGACTAAACAGTTTAATTTGTTTTTTTTTTTGTTGTTTTTTTTTTTTTTTTTAGTGTCTGGAAAGAGAAGTGCAAAATTAATTTGATTTGTGTGAAATACTTGTATTTAGTGGCACATAAATGACAGTAAAGTCCTATGAGAAATTCCAAAGGGATCCTTTTTCTGGTGTAATTGACTGGCTAGAGTTTTCAGTCAGTAGATATGTCATGGCAGATTTGGCTCCTTCTTTGCTGAAAATGAAACCAATCCGTAAGAATGCTGCCATTATAGCAGCTCATTTAATCAAAGTTAACTTATCATGCAGACAGTTGTGTCCTAGGATTGCACAAAAACATATCAGAACCCAGTATTGAGTGTCAGGCTTCCAAGGTCAAAGATAATCTGTAATACCAGAATTCCATTTTTATACTGGCACAGGCAGTGGTGTGACAGTGTGATGATACATATGGGTGGATTCTGCCAGGATTAAATTCCATAGCATGTGAACGCCTCTAAAATGATCTCACTGCTGGGTAATCTGTATAACCTTCCACCTCTTCATTTTATTTTTAATGTTCCAAAGTATCTCTTTCTGAATATTATTTTCCAGTCCTCCTCTATATAATCTTTTGTATCTAGTCATTCCATCAGGACAAGCTACATAACTCATTTGAGGGGAGAGCTATAGGCTAAATCCTACTGCTGCTTTTTGGCCAGACCTGCTGTATATGGATAGTATAGTCTGGATATCTATTGACTGGTGGTACTGTGAATGCTCGATGGGTCTGAGGCTTCTTTGGAGTGTTTGGACTTACCAGGTGTGTACTACATGTTGCGTGTGCAAACAGAAAGCTCTGTCTGCTCCAGGAGAAAAAATGGCTAGCAGTGACCTGTCATAGTCAGAACTGTTCATACAGCTCCTAGTGGATTTCTTTTCCTTGGGGAAATTCAAGTGCAGGCTTGAAATTGTTGGTAAGCAGGATAAATTTTTTGCTGTGGAGTGTTCTTGGCTACTGCCCTTTGCAGGAGATGGTCGCAGACTTACTCACTGGCATGGATTGTGCAAAAATGTCACATTAAATCTCAGTGTGAAGAGGCATGTATTAGTGTTCTGGAAAGGTAGTGGCCTGAAATAGGTGCCATTAGCAAAACAGCCCAGTCTGTAGTTTGCTCCCAAGTGGAAGAGGGCAGCTGGAAGCAGGCCAGATGCCACTCGAGCTTGCCTGACAGGCCTTAATTAAAATGCCCATAGTTAGAAGCTGGATTTTCTACAATACAGGCCAATATGTATGTAATACAAGTTTGCTTTATGAAATATAGATGTGTCTTATTTTGCTGTGAGGATAGTGTTCGTGAAGATGACTGTTGGCAGCGTCATGAATCAAACCTTTGTGTGGGCAAGGCCTGGGCCAAGTTTCCCAGCACAGCTATCCCTCAAAACATAGCAATCATATGCCATTATACTCCAGCTAAATCAACCCTAAGCCTTCCCATTTGAGCAAACCGGTGTGCATCACGTCAAGGTGAAGAAAAACCAGGTGAAGTGTTGAACCACCAAGTGCATTTCTACTGTTGATGAAGTTGTGATTGTAGTGATGGTCACCAGAATTTAATGTTTTTGCACTCATTTTTTAACCAAAGTGATGTCATCAGAATGTGCAGATACCCAGACAAGTTTAAGTAAGGATGTTCACGCTAAGAATATCAACCCAGAGTCTTCACCACTTTAGAGCTGCTGCATAAAATGTTGGTGAAGAGTGAGGCACTAGCTACTGGAGATGCTAGATCTAAAGGCAGGGTGGTAGGGTATGCTTTTTTATTAGAAGAAAGCTAGTCCCCTCCCAGTCTGGAGGGGAGCATTTGCTGCACTTGTTCAGAGGTTGGTATACAAAATCTAACCTCTGTTTTGTAAAATACTTTAGAATTGTTGCTGAGATCCATCAGTCTGTAATGATTTGAGAGGACTGGCAGTGTATGTGGGATAACGTTATTTTTGAACTTGCATAGGGAAAAATCTTTTCTCCTTTTGTCAGCTGCTTGCCTCTGCTTTATGTTGATTACTCGCTTTAATTTTTCTGTCTATGATGTAAAAGTCTGGAATCTTTTTAGAACACAAAATTGTGACTGGTTCAAAAATACAAATATGTAAACCTGAAACGTCCCAGAAGGTTGCTTTCAGACTTTGAAATGAAAACATTTTCTGGCAGTTTTGATTTCCTCATTATCACAGTTCAAGCTGATACATGAACAAGAAAAGTACATGGTGAGAAAAATGCAAGACTTCAGACCTTACTACTTCTCTTTTTAAAGCTCAGTGTGTCTGTACAACATGCACAAACATATGCTGAAAATAAAGAAATGGGCACAATAGTCTGAAAGTTGGTAAGAAATTCATCTTTGGGATACAAATAATAAGAAGAAAACCATATTATCTGACCTGGAAATTTTGGCAGCGTTCCATTATCTGTGGCTCACACAAACACTGAAGTGGTTGGATTAAATGGCAGGGCACAGTTTTTATTTATAGCAAAGTGTACGCTGAAGCATAGCTTGTTAGTTAGTGAAATGGTTGTGGTCAGGTTTGAGAACTGTGAATTCTCTTGGTTTGATGAAGAGCTATCTCAGGTAAAAGTGAGGGCATTGTACTTTCAGCTGGAATCAATAGGTATCCTTCCTTTGTCATAAAGCTCATTAAACAGCTATTTACTGTTGTAAACACAACTATGAAATTGCTCTGCATTGGTAGTCCATTATTTGCTCCCTTACTGATGAGAACCAGCTTTTAGCTGTGCTATGACAAAATCACAAACACAAACACTGCATCTCTTCAGCATTTCTTCCTGCTTTTTGTTTGAATTATGAGGAAGGCAAAATCTGACAATTCTAATAAAAATGTCTCCCTGCTCATGTCGATTATTCAGTGCTCTTCAGTAGATGATAATTCTTCTGTGACTCAGTTGGTGGTGTAGTAGTTAATTTATCAAGTCTTTGTATAAACATCATAAGTAAGATTTTTAAAGGATTGAAACGCTAATTATACAGACTTTTGAGCTAAAGAACTTGTGTTGAATTTTGGACAGATTTTGTGATTTTTGCTCCAGTGCAAGATTTATACTTAGGCTAAACTTGCACACAATTAAGCAAGTCATGAGGGTGATTTCACAGGGACTGTAGCATGCAAAGGCACACAAACAAAACTGTTGTGGGATCTAGTTCATTTTTGATAAATGCTTTGCATCAAAAATCATTTGTTTTAATCTTCCAGGCTTTTATCAGTCCCCCTGTATTCTCCCAGTTTTAGTAACATGGTCAAATAGCAGTTGATAAAAGCATTAGTATGTTGTTAAGGTGCAGTAATGAATTCTAGAAGGCAAAGTTTCTCAGTAATGTGACAGATGTTTATTGTGGTCCCTTTCCACTCGGAAATACTTACAGAAGTTACCAATGGACATCATATGCTATTGGTATATTTATTTGGAGGGAATGTAAGGTTGTTCATAGTATTAAGGCTGAAGAAAAATTACAGATTCTCTACCACACAAAGGAAAGTGATACTCTTACTTATGCCCTATTTCAGTGTAGAAATCTCAGGCATTGTGGATATTTTTTTCCATGACGTGTTAAAACATTTGTCAGACAAAACTGGCACAGAAAGACCATCTCATTTTAAAACTGTGAAGTCGTGAAGCAATATTTATGTACTTAATATACTCTTAAGTCAGAGAACATTCCTTGGGAATTAATGTAATCTACTGCACACTAAGTTACAAGATCAGTGATGAGAGAGACATAACTTTCTACATACCATAAATTCTCCACAAACAAATGGATACATGCCTGAGTGAAGTACAAGTAAAAATGCAAAGTCAGTCATACAGAGATTGCCAGGCTGATGGGTCTGTGTATAGGTGCACATGCCCTTATCGTGCCCCAAAATTAGCATAAGCCTTCCTTTTGTGTAGCTGATAGTGTTTTCTTTATTGGCATTTTTCTTTTTCTTTCTATAAAACACTGATGGAGAATGAAAAAAAAAAAAAAAAAAGGCAAATATGGACATAGAAAGATGGGTTAGAAATAGAGATTATTCCCCGCTGCTTTCTTTCATCTCTGTAGATAAAAGGCAATGTGGTGAAAATGGAGCAGGTGATGTAATGGTTATAGAATTCGGAAATACAGTCAGAGAATAAAAACGCTATATTGTCTGCCATATCCTGGGTAGGAAGGGAACTAGATGAGAGAACAGATGAAACACTTTGTTAGTAGCAAAGATAAGTACTTGTGACTTATCTTAGTGCTCCCTTAATCATACACGTAGGTTTTATTTTACATTTTGTATACTTACTATAAATATGTTTGTTTTCCATTTTTTTTCTCTAATGCATTGATTTAGAACAATTTACTTCATATTTCAGTTTTCTTGAGTTAACAATGCCTCTGCTTCGCAAGGTGTTCGTAGTGCTGAAAAAAAATTCCTGCCAAATTTTGGAATTCAATATTACTTCCTAAAATAAACAAGTATTTATCTTATTAGTGGTTTCTGTTTACACACTCTTTAAGACTTACTAGAAATCTGTTGCTTCTTTCTTGAGACACTTGCTTGAACTGTAGAAGCTTTTCTTTGATCTCTAGAAACTCAGAATGTGGAACAATATAGAAGAAGTCAGAAAAATCACAGGTGACCCTTTTTTAATCTGTTACTTTTTTTTTTTTTTGTAAGAAGCCAGGTCATCAGTCTTGAGATCCATCTCATCTACTGGTGCGAGATGAGATACATTTTCCAGCTGAAAAAACCATATGCAGTTGGAATCAACCCTTAGAGGACTCGCCTGTATCCAGCTAGTGTCATAGACATGTGTGAGAATGTTCAGTTTGGAGACCAAGAACATCAGTGAAACCTCTTTATTTTGACTGCTCTCTTGGAAACACTGAGATTTTTTTTTCTTTTTTTTTTGTTTGTGTTTATAGCTTTCTAAACTGAAAGGGAATAACCAGTTAAAATCTTCGCTGATAGACTTGAATGCATTGTCAAGACTCAATTGCAGTTCTCAAAGCATAACAACATTTCTTATTTGATTACTGGTTTTGTTAACTGGTGAAGTTTGCTTATTCTCTTTCTGAGTTTAGCATATGATATACAGCAACACCTAAGAATTCTTATTCGTGCTTCAGATATTTAATTGCTTTATCAGCTGTCTGCCTCTGAAAAGTGGGGAAGTTATTCCAAAGTCAAAATCCAGAACACTGCAAGCACCACTGCCAAGTGCACATCCAAAGCTATTAATCCTTGCACTATTTGAAGTCCTGTACGTCTTGGATGTTAGAAGATTTTGAGCAGAGAACTTAGATACTTTGTGTGATCATATGATGGTTGCAATGTTGGAAGTGAAAAGCCATTGTGACTTCAGAGAAGGGATGACCCCATTCGATTTTCATCTCTTGATGCATATTAAAGAGGCCTGTTTCAACTATACACAGCATAATGGGGGATTTATAAATAGAAATTAAATCCCATTAGACGGTAGTAAGGTACTAAGTACATTCTTACAACCTTGCATACATTTAAGAATTGTTAAATGTCTTGTGCTGTTGTGGGCATGGTCCTTACATATGCAGTCTCAATGTGATGGACAGATTGTACTTCTCTGTTTTGAGATGTTTCAGATAGAAATAGATTATTGCATTACCTTCTGATGAAATACTTGTTTCTGTTCAAGAATATCTTATTTTAGATACCTTTTATTTGGTCTTTTGAGAACCTGTGAACTAAACCACAGACTGGACTGTTGTTCTAACAAGATGGGCATGGGTGTGTTTACTTAAATATTAAATCTTGACAGAAGAACAAACCATTCAAACTCATTGATGCACTAGGAATGCAGCAGTGTCTGTCTCACTAGTTGCACTGCCATTCTGTAAAGAAGATTTAGGAAGGTAGCTTGATGGGTACCTATTTCTGAATGGGTGTCTCAATCTAGTTTGTTTGAAAGCAGATCATTATGTACAACTCTTCTTTTATTTGCCCAACCCAAGTTCTTTCCCAAGTGTACACAAATGATGAAACATTCTGTCTCACCGAAATGAGTTTAGAATTACTGTGGATATTGCTCAAGACCCAAAAAGACTATCAATGGGGACTTTGGACTTTTAACCACTGACTGCTATTCTTTGAGCCCGGTTTTCCATCTACCTAGTAATCTACCTATCCAGTCTGCATTTCTCCACTTTGGCTGGAAGGATACCTGTGGAGATTGTGTCAAAGTAAATGACATTCACCACTTTCCCCTTGTACGCAAAGCCAGTAATAGCATTACAGAAGGTAGCAGGGTGGGTCAGACACAGGCTGGCCTTGATAAATTTGTGCTGGCTGTTCCGAATTACCTCCTTGTGCGTCATGTGCATAGGTGTGACCATCTGTTCTTGGTGACCAAGGTTAGGCTGAACAGCTTGCAGTTTCCTGGATGCTCTTTCTTGCCCTTACTCAAGCAGTTGCACTGAGATATTTTTCTGTTCTCACATGACAAACTAATCTTGCCTCTCCCTGGCAGTTCTCTTATGCTTATCTAGATACTGAAGAGATCATGCTGTATTGAATTTTCAGTATCTACATGTTAGAGATAGCAAGTAGGATATTGGAAGTCAAGGATAGCTCTGAGGAGGGCAGCCCTTCTTGAGGCTTTATGGTGCATTCTTAGAGGTGCAGGACAAAAACTGGTAGCCTTCAAGTTGAAAAATACTCATTTCTGCAGAGAAACACAGGGCTGAAATGGACTTCCTGAAATCATTTTGACCCCCTTCTGCTTATTCCTGAGGCAGTTTGTTCCAGAGCTTCACTGCCTTTATCAATTTTCCAGCTATCTTCCTTGCTACAGTTTATGTCCCTTCTGCTCTTCACAGATGTGGAGCAGAACTTCCACTGCTTTCTCTCAGGGCTTCGTTTGTTTGTTTTATATATTTGAATACTGTCTTCATATCTATCTATGTACTTTTTATCTAAGCTGGATGACTCCTATTTAATCAAGCTTTTTTCCTGGGTAACATACTTTGTACCTCTAGTCATAGACTTTGCTTTTTTTCCTGGATTCTATCAGTTGGTCTACTTTATAGTGCTCTATGCACTGGCTTATTAGGGATAAGAGATCTTTGTGGAAGTGAAGACTAGTGCATAAAGGACGGGGGGCTGAATCAGAGAAGGAGGTAAAACAAAATGAGCTATGAAAACACCTACGCCAATGTTACAGAATACTGAGCTAGACTTGCTCTTTCAACTGCTTGAACTGTGGCAAGTAAGATAATACTTATCACAGAAGGAAGATTTTACTGACTACCTATTTTGTTCTACAGATATAGAAAAACATGCAAATACCAATTTAATACTGCTTGGGATTTTTTTAACATTAATTCAAAGCTGCCTTATTCTGATACAGTAGACATGGTACTTTCTTACCATGAGTTATTTCATATTCTTCTTTTAAATCTGACTCCTCCCAAAATATTTCAAAAGATGCCCAGATGAATAGTCACACAGCAAATCAATCGAAAAGGTATGTACTGAAAAAAACAAAATTATATATTCTGATGTAATACATAATGATCACGTGTAAGGGCCGGATTTCAAAATGACTGCTACAATGTGAGAACATCACTGCAATCTGGGTACACATCAATCCATGTAGCAGAATAGCTGTGCATTTGGTAATGAATGATAACATCGTGGATTGTAAAGTATAGTATCTTCACTCTTCTCTCAGAAGCAAACGCAATTGTAGTTCCAGATACTTGTTTTTCATTATGCCTTTGATTTTTGATTCTTCAAAAATGCATTGATATTTGTAGACAAAAAGTGGATTAAGGGAGTGGTGATGCCAAACACTGCCTGCCGATGAACGTGTTCTTAAGAAACTTGTTGCATTGAGGTCCAGTCTTTAATACTGATCACTTCAATCTATCTATAATTTGTGGGCAGAGCCAGACCAACAGCATCTAAATTCCTTACCTGCTTAAGTTCTTAGTATCTTGTTGAGCTTTCCCTATTGAGGAGCTGTTATTAAAGTCCCTGTGTTTTTATTTGGCTGATTAGCTCTAAAATATGACTACCTTATATGCGGCTATGTCTGAAGACCACATTTCTCTTTTGGTGTTTGCATTAGCTGGTGCTCTTTGAAGGCTTAAAAGGGAGTCAGAAAACTTGGGAGACTTTTCTTGCTCCTCACAGTCTTCTACACACCTTTATTGAATATCTTTATGCAGAAACTGTCAGGTTCTTTGGCCAAGATACCGTTTTCTTCATAGCCCAGCCTGGGTGGAGTTGCCTTGGACCTATTTCCTTGGACAGGAGAATGAGCCAGGATTGGAAAGACCAGCTCTTCTGGGCAAGATGCAGTTACTGTCTCATCAGCTCTGTCCAGGTGGAGTTGCATCAGCCCAGAAAAAGACATGCCAGGCCAGTCTGGAAAAAACAATGACGAACAACTAGCTCTCAGAGTAAAGCCAGGGGAACAATGCCCTGGAGAGCGTAATTAAGTCAGATCCAAATCAAGCTTTATCCTAGTGCAAATAAGTGATCCATAATGTAAATTGAAATAAGGGTTTGAGGTTGTTTTATTAACAAGGAGTTTTTTGATGGACAAATAATGTCCTTTTAAGTTTTGTGGTTTGTGTGCTGTTGATTTGAGAATTAGTATCTATCAAAAATGGTTCAACTTGAAGGAGTTTCAGGGGGCATTATACATTGAAAATAACGGATAGGCTTTGTGCTGTCATTATCCTTCAAAAACGTTGACTTGTTTGATGTTGAATTTTATTTAAACTACATTTTTAGCACATGTATTTGAGCTTTAAACACAAGTAAGTTTACTGACTGGGCAAAGAAAGGAGTGGAATTTTCTAAGCTTTAAATGAAAAATTAAACAATATCTTATGACAGGAGCCAGGGACAGGTTGTTTGAACTCTGTCCAAAGAAGTTTTCAGAAGTTTAACTCCTGTTCCTTTGTCCATCAGAGCTGCAGACTTGGTTATTCTCAAACAACAGTTTTCTTGCTTGTTTTCAATTTTGCTTGCTATTTTTACAAGTAATGGGGCATGAGCTGCAGAGTGAAAGCTGGAAATGGGAGTTGGACCACTGAAGTGGGATCCTGAGTTTGAATCCATGTTCTTTTCAGCTTTGTACCCTAAAAATAAGGATAGTTACTGTACTTAGACCAATAAAAAAATAATTTTAAACCAACATGTGTAAGGAGCCTTCTGAGGGAGATAGTGAAAAAGATGGAAGTGGAACTTCAAAGAAGTGCCGGAATGACCTGAAAACAGTTGAGAGAGATGGCAGCATGTGAGTAATAAATTCCTTTTTGTACATTGCTTTATGTAGATACGTAGGAGCTGGAATTGCTAATAACTACATCTTTACCTCTGCATTGTCCTTACTGATCCTAAAGTAATAGTGAGCTACAGCTTACTAACTCAGTTTTGAAGTGCAGTGATCACTAGAGAGGAATTGGCAAAGGAAGTTTTAAAAACTGTATAATTTTGTAATATAAATGCTCTAACAAGTTTCCCTGAGAAGTATTGATTTAGTTTATAGCCATTAAAAACAGAGAGCATATTTCAGATTAGCATTAGTAAAACTAAATATGCATTTCAACTGAAGGAAGAGTTCTCAGTAATCCTGAAAGACTGCTGTGAGAAAGGGCACTGGAAGGGATGAGGCTGAGCCTGAGCCCTCACAGTACATCTCTTCCTGTGGAGGTCTTGGTGAGTTACTGCTTTCAGACAAACACCAGTATTGAGGGGTCTTCCTACTGGGTATTTCAGATATTTGTACTCCTTTTGTGGTGAATTTCTATTATAAATGAAACTTCCAAAATCACCCCATGATATGAAAGATGTAGGGAGGGGTGTTGTAACTTATACTATTTTATTTACTGTGTGCAGTCTGTTAAGAATGTTGATATGCCTAAAAACAGTTGCCATCTTTCAAATAAAAGTGTTTTAAAGGCATAGACAAGAAGGAATTTATTTTAAAAATCTCTTGAAAGCATCTTTATTCTGAGTTGAGCAAGTAGTGAAGTTGGAATTCCAAGAGATTATTCTTGTAGCACAGGACAACTGATGGCAGAATGTCCACCTGACAACTCCAGGTCATTAAATGCAATTTCTGAAAACAAGTAAATGGACCAAGTGTTTGTGTTGTGATTGTACTGGCTGAAAAGGTTTCTTTTGGCATCAAGAGAAGCTAGAAATTACAGTATGGAAGGTTACGTGAAAATAAGATTTTTTGGTTAGTTTGTGGTTTTGGGTTTTTTTTTTTTTGACCTTGAAGTTAACTTGTTCTAGTTTATTTCTCAGAGAGACTTAATTGAAATTCTGTATTTCCTGTTGGATGACATTAAGGTGGCTTCCTCTCTGACACATAGATCCTCCTCAGAGGCATCCAACTCTCTTACTAGACATCAGAAGTTAGACGGCATTTAGGTTGTCTGGATCTTTCTTTGGAGATGTCTCTTCTTCCCTTTTAAATTACTGAAAGTCATAGTATGTGCTTACCATGCTATCACATCTACTCTCTCAGTTACAGTGGGAGTCAAAAAGAGGTGCTAACTTCAAAACTTAGTAAGGTGGAATCAATTACTAGTTCCTGGTTATCAATAAAGTACTAGCCTTGATAATAAGGCTTAAAATAACAAGCTTTATTCATCCTATCTATCAAGTGCCGTAGTCAAAATAAGAAAAATTTACCACTTCTGTATTTAACAGTGTCATTGTAAGTGAAAAAAGTAGCATTTCAAAATGAAATGATTGCTTCTACTCCTCAGTTGCTTCCTTGAACCAACAGAATGGCTTTGAAATTAACAGAATCAATAGCCTGGGGGCAGCGAAACTTGAGTTAAGGAAAGTGTTAGGACAGGAACAGGAATTGTACTGCTGAAACCTTTCTGATTGCTCGGCCCTAAAAATGTGCTGATGGATCTCAGTGTAATAAATGTTGGTCTGTAGGTAAGAACAACATTGCTTTTGGTCATCTTTTTTGGAAGCTGCCTGAACAAAGAGATCCTGTGAGCGTAAGTTGTAAGCTTATGAGTTAGGTTACTTTTGTAGATAGATGTGCATGTATGTGTTTTGCAGAGTTAACTACTGCATGTTGACAGCCTATTTTTCTGAAGTCACGTTAGACTTGTGTACAGAGTGTAGGCATACTAATATTTTGAAAAAAATATTTGATTGGGGAGCTTCAGTTGCAAATGTCAAAACTGCATGCAATGATTTTAGCTTACCCTCTTTTAATGAGGTATTCTTTGTTGCCCTTTTTAAGGGTATGGTCTATATGGCACCTGTTGTCATCATTTAGTGTATTTGTTAATGTGGATTTTGTAGCTAGGAGCATTGGTGTTTTATGTAATCTGTGATGAGAAAGATGATCTAACATTGTCCACAGCTACCTGACCAGAGGGCAGAAAGAAGACAGACAGCTTTTCTGCAGAAGTGCACAGCAATATGACAGGAGGCACAAGACACAAGCTGGAACATGGAAAATTCCAGTTAGATATTAGGACTTTTTAAACCACAAGGATGATAAATACTGGAACAGGTTACCCAGAGATGTTATGGAATCTATGTCCTTAGAGGTGTTTGGATGCAGCTGGATGTGGCCCTGAGCAACCTGATCTGATTGGGTCTGCTTTGAGTAGGGGGTTGAACTAGATGATTTACAGAAGTCCCTTCTGCTCTAAATTATTCCATGATTCTATGGTTGTGGCTGTCTTAGAAGTGTGTCTTGTTTATTCTACTGCATAGAAACAGAACTATTTTAAAATGTTTGCCATTTTAAGCTATATTTGGTTTTGAGCCAAACAACCAATATTTCTCCATGTTTGGGAGCCAAAGTAAATATCAAATAGCAAAAATAAAAGTTGCACAGTGTTAGATTATCATTGAAATCTTGGCTGGTGGTACTGTGGCACCAGATTTGGAAAATGAAAGCACTGCCGTGAACAATTTAAATGTCGTAGGTGTGGTGGTGCTCATAAATAGATGGTGCTAATATATTTTCTTAAGGCATGCTTCATTTGTCTAGCACTCTGGGAGGCAGTGCTAGGTCTTGCCTTCATGCCCTCTAAAAATCTTTGAAACGGTGAAAAACAGTTTCAATGTAAGGCAAAAGGAATTCTGATGATGAAGCCAAATTTTCTGTAATACAGTACAGCTGTATTCACCCTCTAGTTTTGTAGGGCAGAGTTCAAGGCTTTTCACTCTATGGATAAAAACAAAAAAAAAGGACTGTATTTGATCACGAGAGACCATACACACTTAAAGTGCATCAGCAGAATCATAGAATAAGAGCAAGTAACATCTTGTTCCAGTATTGCTTTTGCTGAGCCTTTAGTGAAGCAGGCAGATAGCTCAAAATGTAAGTTGCGAAGATTAATTTATTTAAAAAAAAAAATAGTTACTTTATTTCATTTGTGCTTCATTCTTGAAATTTGTTGCTATATCAGCACCTTGAGGTTACTTCTGAATGTGTTAATTACTAGTTAATAAATTATCAGCCAGCTGTTGACGTATCTTCTTAAGTTGGAGACAGAAATAGAGTGCTCTTCAGCTGAAGATATTTTATTTGACAGGGCCAAGATATATTTTGGGGTTTGGGTAGAAACAGAAAAGAGCCAGTTAATCCACATTCCAGTCACCTCATCACCCAAGTGCTCTCATGCTCCTTGAATCAGAGGAAAATCAAAACAGCTGGCAATTTTAACTAACTCCACATCTATTGTTACCAACAATACTGTAATGATATAGTGGGGCGTAGGAAACAGAATTTCAAAGGCTTTAATTCTCTGTTACTGAAACAAAATTCTTTTGTTTGTTCTTTTGGGAAGCGAACTCTCAGGTGGTTTTATTTGCTTTTATAGGCTGGAAATACTACTGTCCTCAACACTGAATTACTGAACAAATACTGCTTTAATGCAGCTAGCCCAGTGAACCATTTCTTTTTATCTCCTTCTCTCCAGTTATTAAATAGCAAAGGAATTACATAAATCTATTCTTAGTAGTTACTGTTCTGACTTTTCAGACTGCTTTGCAATGGTGATTTCTTAGGGGGATGCTAGACCTAAACCAAAGGGCTTTGACTGAGCTTTTGCAATGAAAGTAGAACTTGAAAATTGGACTTCTCTGTTTATATTGTGGCTAAATATGAACCATCAGTTAAAACTAGCTGGTATGAATAAGAGATGATAGCAGTGCTTATGAATTCTCCCCTCTTTTCCTCTGTTGCTCCACGATTAATTAAAGTGATAAGAAAAATAAGATACTTTGCATAATCCCTGGTGGATCCAGAGCTTGAATAACAACTGTCCAGCTGAATATTTTGTGTATTATTTTCCATAGCTGCTTTCACATTTTAAAGATGTGAATTTCATTTATGTAATTTAGAGTTAAATTTTTCTAAAGTTTCAGTGCTTATTTGGTCTTGGCTCCTGTTGCCTATACATGACCACTTATTTTTTCCAACTAGCCAAACTATGGTGCTCCCAGCTGGATTCTTCATACCATTTGCAGCTGTTTTCTTCTTTCTGAAGAGTTATCAGTGGCTGGTTCCTTTATGATGCAGCTGATTCATTAAGCTGTCTTTAAAAGTCTTTCCCCTTACAGGCAAAGAGTCCTTTCCCTAGAGTGATTCTAACACTGCAAGTGGTCTGATGCACTTAACGTAGTGCTTTTAGTTCAGATGCGCTGTACACAGTTTGTCCTGCTGGTTTTGGCCGTCAGTTGACTTTTGTTGAAGAGAATACTTGCAGATCAGTGTGGAATTTCTGTTGGCAAGCATAGAGGGAAAGATTGTTTTTTCAGAGGTGGCTGTGGGTCCCAGAATCTTCTATTTGGAGATGGCCTCAATGTAAAAGAATTACTCTACAAATGCAAATACTTAAGACCAGAGTTTCAGTAACACATGCCAAAAGCTGATACAAGTGAATGTGAGGTAGGAAAATTCAGCCTTGCCTTGCTTTGTGCCTGCAAGTGTTCCTTCCTGTTTGTAAGGTGTTTTCAGAATCTCTTTGCATTGGAATTAGAGCGTGTCTGTTTTATCATTTCACTCTTTTTTCCCCCGTCTCCTTGATGAAAGATACTCTAAAATCATAATATGACAAAGTTATTTACTCAAAATCAAATACATTCTTATCACAGTATCATAGCAGTTAAGTTCCTGTAACTTCCCTTGTCCGTTCAATCATGTTTGATGAATGCCGTCTGAGTGGTGGCCAAGATAGAGATATTACTCAGAATGGGAATGACTGCTTTCCCTGTTAGTTGTTCAAAATACTGTGAGATCAACACAAGTGAAATCTATTTTGCTAACGTGTCCCTGAGAGCAGTCCCAATTTACCAAGCTAATTGATATGAAGTCTGTACTGTTCCAGGCTGGCCCTCTCCTTACTAGCCTGGCAGTGTCTGTGCAGCACATGGTGTTGAGCTCTCCCCGGCTGGCTGCAGAGGCCCCTCTACGCTGCTGTGTCCTCCCTGTATACCTCTTGTCCACTCCAAGGATTCCAAGTGAGCATGTGGGCCTTCCTCATAAGCCTTAACATGAGTTGCATTTGTTAGGTTTTCATGGGAGGCTTTTTTGTTTGGTTTTAATTCTGACTGGTGTAGCAGAGTTGGGCTTAGTCTCATGCACAAAGCTGCCTTTTCCTTTTAGATTTAGGAAATGCTTGAATTTGTTCAAAGGGGTCCAGGTCTCCTTTGAATTCATGTGACCTCCTTGAGTCTGGAATGTTTTAACTTTTTTTTTTTTTTTAAATTCTTGAAGAACTGTTTCTTTATAATGTACTTGGCTATAAAAAAAGAGGGTTGCTTCACAGCCTTTTGTTTTGGTATTTTTATAGCGTGATGCTAAGAAGTATACTGTGTGTAGGTGGGCACAAAAAGTGGGGTGTTGGAAGAGTGCAAGGGCTTCGGGAAAGATGTTGGAGTGCTGATCTGCCAGCAGGCAGAAGAGCTGGATAGTAAGACTAAGTAGCACACTGACATGGTTTGGGGAGAGATGTTATTCCCTACAGAGTCCACACGAAGAGTGAACTACCATGCGTTGATAGTTCTGTCATGACAGAGAGCACTTTCTGTGCTTCTTGGCTTCCTTCTGTCCTCATCATTCTTTGTTTTTGTGTCGTGTGTAGCTTTTTACTGTCTGGAACCCAAGTGCTCTCACTCAACAGTTACAGTTCCCAGCAAACTCAGGTTCTAACTTCAGTCGGGAACCTTTGTTGCTAAGGTAGTGCTAGTGGTAGAAGAGAGAATGTGATTCAGCGTAATGGTCTCTCCTACCTTGGGCAGCATGAGAGCAGGTCATGATTCTGTTGAGCACACCTCACTTGAGAGAACATGACTACTGCCACTCAACTAATTTAACATGAGCTGAGTGATCTTCATATAGAAAGTAATTAGGAGATGTTGAAATAAGATGCAAGATCAATAAGATGTAATAATAAGAGAAATAATAACAAACTAACAAAGGGATCCATTGCTTTTTCTTCTAATTTTTTTTATCTGTACAGTAACTGTACACTAAAATGCATCAGTAGGGAGAAAGAGGAAGGAAAGAGAAAATCCTCATGTGTAAAATGATTTTTCTGTAGCACACCAACTTCCACAGATGTCTTGTGAAATTTTCAATTTGTTGTTCAGGTTTTGACACCTGATAGAAAAACTTACCAGTGTTGGCCTTGGTTGATCCACTTCTGTCCATACACTTCCAGAAACCGGTCAACCTCTGATAGCTACTGTTTTGTCAGTTAAAATTCATCCCTTGATTTCAGTGATTCTGGAATGCACACAGCCCACAGAAGGGAATGTGGTTTAGTCATACAAAGTGTGGCATCTGTCTTGTTGCTTTAGCACAGTTACTTTCCTTTAAAAACGTGCAGCTAAATAAGACTGAAGAAGGCTATTTGTCTCCCTTGCCCTGTGCTTCTCTTTGGGTCAGGCTGCACCTTCAAAAGGAAGGGGAGAAGAGCACTCTTGCTGAGATTGACTGGGCCCTCTCAGCTAGGAGAACGTCTGCTGTCTGGAGAGAAGGAAGTAGAAAGCAAGGAGCTTACAGAAGGGGTAGAAGATGGTTAGGTTTAGAAGAGCATGGAGCAGACCCTATAGCTAGATCTTTGAGGACAGGAAAAGAAAGATTATCTCCATCCTTGATTGGATGTTGTTGTGGTTTAACCCCAGCCAGCAACTCAGCACCATGCAGCCGCTCACTCGCCCCCCCCCCCCCCCCCCGGGGATGGGGGCGGGGCTCGGGCA
>JAVKLA010000030.1:8860830-8875623 GCA_034782735.1 Sagittarius serpentarius | reverse complement strand
CATCCATGCACTCCAGGAGTCTCCTGGATTGCCTAGAGCTTGCCGTGCTGCTTTTCCAGCAGATGTCGGGGTGGTTGAAATCCCCCAGCAGGACGAGAGCCTCGAGCGCGACGCCTCCCGTAGCTGGAGTAAGAAGGCTTTGTCAAGAGGCTCCCCTTGATCAGGCGGTCTGTAGTAGAGGCCAGCCACAAGGCTCCCTTTGTTACCTTGGTCTCTGATCCTTACCCGTAAGCTTTCAACGTGTTCATGGCTATTCTTCAGAGCCAGCTCTTCACACTGTATCCATCTCTTCACATAGAGGGCAATGCCTCCACCCCTCCTTCCTCGCCTGTCCCTTCTGAAGAGCCTGTAGCCATCTACAGCTGCATTCCAGTCGTGGGATTCATCCCACCAAGTTTCAGTGATGGCAACCAGGTCATAGCTTTCTAGCAGCGCGGTGGCTTCCAGCTCCTCCTGTTCATTGCCCATGCTGTGTGCATTGGTGTAGATGCACTTGAGCCGGGCTATTGATTCCACCCCAGACACCGACACGCCTCCCCTAGGCTCATCTCCAGTGAGCCTGGTTTTATCCCCTTCCCCCTTCAAACCTAGCTTAATGGATCAATCCTTTGAAATGTCCTTTGTCCTTTCTAACAAATAGTATAGGGCTACACAGCAGAATCAAGTCCCTTGCAGACATGTCCTTGATTTAGCTCTGCATGCCTGGTTTTGTTAATGGAGCAGCATAATCTGTATTCTGTTTGGGATAATTGTCCCCAATTGGAACTGGAGTGTGGGGAATGAAGCAACAACTTACTTTATATATATTATTGTGTATGTTGTTCCATCTATTAAAAAATATCTAAGGCCCATGACTTCCATATTTCCAGCCCTGTCACTGTTGATTAAGATGAAATTTTTTGTTAGGTTTTCTGCTGGGTCACACACCTCTTCTGACCCTGTTAACAATAAACTTGAATTCAGCAGATTTATTAATTTATGAAATTGCATGTGTATATGTGCATACATTTTAAAAGAAATTAATGAGGACACGATCTTTCCTAGGATTTCCAGGAGAGATATACGGCTTTGCAGAAAGTGTGACATCTGCCTGCGTTTCATCCATTAAAATATTCAGCACATCACTGCAGTGATTCTTACCTTTAAATCTTTGTTTTTCCTTTCTTTTGCAACTAAAATAATAACCGAGCCAGCAATTGCAGAACATTATCCGTGAATTGTGAACTGCCTGCAGAGGGCATGTACAAAGAGAAAAGGGTTCTGTTGGATTTCCTGAACTTGTAGTGAGCTCATGCTGACAGCAATCTCTTGAGCAGCTTCATGCATTGCTACATAGATGAATTTGAATCACAGTGAAGGGTAAATGACAGTGATGAGGCAACATCAAAGTTTGGTTCAATGACAGTGATGAGGCAACATCAAAGTTTGGTTCAAAGAAGTATGCTGCTTTGTCAGGATACAGGATGTGTTTTGTGTTGAGTGTACTTTATGAGCTTACAGGACAGCAATGTTATTATTGGTCATGGAAGCTATTCAGACTGTGTCAAAAGATAGCAAAATGTAAATTCAGCTATAGACTAATAAATAAGGTGAATAGACCATTCAAAAGTTCTGAGCTTGATTTAAACCTTTATCTAAATCTGTTCAGTCTGCATGACTCGTAAAGAAAGAGTATTTCCTTGAGAAATTTGTGCTAGTTTTTTCCAATTTGGTTAGGAAGATTGCAAGTTAGCTTCCTTGAATTTGTTGATACTGTTGGAGGAACCCAGAAAATTGAGTGGAGACAGGAAAAGTTGGTAAGAATGAACAGTAATTAGCTAACCGAGTGAGGAAAATTAATTTCCTTTTCAGTTTTAAAGCTAGCTTAGAGTTGGGCCATGCTTTCGCCTTTCCTTTACCTGAACCAGATTGTACAGTGTAAGAGGAGAGTGTATTGGCAATCCTGCTTCATAACAACCATAATAAGGGATGGGCGAATCTTGCATATACACATCACTTTGAACACATTTTAAAAAGTGTAATTCAGGGATGTGTGTTAGAGCAGTGCTTAGCTAAAAGATCTTGCTGTGCAGTTTCTTGTATCTATACAATTCCAAAAAACCAATTTCTTTATTGCTAATGTTAGCTGAGCCTAGTGGACTGGATGACCTGGAGGAGGTCAGCAGCTGCACCTTCAGCAAGACAAGCGTACTGACCAGCAGCAGGTTCATTCACACTAGCCCCTGTGTCTGACTTCTCCATCTTTTCCCATGCTTGTTACACCACAATACTTTTGATCCTTCCTTTTCTCCATCTTTGGCTTTTGCCCTTAACAACATCCTGTAGTAAGTCTTTAGCAATCCTTTAATTCAGATTAATTGTGGGCTGAAGCTAAAAAACACTTTGCTTTGATTTCTGAATCTGCTTGCCTATGAATTCTAATGATGCATTGTAACACTTTATTTTAAAATTTATTCTAAGTTCATTAGTCAGTTCATTCTTACAGTGTTTTACTTTCAACTGCATTTCTCTATTGGCTGAACCCTGAACTGAATTAAAATAGTATGCTTGAACACAAGCAGAATTTGCTAGCTTTTTTCAGTGCATGTTAGTTGCCTGCTGCCACTGATTTGATAGCCTAGCTCAGCACATGGAAGTAAGTGTTCTCTTACATTAGTTTGATGTGTCAGTGTCGTGTATTTTTGTTATATTCTGTTTGTCTCCTGATGCTGTTATGGTAGATAATAGAAGTTTTTTCTTTTAGTGATTTTATATCATTAATATTACAGAATCTTAATCAAACAGTTGGTTTTGTCTTTTATATGACACCAAAGTGCTGGTTTACTTCTGTGCAACTTTGCAGTCTTTGAAATGTTTCTTCTGTGGTAAGTTGTAGAAATACCTGTGTGTACATGTAATGTGTGTGTGTCTTTTAGGCTGTCTGGATGAAAAAATACTGAGTAATTGAAGGAGCTCAGAAAGCTATTTCACCTAATTGGTGACGGTTCATTGAGCTATAGTAGCTTTGAGTTTTAAAAGCTAAAACAAGATGACAATGCTTCTGTCTAATGTTTTTGAGAAGTGGAAGGGGTGTAAGAATATGTAGCCAACGCATATGCATGTGTCTACTGTATGTATCGAGTGCTGTAGATACAAATACTAGCTTCTCAGGTGTGTGACGAGTCTTCCCTCCTGCTTCAAAAATAATTTGGTTAGGTGTATGTGCCTGCAGGAGTGTTGTGCTTTGGTCCAAAGTAGCATTGCGTTTTTCAGCTGTGGATATTTAAACTTGAAAGAGCAATTCCAATGTTGTATTGGCACCTTTCCACCGAATTGTCAAAACAACCCATGTTTGCGGAATTATAACACTAAGAATTAGGCGTGGATTTGTTGACTAGCACTTTTCTGGTACATCTGGGCATTTTTCTGTAGTACTTTGTGGCTAAAGAATTGAAGGTGATCACTATTTGGACTTTATTTCTGATCTGCAGCTTCAGGGCGTTTATAAAGAAATAATTATGTGCCAGTTGAAAGGAGCTCTTAGCCATGACATTTGTCATTCCAGCCTTAATAAAGGGGGCTAGGCAGTAACACAATCAAACAAGTGGATTCGTTATGTTAGTCTTACTAGTAGCATCCCTTCAAGAAAGTGGTAAGCAGCAAGGAACTGCCAAGATTTTCATAGCAAATTTGCAAATGTGTTTAAAACTGAACTTGTTAAAGTTTGCATTGTTCTGTAGGGATCCTTCATTTATGAGATTCTGGGTCCTTACAAGACGAGAGACAGATGGATCTGTATCTTGCAGCTGTATTATATGTATCTCTGTTATATACTGATGTATGTTGAAATAATTTCTGGGGGCAGATGCTGGATTTGTTGATCTCTGTCCAGGTATTTGAACATTAACCTTAATTATGTAACTATCATTTTCTTACTAAACAGTTCATACAAAATAAGAAATACTCAGCTGTAAACAGGATTGTCTGTACTCTGTGATTTGATTTGCTTTTACCTGAGGTCATAATTTTATTTTAGAAATGCACTTCTCTTTTTAAATATATTTCAGTGTAAATAGTTGATATATTCTGTGGATCCTAATAACACACAGTCAGAACCCGGTATTTTTATGGGTCTGACAGTCACCTTTCTGCTGCCTACCTCTTATTTCAGCAGGCAATTTAATTTATCCCTTAAGCATTAAGGTGAAGTAGCACAAGCTAAATTAAGGTTTTATTTAGGTTTCAGTATTTCACATTTTCTTTTTCTCCTCTGATGTTACTCACCTCTCCCCAAGATACCTGCTTCTTATAGACAAGGATCTGTAGAGTGGATTATGCATATGTAGGCATCATAAAGGAACACAGACAATCATAAATAGTTCTTGCAACTTGATAGAGTTTAATACATGGATGAGGCAATGTTTTAAGCCCCTGAAAATGAATTGAGTTGTAGTAGCATCAGATGATTTCCATGTTGTGTTGATGACAGATACATATATTTCTCAGCAAGAGGACAGTGTGAGAACTCAGTGGTCTTCTGAACTTAAGAGAAATGTTAAATTGCAGTGGAAGACCAAGAAAGAACTCCCATTTCTAAACCTGAATTGAGTCTCATTATATGAGATTATATGTCCACCTTTCTTGGTTTCAGTTTCCTTGGATGTAGAATGTATGTCTGTCCAGAATAGAAGCATTTCAAGGCCTGTGTTCTTAAGTCCATGCATAGTGCTATGATACTGTGCATCAAACAGATGGATTTAAGCTAAACCACAGTTGCTGTACTCTTAACACCTGTATAGTAGCATGGGTGATTCTGCTCAGGAATGGCAAATCATGTTTCTAAATTAAGATATATTTTCAGTTAGGTTCAGAACAGAATTTTAGTGTTGTATCCCAGGTAATGAATGTACTCCTGATAATTTCAAATTCTGATATTAGTTATAATATTCATAATACTGTCTTAAATTCAGTGGTTTTAAACCAGACAAGTGGTGCTTTTAAAACCTGCCTGTTCTATAGTGGAGTTCTCCCAACATCTAGTCTTAGCTTGTTTTCCTAAATACTTCCTTTTATAGATTGTATTACAATCAGAAGAGCCATGAGTTCTCTGGGAAATGGCGATGTGTTGCATTCTTTATTAGGGCAACATTTGCTAAATCCACAAAAAAGCTTAATGAACAGCACCCAACACAAAATACTCCTGCTGAGAGAACTTTGTTACAGAATAAAACACCTGTTAGAACTAATGATTCCTGATAAATACCAGGTTTTGTAGCTTTGAGATGTGCAGGGAGACATTTACAGTCTTTGTTTATGACCATATTTTAATAGATCTATTTGATACTGGTACACATGTCATTTCAGACTTCAGCCAGAATGAATTTTTCCAGTGATGGAGCAGGGCAAAACTAGATGTTTCAAACAATTTGGATAACTTCCTTTCACAATCTTTGGACATTTTGTTGATGAAAACATAAATTTTTGCAGTTTTGAAGACTGACTCTGTAGTTCATGAACTGTCAAGGTGATGCTTAAAACTAATTTTGTTGAAGTTAAGGTTGCTCAATACTTTGTGAGAGTTACAACGGTCTCATAAGTGGGCATGAACGCATAGCAGAAAACTGGGATTAAAGTACAGGGAAAACAAATTATTTTAGTGTCACTTATTTCCAGTTTTAGGTCTCAATACAAAAGATGTCCAGATCATTGCACAGATCCCAGAACAACTGCATGCAGCCCTAAATGTTAAAAAAAAAATTTGTAAATGAAGACACATTTGCGCTTTGGGATTGCTCTTTCTTTTTAACTAATTTTTTTCCATACTGCTTTGAGCAGCTGTTTTCAATGCTCATCTTAGTTATGTTTATATTGGGTGCAGTTGAAACGCATATAAATACAATAATTAAACAATTAAAGTACACCCATAGTATGGGTTTCCAGTGACTTAGATGCATAGAATCAGTGAAGTTAAGTGCCCACACTGGCACAGCCTTTTAAGTAGTGCAGCAAGCTTTTGATTTAGTCAGTACTGGTTTTCCTTCCTCTCTGCTTACAGAAATCTGGATGTAAGAGAAAACTGAATGATTTCTCAGTGGTTCTGTTTAGTTGGTAGTCTTCGAGGTATCTGTTACACTGAGATGCGCAGGAAATTCAATCTCTCGTCCATAGATACAGATTTAGATAAACGTATTTAAACTAGAATAGGAATTATGCATAGACTAATCCTTTTTTGTATAAAAACCTGTAGCTAAAATAGTTTTGGTCAGTATGTGGTGAGCCAAATTCTGCCCATGGATATCTCTTTGGAAGCTCCTATGACTTCTTTTCTAGTGGCAGTTTGGTGAGAATAGAGCTTCATTTTAAATAAAGAAGGGCAGAAATCTCTGACATCTGATGTCAAGAGTAAGGAAAATCTTCTTTCTGAAGATGAATTCCCCAAACTAAAATCACCATCTCAACATTGCTTTAATCAAAGTATTCATTATTTTAAGCTGCAGGGTGAAGTTATCTGCCTTTCAGTGCCAGAAACAAGAATATATCTGAACTTGTGGCCTCTTACCATGTGTGCTTGTGTCATCCAAGCTGTATCAGATGTCTCTGAAGTGTGTTAGAGTTTGTGTAAAACTTGGTTTGCTTCATTTCATTATTTCCTATGAAGACTAGTATTTCCAGAAGTTTTTCAAGCTGGTTCGCAATTGACACCCAGCTAGCAATGACTGCATCCTTTAGAATGGCTGCGGTTCTTACGTACTTTAAAAGAAACTTGGGCCATTCAGGTAAGATTGAATTGAAAGACAAAAATTCTTGTCTTTGGAAGGGCTTTTTTGGTTTTTTTGCTATGTAATATGATCTGTTCTGTTAGCTTTTTGAAATGAAGCAGTTGAATCTTCTATGGGAAGTGGTACAAAAAAGTTTGAACTGGAGTAGAGATGGAGAGATTCTTTCCTGTAAAGATATAAAAAATATTTTGCAGAGGTTCATTTTTTCCTAGGAGAAAATGCATAGGGGTTAAAATCAAAAGAAATGTAAATGTCAGGAAGTCTGGAAAATACAGTTTGTCTCTGAGATTAATTTATTGAATAAGAAAATAACTTAAACTCCTGTTGCATGCAACATTATTTCTAGTGTAACAGTACCAAGACCAAGAGATTACAGTCAAAGTCACAGCTGTCTGTGGGTTTTACGCAAATGTTAGTCACTTGCTCTTTAATGTTAGTAATAACTTTACTTTCGTAAGGAGTATTCAATACTGTCAAAGCACTTAATAGTTAAATCTCATAAGTCTCTGGAAAAAGTATGTAAGCCTAATTATAAAACAAGCCAGTAACTGATGTGGAGACTGTCTTAAGCATGTCTGACGTGTTGTTTCCTGCAACCAGACAATCATGTAAATCTCAAATGATTTAGTATTAGTCTGTTGGGGTATGCGCTCCTAAATGATTGATGCAGTTTGTTTATTCTTTTTGCAATAGGTCAGCTCTTTGCTGAGAAACTGCTTACAACAGGAAAACTAAGGTGTATAGCCTGAAATAGAATACAGAAAATATTGTAGGAAAAGTTCTTCCAGCTCCTATCAGGAGAGTAGATATCTCTGGTTGTACTCTTCAGGCTTTGCCCTCTTATTATTTTACCTGTTTTACTTTTCTGTTTTGCCATCACATCTTTTTCTTCATCTGGGTTTTTATTCCCCTTCAGTTTCCAAGTAATGTTTTTGTTGCAATGTTACATGTATGTCCTGCTATGTTCACCTTTTGTGTCCCAGTCAAAAAGAATTGCCAAACCTGTTGTGCATGGGTGTATTATTTTTCCTAATGGCTAGAATATTTCTGAATGATTGGTGAACAAACCTTAAAGCAAACATGCTTAAAGATCACAAAGATTGGATAATGTGTCAAGCATTCACTGAATATCAGACTTTTCTTATTAATTGTAGGGTAATCCCTATCTCATATAAATAGCACATCTGTACTAATTGCTGTTTTCTTCATTTACAGATGCAGAGCCACGGTATTTGGTTTCAGTAAGACCAGCACGTGTTTCAAATAACAAAAAATCTTGTTCAGGTATTTTACCATTACTGCATCTCTTTCTTCAAGTAGTTAAAGGAAGACAGAATCTTTTATTGGGTTTCTCTGAAAAGATATCTGTAACTGTAGGTGTCTGACTGGGATGCATAAATTACACACGTGGGAAGGTAAAATGTAGGACAGTATTTCCTACTCAGTAATTAGTCACACATGTGGTCTTCAAAACATGAAGTAGTACCTAAAGTTTGTTCTTGTAAAAAGTTCTTACAGATGAGAATTGAAATTTAGAACACTAATTTCTAATGTTTAGAGGTCACAAGTGCATGCAAAAAACCTGAAAGTTTTGAAATACAGTGATCTGGTATATTGAAGTTACTCTTCCCAAACTACCAGTAAGGATTCCTTCATCCATGGATTGGAACAGGGTGCCCAGAGAAGTTGTAGATGCCCCATGCTTGAAAACATTCAAGGTCAGGTTGGATGGGGCTCAGAGCAACCCGATCTAGTGAAAGATGTCCCTGCTCATTACAGAGGGGTTGGACTAGATGACCTTTAAAGTTCCCTTCCAACACAAACTATTCTATGGTTCTGTGATCTTTATATGATTTTTTTTTTTTTCTAATTCCTGGTAACTGCTTGGGATTAATTTCTTCTTGCTCTTGGCCAGATGTAAAACAGTATGTCTGGAAAGATTTTGAAAAGTGATTGTCATAGTTTAATCCCAGGTGGCAGCTAAGCACCACCCAGCTGCTTGCTCACTCCCCCTCCCAGTGGAATGGGGGAGAGAATCAGAAGGGTAAAAGTGAGAAAACTCATGGGTTGAGGTAAAGACAGTTTAATAGGTAAAGCAAAAGCCGCGCATGCAAGCAAAGCAAACCAAGGAATTCATTCACTGTTACCCACCAGCAGGTAGGTGTTCAGCCATCTCTAGGAAAGCAGGGCTCCGTGATGCATAATGGTTGCTTGAGAAGACAAATGCCATAACTCTGAACATCCTCCCTTTTCTCCTTCTTCCCCCAGTTTTATATGCTGAGCATGATATCATATGGTCTGGACTACCCCTTTGGTCAGTTGGGGTCAGCTGTCCCAGCTGTGTTCCCTTCCAACTCTTTGTGCCCCGCCAGCCTCCTCGCTGGTGGGGTGGGGTGAGGAGCAGAAAGGCCTTAACTGTCTGTAAGCACTGCTCAGCAGTAACAAAAACATCTCTGCTTTATCAGCACAAATCCAAAACATAGTCCCATACCAGCTACTATGAAGAAAATCAACTCTATCTCAGCCAAAACTAGCACAGTGATTGACCTTTCAGATGCAGCGTATGTATATCAGAAAACACAAAACCAAAAAAAATGCCCAGTGCACTATTTGGACATTATTAACTTTTGTATCTACAGTCTCCAGAAACTGATTTGTGGAACAAGATTCAGATAATTGCCTTTTCAGTCCAGCAGACAAAAGTGTAAGAACAGCTGTTCCTTTAATGCTAGCTAGGTATACGGCAAGCCTTTTTAGTAGTGAGTGAGAATAGTTAAACTGGACAAATTACTGAGAATTGTGGTAGAATCTGAGTTGCTGTAATTTTAAATTTACAAATGAAGACCAGTTACATTTCTAGAAGCAGCACTGTAGTTCAAACTGCGATTAATACAGAGGCGTTGTATGGTTTGTATTCATACAGATCAACATAGATGGTCACCAAGGTAATTCCTGGTTTTACAGTGTGTAAATCATTGCAGTCTCTAACTAGGAACTAATGGCATAATAAGAGTCGTAATCAAAATCATATGTAGATCCTCTTGATATGATTTCAAGTTATATGAGAGCTTCTTTTTTCTTTGCCTTAAAACTCACATATTTTCTGTGTTTCCTCAAAAAGTGATCAAGAAAGGGATTTTGCTGTAGTTAGCAGATTTGCCAGATAGATTGGTGAATGACCAAGCTGTTTAAGTTTTTCTTTAAAAATGGAGAAAGAGTATAGGAACTGGTCCAGAAAACATGAAAATTATTCAGACATTTGCCCTTGTGAAAATATCATATGTTCCACAGTATTTCAAAGCATGTCATACTTCCTCTTAAGGGTAGCGAGTGGTTTTGTTTGTTTGTGGGGGTTTTTGTGGCAACATATTCATCATCAATATAAAGTAAAACACCACATGGTTAACTTTCCTAAATGCACATGCATGCATCACTTGAAAGTACACGAGGCTTTCACTGGATCTTGTTAAGTAAAGAGATATTAGGGTTCAAAAGGCATGAAAATGAAAAGAAAGTCAGATCTGTTTCACAACAGTGAAAAATATAACCCTTAGAGCAGTGACTTACAAACTTTTAGGGAATTTCAGGTCACCTGTACATCTTGAGGAGGTACAGATCCTTTAGATTTTTGAAATATGTAATATGATGTAATGAATATATGAATGTGCTTTTGTTAATCATCTTTCAAACACCAAAGGTTCTCCTTGGGCTTGTAGCACTCCGCAAACTACAGGTTCAAAATAGTTGCTCTAAATCATTACTTCATTTCCAACTATTAGCTTTTAAACTTTCTTTAAATAAAGTTCTTTCTCCACATTAGAGTTGTGCTACTTCATTCAGAGAAAAGCTGAAGTTAAGTATCATGCTAAAGCTGAACATTTTCAATGTAGTAGGTAGTTAAAAGAGAAAAATGCCCCCAGATACAGACACTGAGTCAGATCTGCCTGCCGTTAAAAGCAAAAGAATTTTTGTAGGTTTTATTTTACTCTTGATGAAGAATGCTGTAGTATGAATTATCTATGGACATAATTGCAGTGTTACCAAGACTCATGCCACAAAGTTACTATTTCTGTCACACACACACACACAGACTTCCTAATGTCAAGAAGTCTGTGTAACACCTTCTGTGCTGCAGTCCAAGACAGAGAGAGCTTTGAAGTTAATCTGCATATAGCTTATTCTTATACTAAGCATACCAAAAGCACCCAGTGTTCATTTTCAAAAACTAGATTTAACTGGAACATAGGCTGAAAAAAAGAGAAATAGTGAAAACTTGTAATAAGACAAAATTGAAACAAAGTTCAGTAAACAAATCTTCCTCCTACCCACTAAATAATAGCAAGAATTCCTTTAGGTTTACCCTGGATCTGCAAGTCTGGAAGTGAAGTCTTCCAGTTTCTTCCTAGGTTGAAATACATGCTGTGCAAGTCCAGAGGGGACCAAAAAAATAGTCTTTTTGAGGCTTGTGTATCTGATACCTGCTTTCTAAAGCAGTCTCCTCATCTGTGCTCCTGCTGCCTGCCAGCTGCATCCTCCCTTCCTTTATGCCAACTTTGTTCTGCACTTCTTTCCTTTGTTCACGCTCAGTTGGCTTCAGAGAAGGAGCAGTCTCCCTTCCTTGCAGATGTTTCACTTGCCTCAACGGGAAACCAACAAACAGATCACAGACACTGTCTGTGCCGCCTTTAATAAATCATACATTAGAAATGGTGACCGTGAAAAAGAAGAACTGTTGTACCTTTCCCTTCAAGTTTAGAAGAGAAGTAGGTCTTTATTTACTTTATTATCCAACTGAAAAAACTTTCCCCTACATAATGCAGGAGAAACTAACTTGTAATTGGAATTACGTGTTTCTTATGCAGGTCGGACCAAGACTCAAAAGCCCCTGCAGCTGGTAGTTGGCACTCTCACCCCAACCTCTGTGTTCCTCTCTTGGGGCATCCTAGTCAACCCTCAGCATGACTGGACAGCAACAAGTAACTGTGCTAGTGACAGGTAACATAATAGAAAACTGTTTTTTGTGATGTTCATGATTTAATTCAGTGTAGTTATCTGGTCTGGCTGAAATAAATTTGACAGTGGAAATAAAAAGTTGGAAACAATGGTTCTGAATGTGAAGTGAGTTTTCTCATTTACTTAAATTAGTGGTTTGCAAGTCTTTACTGGTCTTGAGTCAGATTTAGTCAGACATCTACATGCTGAAGTACAAATCTTGCTATTTCACACTACATCGTTTGTTCTTAAACCAATGGCCTTGACTCTACCTTCATTTGTATCTGATCCAATTGAAAGAAACCTTGTTAAATCATAGGAAATATGTTGGTTTAAAGTTGGCCTAATAGAAGTAAAATAAGTATTCCTGTGTTGTAGTAGGGGAATGGTGCCTTGTTTTAATGCTGTTTGATTTTTGTTTCCTCTGTTTGGTCTTATCATTACACTGCTTTCCTGATACTGGTACAGTACTGCTTTCATTAATTTTCTGTTGTAAGTAAAAGAAGATCTCTTCTACAATAACATTTTTGTTTTGCTGTAATTATTTAATGAGTGGTACAGTAGGTGGGGAGCTCAGGAAGACTCACCAAGTAGCAGTTTTGAGACAAGTCATAGTGCTGAGTAGCTTCTCAGTTAAGTGCATCATTACATTTTAGGCAATTCTTGGCAGAAGAGTAAAATTCATCTGCTCTGATTATTCAGTTTGTTATAGAGATGTTTTCCCTGCTCTGTCATTTCGGTGTTCTCTTTCTGTTCTTCATTTTATGACAGAAGAAACTTTTTGTCTTCATTTACATCGCGTGAAGCTCCATTCAACTCAGCAGTGTTTTGTAAAACCAAGAAGAAACATTGTGCACCCATGTTTAGGATGCATCTACATCTGGTTTGCAACTATCATCTTTTTTTAATGCATCTTCACATTACTGAGAACACTTTTTTCCCTATCTATCTAATTTTTGTGTAATTTGTAGCTGTCAAACTTAGACTTGAATCTACTCACTTTGGTGTTGATAATAAAGCTCCCTTTGATACCATTAAACTGGATGTCAAACACAAATTACATTAAAAAAAAACCATCCCATGTAGCCAATATGACCTTTTTCTTACCTCCCAAAAGTTGTGGACTAACCCTTTTCAAGCTTCAAAAATTTCTTACGAAAAAATTTGGCTATTCATCACCAATCAGAATTTCAAACACTATTGAAAAAAACATCAATGTTTATTAGGAAATTGGTGTGGAATACTGGTAAGTGTCCAAGCATGTAATTTAATTGGATTTTTTTCAGTAGAAATAAAAATTGGTTTAGGCTTAAATTTTGCTCTCAATCAAGAAAGAAGCAAATAGTTTCCTATGGTTGGAAACTGAAGAAAGGAGCTGATCATGGAGAAGCCTGTAAAATGTTCTGGCCATGTAATGATTTTTAGCACCATTTTTACCATGGAACTTACCTTCTCTATGTGCTGTGTCTGCACTAAAGTTACAACATCTGTTGTGCAAGGAAGGAGGAACACTTTAGAAGAAGCCCATATCCTGTATTAATCCACCTGGAGATTCAAGGCATATGGTGTCCACCTCAGCTTTGGGTTTTCTTCTCCGTAACTGAATATTCTTGTTGGACATTCATTGACTCAAAGTTTGAACAAACTCTTTAACATAGTATGTGATGTTTTCCACTTAGTGCAGTGATATTGGTGTCTTGCTGTGTTTAGAATATATTCTATATGTTCTACATGTCTTTGTGTCAGGTAATGGTATGCATCTCCCCAAATTCTGTTTTTTTAGTTAAGTGTTGTTCAGTCCAGTTAGGGGATTCCTCTCGGGTGTTTACTTTTAATGTGCCCTCCATTCTAGTGAAATGTTGTCAGGCTGTACTGAAGTACCACCTATGTATTTCCCTTTTGCCCCTTAAGAGGACTTGCCTGTAAGAGTTGTGTTGTTCATTTTGTTTGAATATCTCCCTGTACTTCAACTCTAAAGATACACTGACACTCATGGGTAGCTAGTTTAAAAAACTTAAATCAAATTGCAAACAGTAATATCAAAGTATAGGTATATAAGCAGATTTCTATTTTGCAATCAAGCATAGCCATCAAGTTAATGAGGAAATAAAAATTACTTATGTGGTCCTCTTATTTTGTTTACCTTTACTGGACGAAAATGCTTTTGATTTGTATAAATGATAAGAACAGTTCTCCATGTGACCATGGTGTGTATTTCTATAATTCCAAGCAGAGATTGGATTCATATATATTTCTAGTCAGTGTATAGAAGAAAAATTACTAATTTATGATAATAATTTGAATGATAATTGATAATCTATGATAAGAAAAAATTAGGAAGTAGTGCATCCTTAGCAAGTTAGTATTGTGTTAAAAGTACAAGTCAGATAACGGATACATTAACATTTGTATCTATTGCAGGGGCAGCCTACTTCACTCAGTCCTTTTTCATCTGGCACATTCTCCTTACTGTGATATGTTGAAATGTACTGTTCATCATCAAGATTGTTGTATAGTGACTAACCTTTAATCTTTGACATTGGCAGTATGTGGCTGTTATGACCTCTTAACTCAGTTCTGTCGGTTAATATCCCACCAAGTTTTAGATTTGTAACTCTGTATGACCTGATATGGAGTCACTGTTCTTGGCCTCAGATTTTGCCATCTCCGGATGGATGCTAGGCTTTTGTACAAACATTGCATAATATAAGTTAGTTGAATATGTTACTGACTCAGAAGATGAAAACCATATGGAACAGGATGGATCTGTTGGCCAAGATTTTCTCTAGTCTGAGTGTGACCTCAGTGAACCATAGTGAATTCCTTAGAACCATAGAATCGTTAAGGTTGGAAAAGACCTCTAAGATCAAGTCCAACCGTCAACACCACCATGCTCACTAAACCATGCCCTGAAGTGCCACATCTACACGTTTTTTCAACACTTCCAGGGATGGTGGCTCCACCAGTTCCCTGGGCAGCCTGTTCCAATGTTTGACCACTCTTTCAGTAAAGAAATTTTTCCTAATATCCAATCTAAACCTCC
>JAVKLA010000030.1:8798462-8860730 GCA_034782735.1 Sagittarius serpentarius | reverse complement strand
CTCAATGTCCTTCTTGTAGTGAGGGGCCCAAAACTGAACACAGTACTTGAGGTGCGGCCTCACCAGTGCCGAGTACAGGGGCACCATCACTTCCATACTCCTGCTGGTCACAGTATTTCTGATACAGGCCAGGATGCCATTGGCCTTCTTGGCCACCTGGGCACACCACTGGCTCGTGTTCAGGTGGCTGTCAGCTAGGTCATTTTCTGCCAGGCAATTTCTAGCCACTCTTCCCCAAGGCTGTAGCATTGCCTGGGGTTGTTGTGACCGAACTGCAGGACCCGGCACTTGGCCTTGTTAAACGTCATACAATTGACCTTGGCCCATTGGTCTTGTCTGTCCAGATTCCTCTGGAGAGCCTTCCTGCCCTCAAGCAGATCGACACTCCCACCCAGCTTGGTGTCATCTGCAAACTTACTGAGGGTGCACTCAATCCCCTCGCCCACATCACTGATAAAGATATTAAACAAGACTGGCTCCAAAACTGAATATCTGGGTTTGTGAGCAGATGAGTTTTGAATAAGAGGAGCCATGTTCTCAAAGAGCATTGGTACCTTTTATTGCTTCAGTGAAATTATTGCTTGGTTATTGAGGATACTTGGTGTTCTTCTGTACCTATGAAATACTTTTTAAGAAACTCCCATGAAGAAAAACTTCCCATGCCATTTTTCGACAAACCGTTCTTTGGTTGCTTAACTGTCTAGAGATTAAAGGCATAAGCTAATAGAGTGCTACGTATTTCCTGCAAGGTGACGCCAAACCCTTATTGCTTGTGGAAGGAAAGATAATCGATGCCATTTGTGTGGAGCAAAGTTCTTTGCAAGGTCAAATTTTAAAGCCTCCTTGAAGTGGCTGTCATCTCTGCTGAGAGCCTTAGTGCTAGAATACAAAACAAAACCCAAACCAGAAAACTCAAGCAATTAGTTTTAGGTAACTGATGAAAACTACATAGCGCTGGAAATGTTCCACCAACAATGTGGGGTTAGCTTTCTAAGCCATCTTCTGTTTTCTGACACCAGTATGAGGTAGTTGATGAGGGAGGATGGCAAAGTCATGATAACCTGCTGTACAGTCACGTTCAGTTCCTCTTTTTATATTTCCAAAAGAGTAGAGAGACTTATTTCCTCTCTGCCTTTCAGTGTTCAAACAACCATTAGAGCTGTCATAATAAACATACCAGGGCTATGTTTACTGTCCATTTAGGTCTGAAAAAGAAATTATATACTCTTGCATAGACTTCTTCTGGCCTTTTCTTTGGTTAGAAAAACTCCATAGATCCCAAAATGGAGCAGGGGGTGGAAAAATGCAAAGTTTGACCTTCATTTCTCTAGGGAGAGGAGTCGGGGGCAGGAACGGAAAGTGTTTTTTCCATGCAAGAGGAAAACAGGGTTTGTAGATGGAATACTATATTTTACTCTGAGTGGATTGTATAGAAAAACACCATGCTTTCAGAAACATGTGAAATAGAAATTTAAAACCTGAAGGTATGGATTTTTTCATGAAATATATCTAGGTTAAGAACTTTGAAAAATTCACATTTATATTGTTTAAATTTGTTTGCCCGTGATTTAAATGTCCTAATGTCATATTTGCAAGTAGTACAGACTTTGTCTTTTACTTAATTTGTATCTGATGCTTTAAAAAAATAAGTAAGAAAATTAGGGAAAAACAGAGAAGAATCCATATGTACTCTTTATGTTGTACAGCACATAGAAATAGGGGTTTTAAAACCCTAAATTCAGAAAGATGATGTGCATGCATCTCCTTTTGTGCCTATCTACAAATCTCTGTCACTATGCAGCTGCATAGTTTTGCAAATGTCATAGAAAATGTGTTTTAAACTTAGCAGAATTCCTTAAGGAGAACGTGGTGCAGCAAATCAACTCCTTGAGTTTCAGATGCTTTTGAGTTACTGCTGTGGGAGTATATGCTAAAAGTTTGTTTAAACGTGGAAAGATTTGTTGGTGGTCAGCCTCTCGTTCTTCAGAATCTGTAACTCTTCAATTCATTTCAGTCATTCTACTAAAAAAATTCAAGTGAAAAAAGTGAACGTTAGTGATCATGTAAAAGTGAAAACTAAATTAGAAAGTGCTTTGCAGAGTGAACTGGTAGCCATCAGTGATGTAATTCTTTACATCTTTTTATATATGTCAGTGTCTGTTACTTCAAAGTAAACTTGACAAAAAAAAGGAAACAATATAATCAACTTCATGTGCCAATTTGTGAAACACTCGGTATCTGAAAAATCATAATTCAAACCATTTCTTTTATTACTTTCTAACACTAAATGGATGCTGTGCTTCTAATGAAGTCTAACTATAAACAAACAAATAAATATATATGCATGCTAATAGTCTTTTTTTAAAAGTCTGATTACATTCCTATGCACAGAAGTGCAGTAAGTTTTACAATCTTTTATCTGTGTCAACACGAAATCACAGAGCAGGAATGTTCTTATATCTCCAAGGCTTAAATGTTTGTTTAGTGCTATGTGTGACTAAAATAGTCATGATTAAATTGTTTGGAGTTTTGGTTTGGATCTGGTTCCAAATAAACCCATGATATTTATACAAACTGACCTAGTCTGGAAATCTCATAAAACCATCTGCCTTATAAGATTTCCAGTATCTAATTGTGCCCAAATACTTGACTGTGCAAGCATTTTCTGGGAATCTGGCTGAAAAGAGATTTGGTTAACAATTGGAAAAATAGCACTGGAATTCTTGGCAACACAGTGTCATTCGTACTGATATATGAAAACTTAATGTTAACGCCTATCCATCCTAGAATTTTGCTTCTCAGCAGCGAGCAAGATTTCCTTCATTTCAAAAGCAAAAACCTTATGGGCTGCTTCTTTAAAATGGTCATAGTATTTTGATTTCTTGTGTAATAAAAAGGCTAGCTCTAAGCTGAGGAAGAAAAGGTTTCACTGCCTTGCATTGTGGTGTTTAAAAAAAACCTTGTGTAAACTGAGCATAGAAAGGATAGAAACATCCTTTTGTATCAGGCTGATAGGCTTTTATGTAGACTTTGCGGATATTGTAATCACTACAGTGGTTGGCCTATGGAGTCATATCATACTCTTGTGGCTTCCTTTAAATGATGAGATTGGTTTTGCTGCTTTTATTTGTGCCGTTATTTCACGTTTTGTGTGCATCATAGGTGGAGGCAAGTGAAGTCAGAATATTGTAAAAGACTACTTAAAGCTCTTTAATGTAGGGAGAGTTTCAAGAATGCAAACATTAAACATACTGTGGTGTTGCATGAATTGGAGTTCATTATCCTCTCAGTTGTCTAGTAAAAAGGGAGGAGGTAAAATTTCTCTACAGTCCCCATGGTGGTTTGCTTGGAGGTGTCTTTTAATGAGTGAAACATTGCCTTTTAGGGAGAGAGGGGGAGATATTAATTTTTATGTAGCTTAACAAAAGAGCTCTAATGTTTTATAGAGCGCTAGCTGGGAAAGTGAAGTGAACCCTGAAATCTTTTGGTTAGTGTTTGTTGTAAATAGGAATACAAGTGCTATTCAATAAACATTGATCTGATAAAATGTACCCTTTTCATATTCGCCACCAAAACAGATCAAGAATCAAAAGTAGTTAAGTATTGCCAGATCTTTGTACATGCTGAGAATCTAGATTAAAATAAATTCTCACCCAGTGTAACTGGTGTGCTACCTACTTGCTGAAACATCAAACTAGCATTCACAGCTGTGAATAGCGTTCCTGGGACTGTTACTATTACACTTTACTTGAATAGTGTATTACTTTCACGTTAGCTATTAGGGTCCTGCAGTATACAATTGGTGTTTCATATTCTTACCTCACAGAGAGAATGGGTAGTGTTTTACCTGAGAAATAGTCTAGTGTACTTTTCCACTCTGTGTGTCTGTACTCCATTCCAGCCTGCCTTCTGTCATTTCTGGGGGGAGGCTATGGAGAGGTTTCTCTAAGTGTCTGCAATCCAGGAGAAGCAGTTTTACAGCTTCTGATACACATAGCAGGCCAGCTGTGCAGATTTTTTGCATGTATGTCACTGCCACAAAGGGATTGATACATGCAAGTGGTAGGGATTGATACATGCAAGTGGTGACTGGATTTTATGGCTTTCTCATGCCTTCAATTATATGTATTGATTGTTTGATAGTGTATTTCTTCTGAAAGAAAGGTTTGGAAAAGGAGAAATTAAAATGACAACAAAATGTAATCAGTAGAACGTTCTCAGGCAGGCACTGAAATTGCACTGTATTTGGCAGCTTGTTGGTCTGGTTTAACAATGAATTGTTGTTCCTTGACGACAAAACTTGGCATTTCTGAATTCGTACTCTATAAACAGATGATTACATTTTCCCAAAAGTGCGTGTTGTTTACAATTTGGATATTTTTAATACTCAAACGATTGTGACTTGCAGATTACTAAATTGAACTTAATTTTGATTGCTTTTTATTGAAATGGTTGAGGAAATTCTATCATCGCAGTCAGTGTTTTTAGTACTCTTTGTAGCAAGTTTCCACTGAAATAATTACACCCTTGGTGAAGTTTTTACAGACTTGGAAATCTTGGAGTTGAGAGCACATTTATTCTATGCTGTATGTTTCTATTTCTAATGGCATAGTTTGGCACAACTATGAAAACCTTGTCAGATTTTATAATGGTCTTGACTTTTAGTGAAAGATGTTTTTTGACTTACAATTGTTCTTGGCATTTTAATTCATGTTAGAAAGAAGGAATTTGCAGGTGTGGAGACAGTATTAAAAAATAGAACATTTTCTGCAGTAGAAGCAAGTGGGAGCAGCCACTTAAAAGCCTATTCATTATGAACAAGTTTTTGGTGGGTTTTTTTTCCTCCTCATTTCTGATGCAGCTATTCATTTAGACTGTGCAATAACTGAAATGAATCAGTATACTGTTTTTTTGCCATCACATACAGTCACTTTATTTCTACCCCATTCAGCTAAAACAGGTAGGAAAAGGTGAGGATGAAGATGAAAACAAATGAAATTTCCTCTTTCAGGCAAGCTGGAAAGAAGGTGATTACTTCTACTTGTAATTCACATTTTGATCCTAGATCTATCTATACCTATTCTGAATCCTTTACCAAGAGACTATATGGGGTCCAGTAAGATGCATTTATGTTGCAGATGGGATTTGTTTATTACTGTTACGCCCTTTGCAAGATAGTGACAGAGATTTCAGGTAAGCTTTTCTTGCCTCTTAATGTCTGCGTGACTATCTATGTAAGAAAGGATTAAGAGTATAAAGGAGGCAAAATTTTCCTCATTTTAATGTTGCCAATAATTTCTTGTTAAAAACGTTCTTTGTCAGTCCAACTGATAGTTAGATCTATTGCTTGACATAGGAAATTCGAGCAGATCGCAGCCCGCAGAAGTAAGGACCCAGGAATCAATAAGAAGAGAGAGGATATTCACTACTTACCGTATTTCTTTCCTTTCCAAGGTTTGGGTTAGACTATGGCTTCATTTGAACGCAAAGTAGTACGGCTAGTGAAAAGAGTTACGTGAGCCAACATAAATACTAATTTTGTAACCCATCAGAATACCTGAATGAGCTGAATTGTAGCAACTAAAACAGGAGAACCTGTATTTTTGGTGCCAAGAAAACAAATTTGACAGTTATGAGATAAAACGTGTAAAGAAAGTGAATCTTTGTGTATGGAAATATTTTCCATGATGGGCACTTGCCTTTTCTTAGGTTATGTTTTAATAATGAAGCAGGAATTTCCCTGTACTCAACAATCATCTTTCACATATACTCTGCTCTGGAAGTGCTCTTCTGTAACTTTGGCAAAAGCAGCTTTATGCATTGACAGTATTATATTTGGTCCATTAAGTCATTTTAAGCTGGACCTTTGATACCTTTTCCATTGATTAAAGAACCTTTTTTGGTTGTTTTCTTAAGGTCCCTTCCTTTCTCTCCATATATTTTCCTATATAATACCTGGCTTAAATCTCACAACCCAAATTTCTTACTCTTTTTGCTTCTGAATGATTCTTGGGCATGTACCAGGGCTTTTAGAGTTGTGTTTGTTTTATGGCTTTAATTTGCTCTATTGAAGTGTGGAAAAATACAATTGGATGGAATTCATTCTCTTTCAGCTGATGTAAATGTAAGATGGGTATGGACAATTGATACGCTTTATTTACAGTATGTGTAACAATTTTCAGTAATACTTAGATTAAAAAGTTGCCAGATCTCTCTGAGATCTGTTTTTACAAACCCAGAAAACCCCACCCCATTCTGGCAGTGATTCAGCATGTATATTGCAAATGAGACTGTAGCAGGCAGTAGAGTTCTTGTGCCATAATTCTCACAGTTTACATTGCGTTGTTTTATACTGGTTAGCATTGCAGTCATACTTTTTCAGGGTGGTGCTGCTTGATTGAATTGGGCAATTTCTGTAGAAATGTTGTCTAATTTCATAATCTGTTAGCATTCATCACGTTACTGATTTAAACTGCTGAAAGTAATGTCTTGGTTTACTTTCGTGTTTGAAGTGTGGGCAATACATAATGGCATCACTGAATGAGGCGTGTATTATGTAAATGTCAACTATTACTAGTTTTCTCTTGAGAATATTTTTGGACTAATTTTGAGGGGAACACCTTCCCCTGGACGGATACAGAAGATTTTGAGAAATTGGTTGAGGCTTCCTGGCTAATAGACTTATGATTCAATTGACTAGTTCTGGCATATGTCAGAATCACAGGAACTGCTTGCAAAATGAGCTTGGAGTTTGTGGTCAGAACCTCACCCACATGGTTGTTTGTGAATAAGGAGACTTATTTTGCTCTTTGTATAATACTCCTAATGTTGGGGTCTGTATCATGGGGAGCATATGTGTATCTAGGAGATGACTGGGCTAGCACTACTTTTGCAGGGAAGATATGCTGTTTTGTCTGGTATTTGATAACTGTAAGAGGCCAGAAGGTAAAAGAGCAGTGGTGGGTAGAAGTTACTTAGTAATTCCTAACCAAAATGGTTGTAGTAAGTTTTGTGACAGAATTTTTTTTTTTTTTTTTTTTCTCGAGCAGGTTCTATACAGTTCGCTACAGAGAAAAGGATAAAGACAAGAAATGGGTTTTTCAGCTTTGCCCAGTTACAGAGACGGTGGTGGACAACCTGAAGCCAAACACACTTTATGAATTTGGAGTTAAAGACAATGTAGAGGATAGTATTTGGAGCAAGACTTTCAATCATAAGACAGTTCTGTCTAGTAAGTATTTGATAATAATAATTAATCAAATAGCTACTCAGTTTGACAGTATGTTTTCCTCTATTGTGGTATTACTTAAAGTAAGCTACTGATCAGGTTTTCATTGTTTAAATGCTATCCCTTATGCCCCTAATAAATTATTTTAGGAACTGGTGAAACTAGAAATAGTTTGTATTTGAAAAACTGCCACCTGCTTTTCTGAAAGGTGTTCTCTAATTGTTGCAAATAGTAGAGGATCTGCTGCAGGCTGGTAGAACTCTTAACAGTGATTAGTTTAGATACACATAAAGTGTTGAGTACATATGTTTATACTTCTGACTGGATTCCAAGCTTTTTCCGTAGGCCTTGAATAATAAGATCATTACTAATGTGAGTTGATGGAAAGTATTATCGTTGTTTGAATCTTCTTTTATATCTGCTTTAATGTTCAGGCTGGTTAAAAGCTAGACAGGGCCTGTCCTATCCAGCATGCATTACAATGGGCCCTTTATAACTCTGATGGAAAGTTGAATTTGAAGCTAATTTTCAGTCAGGGAATTATATAAATTGTGTTTGAAGCATGCACTGTCATGTATGCTTTTGTTTGGGTTTTCATGGAGGCATCTCTAGCCAGATCTCTCAGTCATATTTTAAGCTATTTCTCCCAAGTCACAAGACAATGCAGGCAAAGTGACGTCAAATTAACGCTTGAAAAAACATGAACTGCTCAAAGAATCAGTGCTATCAGTGGAGGAAACAGTCTTCCTGCTTTTAAAGAGTGGAAAGAGGACCTAACAGACACTGTCTAATTTCATTTATTTTCCTCAAGCGTTTACATAAAGGTATTTCTGAGCATGATGTTGGTCAGAAGATGCTGCAAACTCCTATGCTCAGTATTTCTAGCTTGACTTGAAATGTGAAGAATGGGAATTCTCATAAGAGAGCCTTATTCATATGAGATTTCCAGCTGAAATTCGATTTGGACCTCAGTTTCAAGTTGTAGGCAAGTTACGCAGCTTGATATACTTGAGGATAAGGGAAGGGAGCAGTAGGGTGGCTTGTAACACTGCAAAAGCCCTCATACTCCCTAATAAAGAACTTCACTGGCCTTCATCATAAATTAGAAAGCTGTAACTTTGAAGTACCTGCCCAGTGCCCATAAAATCATTTTAGCAGTCCAGAATAATGCCTTCGTTATACCATGAGCTTAAAGTGAAGAATGGTGGTAGTCTTTTCCCGCATCAGCCTCACAAAAAGAAACTCTGCTTCGCAGCTCTAAAGGAGGATTACTAAATGGCTGGTTTTCCTACAGTTTAAACATCTTAGTCATCTGTAGAGCAAGTGCTGGAATATATTTGGGCACTTAAAATGGGAGGGAATAAAGAGTGCATAGTGTTTAATACTGTGTTCGAGACTGACTGACATGTCCGCTGGCATCAGCAAATTTGCTCTTTGTATCTAATGTAGTTCTAAAATGCTGCTTCTTACAGACAGTATACATTTTTGATAGGCCAGGAGAATCATTCTTGTAAGTTATGGAGACAGACTGAGTTTGATTGAAAGATACTTTCTTGTAAGAGTTCATATTCTATTTAGATGAGATTTCTTTTTCCTAGAATGGAGACTTGTGTATTCAGTGGATGCTTCTGCAGCAACTAAATCCAGGGGGCTTGCTGTTGCCCTGTATGTCTACATTCTGGTCTACTGATAAAATATCTTCTAATCGGAAAGTTCTCAGCTCCTTTCAGATTCAAGCCTTTCATATTGTCAGTGCATAGTAGGTAGATACTGTGGACAGTAAACAGAGAGTGAAAATTTATTACAAATTTGTAACCATCTGTCTGCATAGGAGTTTACCAGTCAGCACAAATGGCCACCTTTTTTCTGTTTTAACTTACTGTCTTGTAGGAACTGAAGGTCTTTTCATAGACTAAGAAGCATCTCAACCTAAACCAAACATCCTTCCCTGTAAATTTTCTTTCCTCACTGAAGAATATCTAAATTACTATAAACTGAAATTCCTGTTGCATGTTCTTGTATTCACTGAATCCACAAGACAAATTTTTGTTCTATACTAAACATGTTGGGAGGGGTTCGGAGGAGAGTCTGGTTTTAATTCATGATTTGAGAAAGACATAAAAGGCATGGCAAATGTTCAACATTTATTTAACCAAAAATTATCAGAAGAGATGAAAGTAGATTTCTGACCATCTTAACATGATTTTCTCATTAAGTCAGTGTGAAACTTTTGTCAGTTTTCCCTTGTCTTTAGGCCAATAGTAGGTCCTGTTCCTGAGAAGTATCAAGCACTTTGAAAGATTTTTTTCAGGATAGTGTGTCAGCTTAAATGTCTCTCAATTGGTAATTTCTTTATAGTTGAATTTTTTTCTATTGCTTATCTGTTTTGGATGGAATTGTAAAGAAATATGATAACATTTAGTTTGACTCTTGTTTACATGCCTGTCGATGCAAAGGGAGGAGAAAAGTGTAAAGGTGGAAGATGTAGACGAAGTTTGAAGCATCATGCTAGAATATAGGAGATCCTGGGAGGGACTGTTTCTCCTCTGTACTTAACAGCTGCATCATAAGAAGCTTCTAATACTAAGAAGCTAAGAGGAAGAACCTAAGAGAAAAAATTCAGAGATTAAATCCATGGGTTACTTTGTTGATCTGTTGAGATAAAGGAAACCATGTCAGACCCAGTGCTGTATTGCCAGTGCTAAATGTGTATTTCTTTTAGAAGAGAACACTTAAAAGCAAGACTAACTATTGGAGACCTTTAAAACATGCTGCTTTTAGCCAGTCCTAGTACCAGCCTGACAGATGGGATGCAGAAACTGCTCTTTCAAGTTTCTTCCTTTTATTAAAGAATCCTCTTAGGCACCTCTGACTAAGTCCCAAAGACCACTTCAGCTTTCTTAACCCCTGTTGTAGAACAATAAGAATACATTTCATTTCCTCTCTGTCAAAATGTGAAGAGGAGGCTTTGCAGAGGAATTAATCTGGAGAAACAGGATGAAACAAAACTGTTACATGGTGTGTTTTTATACCTTGTAGTTAAGCCTCCTGACTTTCGTAGCTGTTGAAAAAGGTGAATAAACTTGGTTTGCTTTGGACAAAACAAAAAGTAATTATGTATATTTATTTATCTTTCTATCAAATCAGATAAAAAAGTAAATGGACAACTCCAGAATATGTACAAGTTGGTACCTAATTCCCAAACACAGGTATGCAAAACAGTCTTATTTATTTATACCAGATTTGTATTTTATATGGTCAAATTTTTGCTTCTCTGTTAAATTGAGAAACACATTATGGCCACAAATTGCCAATATTAAAAAAATCTGTTAAATTTAAGACTAGATAACTGTATGGAGAAGTGTTTATATGTGTGGATTGATGAAATGATTGAGAAATATAGATGAGATGATTACGTGTACCAATTCCAGGTTGACAAAGATGAAGCTGGTGGGTTCCGTGTGTGGATTCTAAACATTAAAATTTACTTATCCCTTAGTAGTAGTCAGGTTTGTTTGTTAACCTGTGATATTTGTGATTCATTTTGTGATAAGGTAGGGCTGTTATTTTATAGAGTAATCTTGTGTATACTCAGGTCTTCTAAAATCACTAGTTGTCCCATTGAATTCATTGATAGTTCTCATATGTGAGGCAAGTGTTTGCAGAACCAGAGGAAGCTCGAAGGGGCAATTTAATTTGCTTATCAAGATTGCTAGGCAATTCATTAAATCCTTGCATGTGGCAAAGTAGACTTTTTAACTGTTTCATCAAAGCATTCAAAGATTTTTTTAAAAAATAAACAAATAAATACCAATATTCATTTCCTCTTTTTTTTTCTCATCTGGCATTTGCCATAACAGCTATCAAGCCAGCATGGGTGGGTTTCATACATTCATGGATTCACATACATAGATACTTTCTGCAGAAATGAAGGATCTGTAGATTGAACCTGTTAGTAGACTAGTTTTAATACAGTGAATACCAGACATTTTATTCATAACTTTTGAGCATTACCTCCTCTACTATGAGATTAAATTGCTTTCTTCATATTTCCTTTCCTTAATTTTTCATTGAAGTGCAGGTTTCAGCAGGTAATATTCTGGGGGTTTTTTGTTTTGCTTTGTTTTTAAGGCACTGTTCCTGAGGTAGACTATGGGATAACTTCCCAAGAAAAGTTGTAGAAATCCTTGTTACTTCAGACATTTTAAAGGGTTGACTCAGGAGTGATGATTATTATAAGGGAACAATCCGTTCTTCACAGTTCTTTTCTGTCTGATTTTCCAAGTGTTTTCATGGTAGGAAATGGTCATGTATGGTTTCTCATTGTTCATTCTTCATATTGTAGAATATTGTAAGAGATCTGTAATTATCAGACCTGGAATTCCTTCAGGAATCAAACTGCAGTCCATTATATACATTTTCTTGTAGGAATAATTAGGTATTCATTTAGGACAGTAATACTTTAAGAGAAAATGTTTTATATGTGAGTAATATGAAGCCAGTTGATTAGATATTCAGGAAGGTGCTCATCTGATTGTGTTGCTGATGAAATCAACTTTACTGTTCTTCCCATTGGTCCCATAAGCATCTTTAAAGTTATACATGACAGCCCAAACCCAAGTAATTAATTCTGGCGTATGGGGTGCGAGCTGAGTTCATTTATGCTTCTTAGCAAACCATGTGTGCCAGGACCCTGACTCTCTTATGCCGCTTCTGTGGAAGTAGGGATTCTATTTATGCAAGAGAAGTCCTGAGAAAGTGAGCTAAAACAGTTTTCCAAGTATTTGCACAGCTTAAGCATGAAAGGAGGACTGGAGCCAACATCTAGTCTTTTTAGGCAGCTTCACAGGGCTTAGCTCCAGAGCGGTACTACTTTATCACCCTCCACAGAAATATCATAAAAACATGCTGTAGATTATTCTAAAAATTCTCTTATCGTTCTCTTAGTGGTGCAAAAAGCCATAAAACTAAGGCTGGAAAGCAGATAGTGGCCAGCTCTTAAGTTTACGTTATTACTTCAGTTTCCACGGTATTAGGTGGGGTACATTTCAGTGGTGCAATCGCATCATCACTGCAAAGCCAGAATGAGTGTTATTTAGGCCAAGCTTTGTTTATGCCTTATTTTTCTCCAAAGACACAACTGGCTCATATCAGCATGGTCCTAACTCTCCTCTGTAAGGAGACGTTTTTAAAGGCTGTTTATTAAAGCAGCATTACCAATCCATCTAGTCATGCTGCCCTTTTAACGTCAGTCACATATTAGCTTGTTTCTTTTGGCAGGTTCATTCTTTAATTTTGGCTAAGCTCCTGGGGCTCTGTAAGCTACAACTAATGAGAGAGGGGAAGAAAAGGAGAGTTCTAAAGATGGTCATTCTTTTTCCCTTCATAAACAATGGGTGGTGGTAGGGTAGAGAGAATGCAGTAGAAATTTATTTCCTCTTCTGTCTGATTAGGTTCCTGTAATTTCATAATATCAGTCTGAAAGGTGGGGTCCTCCTTGGTTTTTCCAGTCAAAAAGCAGGACTCTCAGCTTCTATTATTTGTTAAACTCTAGAAGACAACATGCCTGCTCTTCCAAAACTTACTCAATCCAGGTTGACTGTAATGCTTCCTTAAGGAGTCTTACGTGTATGCCAGTCACTTGTAGCTTTTTGGAGTACTGGAATATAAGAGAGGCAGAAAGAACAAGTGGTGCTTAAAGGTAATGTTGCCATATGCCATTTGATGGAATGTCGGAGAACTGCAGTCCTTTATGCAATATGGCATAGATACATTGTCAGAAGTTAAGATGCTTGGCTTATGGTGTAACTTACATGTCTAATTTTCCTCTGAAACTAAGAAATACCTTATTTGCCGTCTTCATTTGTGAAGATGCCACAGTCATTTTATAACTAAAGTTCCTAATACCTATATGCTTTATATTCTTTGTCTGAAAAATATAGTGATTAGTGCCATTCCTACGGATAATGTGCTGTTGTTTCTGAAATAGTTTGTCCATGTAGTAAATTCTGCTAGACATAGAAATATCTAAAGTAGTCTCTTTTTGGAGACTGAGAAGAGATGACAGCACAGTGGTAGATTTCAAGTGCAGCACTCGCAGATTTGTGCAGGTGAGCAGTATAATTACAGCAGCTGTATAACACAGATTTCATGTCAATGATTTGTTCCTGAGTGAGAAACTAAATTCTGAATGTATTTTAATGTATTTAGCATTTTCATCTTGCTGTCATTACAGTCATCCTTTATTATTCAACAAAAAAAGAATGCTCTTGTCAATATAAGATGATTTTTTAGTAAAAGGACTGCTAATAATTAGGATTAGAAGTTCTGCATTGGAGTTACGTGAGTGCTAACTACAACTTGAGAGCTGTTTATTTGATTCTAGGGCTCCTGCTGAGAAGTGCAATAAAATGAACACCTTTTTCTGATAAATACATTTCATCCTACTTGTTAGTAACAGGAATAGCAGGGTAACTTCAAAACTGATCGTCTGCAACACAATTTTTTCACTGGAACGCAAAACAGAAATGTAAACCTTGTTAATAATAAAGGAAAAATAATAAGCAATAAAAAAGAAAGATTATTTTGTATGTTTCATTAATGACAATGATTGAAATGTCCACTTAATTTCAAACCATGTTCCTGCCAACGCAAAACTGTTACTAAGTAGCAGAAAGTAATGGCTTTCCTAGAATAAGCACCCTCCGTCCATTTATTTCCCTGAGGAAAGGGCCGTCTTACTTGTTGAGATTTGCCTTCTTCCAGCTTCTTAGACTTTGCTATGTGTTTAATGTCTACCCAACTATCGCTTTTAAAGTTTGGGGTTTTTTCATATTTAGAATAGAGCAAAAATAGTTATCCTTTGGTAAATAATTAAAGCTTTGTCATCAAATGCTGAATTTTCATGCAAGTGTTCTTTAGCGTGAAGTAGACCAGATGTCATGAAGTGCAAAAAGAACATTAACTGATTCTGACTTTAGCAGTGTACATTTAACAGAGAGGTAACTGTCTGCATTATTTTCTTTCTTGTAACTCAGATATAACTGGAAAAATACCCCACTTTTAATGTAGTTAGCATTTTTATATTGCTGGCATTATAGTCTACCTCCTCTCATCACCCGAGTGTATTATTAAGCTTTCAGAAGTTGTTCCTGGTACCCATGTGTGGTAGTGAATACTGATTTATAATCGTTGGGATCAGCTGTTTTCTTCCTTTTAATACATGTGGGATCCATTCATATGTTGCTTGGTTTTGTGGTATCAAAATGCTGGAAAAGATTCACACTAAGGCAAAAAGTAATCTGAGTCAAAGACAAGTGAACACCAGAAAAGTCCAAGTATTTAGCATAAAATGTAAGAACATGGGTGGCTGACCAATTATACTTTGGAAACAATTTCACCAAATAAAATTACTCTGGGTTAATACACTTTGTGCAGACTATGCACTCAAGAGTGCTGATAGTTTACAAATGTACACATGGTTCTGGAATAGTTCGTTTTCTAAATATACTGTTCCTGGGAATATAATTATATCCTGTGACCAAATTTGTAATTGCATATGTTTCAAATGTTTTGTTGTAGTTAAATTTCAGCTTTTCTTTGCTTTCTAGGCTACTCCCCAGTGGGTGCTCAAGAGATTCTTAAAAGAAAAAAGGACTGGGGATTCCTAAGCTGTCAAATACTGTGTTTTTATGAAGCAAAACATCTCAAGCTGAAAAAAGGAGATCAAAATGCAATATTACTATACTAGCCCATGGGAGTTGAAGCAATAGTGTAATGTTCAGTGACTAGGGCCAGAGCCATATCCAGTGTTAACTTGGGGCAGGCGCGGTATTGGATTAGAGCCCTCTATTTTTGTTACTAAAAAAGTTCAGTTACTACTGTGGCAGTTATCCCAAGGCTTTATTCTTTTTTTTATCCTCCCCCCTCTTCTCTCAGCTTACACTGCGTGATAATAAGAAGTTGGTCCCTGTCACAATAATCAAACAAGGTAAATTTTTATATTTTTTTAAAATGATTCTTAGGCTCTGCAAGACTAACTTAAAATTAAAATGAAAAAAAAAATCTGACTCAGATGTGAATGTCATGAAGGTTTCCTTTTAGAATAGGTGGTACCTTATAAACTATCATATCCTTTAATTACAAATACTATTAAGCTGTTACCTATCTGTGTTAATAAAATGAGCTATTACATTGCATTATGAACAATGACTTAGTTGAGTCATTGAGTGGATACCAATCAATTCTGATTTCTGCTAGTATCCATTCTTTTTCTCTTTCAACTGGATTGTCCAGGTATGTTGATCTCCCAGCTGTGCATAACTTGATAGTCAGGCATGAAGTGCAGCAGTATGGATAAGATTCATGCTACCAAACTTTCTTGTCGGTACCTTCAGCTAAGCCATTGACTTAAGACTCCCTTCTCATTTCCCTCGTCAGTGGAGAGAGGTATCTACAGTACACTTAAACATACTGCCCTTTAGAAATGCCTGTTTCTCCCTAGTAGTGAGAGGTAGTATAGTAGGGTCATCTTTGAAAATTAACTACTTAAAGATAGCTGATAGAAAATGAGCTGCAGATTAAAACTTGCTAACAGAAACTGTATTGTGAATACCTTTAAGTAACAGAATCAAGCAAATTGTCTTAGGAGGTAGTTCACAGTTCAGGGAAAACACTGGAGCATGGTGTGAAAACAAAATACGTTAATTACCACTAAGATATGATTGTACTAGCATTTCCTTCACATGCATCTTTTTTTGAAGACTTGTGAATGGCAGGGTGATGAGATGGCCTGGAGCTGGCCCTATATTAGCGTAAGCATATATAAGGATATAAAACTGATACGCTAGGGGAAAGAGATGCACAGTTAAGAGACGATGTAGAGGAAACACAGTTTGCAGTCTCTTAAACTGAATGTAAATACAGAAAAGATTAGGATGGTGTCCTCATCTCCAATTATTAAGTTGAGGGAAGGTTTTCAGAATGCTGAGCCTTGTCTCAGGTGTGGTTTTGTTGCTTGTTTTGGGTTTTTTAAAATTATTTTCTAATATCCCTGTGTTGTCTCCACAGTTATTCAAAATCGGACACAGTCAAAAACTTCAGATAGTTCATCTCTGCCAGGAGCAATATTAGGTGACTAGAAGATATTTTTATTGTTTTTCCTCATCTTTGGCTGAAAATTAGAACTGTTTAAATACTTTTAATTTGCTTGATCTTGATGGTTCTTTCTTTGTATATCAAAGAGTATTTTGCAGCTGGTTCAGACAGGATTTGTTAAATTTTATGGTGGTACAGATGGTTCAAGGATGATGTAACCTAAGGGAAACAGAATCATTTTATTGTCATAGTATTTAAAAGAAGATAATGTCACTGTTTAAGCCAAGGATACTTCAAGGAGGGTTCTGTGGCAAAGATCTTACTGAGATCAGGAGTTGTTCTTTTTGGTTTATTTAAGGTAGTATAACAACATACCACCTGCAGACACAAGCCTGTACTGATATATTAGGCTATAGTGATGGATATTATAACCTTCGTTGCAACTAGAGCCTGATGTTAGATCTCGGGGCATAACTGTTTCTTTCAGGCCATTCAGTTTCATGCTTTCTGTTCTTATTTGACCTGTAAGAGTATACAATATTGGCTTAGATCATAAAAACAGGGAAAAGTCTCTCATATAGTTCTTAGTGTAGTGAACTTCTGGTCTGCCTGAAATAGATAGGAAAGGCTTACTGCATCGTGCACCTTGTGACCAGTTTATTCCTGGATTCAGGCAGGTGTTTAGTCCTTTATATATAGGGGAATACTTAACTACATAACTTTGGCTGAAGTTTGCTTTGTGGGAGTTTTAATGGATTGATGTGAATCAAACAGATACTTACTAACCACATTTGGTGTTGAGTCTTCTTGGCTTGCCAGACAGAATGTCGCAACATCTGTGATACTGCAGTACTCCAGGGTTTTATGCTCCAGTATTCAATTGTTTTCAATTATGATTAATAGTGAAAGGGTGGTAATACAGTGAGTGGTGTAAAGGGGAAATAGCACCAAATGGGAGTGATAATTACTGAATAGAACTAACTCATTTCCCACATACTGAGACTAAACTGCCAGTGGTTCAGTAGTAGTTGCTCACATATCTCAGAGGGCAGACTGTATTTTTCATCTCTTCTGGAATTAATGGCACACATCTTTCTGTGTAGTGCACCTTATTGTTCCAGGTCTCAATGAAACTCAGCAGAAACTTCCTCCTGTCCTGACGATAGATGACATACCTCACGCATCCAGGAAAAAACTAGGTAAGCAGAAATGAACTAAGCTTGTATTGTTTATGAGCAGTATCAGAAGCATAGCAATGTGAGATCATGTATGCAAGCAGAAAAGTCCTTTTATATTTTTTCCTCATTTACCTTTTTTTTTCCTATTTGTCTAATTAATGATTAGCTTGGACTTACAAGGATTCATAGACATTTACGTATTTTAAAACATCTGAATAGGTATTTAAGGTATTTTGCAGCCAATTAAAAGAACATGCAGTAGCTTTGATCCCTAGAGGAAAGGAAGGAAACCAATCATGTTTATGGACTTTAGGGATTTTGTTTCATTTTACAATGTAACTTATTTTTTTCATAGGTTGTATCTTTCCATATATGTCTTCAAAAAATGGAAGTTTGTGTGTCCATTTGAAAGACCAGATTTTCACTGAATTTTAAGTATGAGAGTTCTGGCTTGAGTATATGTGAGAAATTATTTCATGAAGAGATTTTTATTTATTATCTGTAATTAAATCCATGAAAAAATGGTAGCCAGAAATTTGAACATTTCAGTGCAGGTTTCATGTGTATCTTGTGAATACGCCTGAAACCTGCAGGAAAAAGATTAATTGAAGCCTTTGTTTAAGATCTGTAAGCTAACATATCATTTGTGAATAACATAATTTTGGGAAGTGCAGCTCTCTTTAAAAACCTTAATAATGCCCCCAGTGTATCTTTAAGATCCCTTGAGTAGAGTTCTGGAGCTGATGATTTTTGGCTTGGCTAGTCTTAATATGAACTCTGAACAACTGGGTCAAGTTTTTTTCTTTTCTTTTTTCTGCTTTGTTTAATTTACTCTGTCTCTCCATTGCTGGCCACAGCACATTCTCAGACTGACTTGCTTTGCAGTGAGAAAACAGCAGTGCTTGTTCCTGTTAAGATACTGTGTACGTGTAAGGGTAGAGCTACACAGTAGAATAATATTTGAATATGTTTGAATAAGAATATGTTTGGACTAAGGCTGAGTTCCTTAAAAGTTAGAATCTAGAAGTATTTACCAGCATTTGACAGACAAATACTGTTAGCATCATCTGTGGCTACTGAAAATTTAAGCTAAGTGGAAAAACTTAATTGCAGTATTTACATTACAGAGCATTAATGGTTTTCCATCATGATGATAAAATTAATCACATCATTAACTTGACTACTAATATTTTCTTTGAACAGCAAGCATGGAAAACAAGGTGTTTATCATTACTAGCTTGGTTTTAACATGTATATGATGTGCAGGTAACAAAGGTACCATTAAAACTCAGTAGACCATATTTTGACAAATCTGTTTTTCATGCCCCTTACTTTTAGTAAACTGTATTTTAAGACCTCCAATATTAGTTTGGACTACAGTATCTAGAACTTTCATATTTGTTTTCATTTTCTACCAGTAGAATTGTATCTTTCTGCAGGAAAGCAGTGTTGTGTTTTCAGATAGGTCATAAGGTTCAGTAGTGTGTGCAGTAAAAATGGCAGAATGTGACTATGAGCAAAAGATGGGGGAAAAGACAAACATAACTTCAGTTGTCCCAGAGATGTCCAGCTTCCTCAGCTGGCTAAGCGTAGAACTTGGACTTCTAAATATAAATGCTCTGATATGTCTAAAATAGATAGCCAAGGTGATGCCACTTTGGAGCCACTCTTTATGGCAGATTATACAAACACCTTTGTGAAAATAACCAGGGCAGGCAAGTGATGTTTTGTTCTGTTCTGTGTACTGTGTAGGAACATGAAATACATGGGTGTACACACAAGGGACTACTGGATTTCAAAGGAGTGTAAAACAGGGAAGAGTCATTGCTTGGAAAGCAAAAATACTCTGAGAAATAATTTAAATGTATAAAATAATTGACAAAAAGACACATTGTTGGAATCTATGCAGATATCCTTCACTGATGCCTGAGAATGATGTATGTCTACAATAAAATGCAATAAGGCTTATGCTGTGTGTGAAGTTATGACTAATTATGATTTTCTGACATACTGCAACTATTCTAATTCTGTATTATTTAGAAAAGTCAAAATACTGCATCACAGAATATCATGTTGAATTCTCAAAGTATCTTTTTTTCTGTTTACTTAGTCAATAACTTACTTATTAGTGTTTTTTAAAAGAGTAGTAGTCCAGAAAAAAAAACATAAAATATATTGCCTTAGTCCTCAGTGGGAAAAAAACCCAACTGGTCTGTTATTCCAGTCAAAATTAATTAATTTTCCCTATATCCACTGCTGGAATATCTTTGTATCTGTTGGAGTAGAAGGCTATTGTCATACCACTCTAATTGTTAGAAGCAATGTAAAGGAAGATAAGGACATGAGTAGTGTGACAATTCCATTTTATTTGCAAATTTATTAGACTATTCTTGTATAACGCTTAGAACCATGTTTACATCTTTCAATTTTGAAAGGCCTTTTTGCTGTTAATGCTCAAATGCTAGACAAATGAAAAACAGTGAAAACTGTTTTGCACTGTGAAAGTAATGATTCGTAAGGGATTAAATTCCTTGCTGTAAATTTTATTTTTCAGGAATCTTTTCATGAACAAAACAATGCCAAAAATGCATGTGTTTAACATAGCTAGATAGATGCTTATACTGATTGTGCAGTGGAAGTTCATTGATTCCTAAAGGTATTTGGCTTTCCACATTTATCCATGTTGGTTTACTTTGGCAAACTGAAGTGGAACAGAAATAAATCTCTAGTAGAACAGAGCAGATACAGCTTTGCAATTACTCTGTAATGTCTTTGTCCCTTTAGCTAAGAATGAAACTCGAGTATGGCCTGCTGAATCCAAAACACCAGAAGTTCAAGAAATCTCCCCACAGTCTCTCCCAGGTAATGAAAATTCTATTTCTAGAAACTCTGTGGAATATCTTTGCCAAATATATAAGCTAAAATTAAATCCATCTTTGTGTCGCTTAATCTGCAGTTAAAGGCAGTAGTTGGAAAACAGGGGGATAATGTAGCTGAGTTAGTAGCCATGAGTGGTAGACATGGATAAAAACCTGAATACAATTTTGGAGGAAAGTTTCAGATGCTACAATTGTTAGGTTTATAAAAACACTTAGAATTAGAACCATATCTTTGTGGGGTGCTGGATACCTTGAAATTGTGAAAAATGGCAAAACGAGTTTTCTTGTGATGGACCTTGAACTTCTGATTTTCATGAAATATATGAAGAAAAGTAGGGATAAGAGCATGATTGTGCAAAATGCATACATGAGATTAAGATGGAACAGTCAACAGTAGCAAGCTGTATTTCAGAGGTGCAGAGGATAACAGCATGATGTTCCGTTTAAGTTCAGTTTTGAACACATCATCTTGACCAAATTCACTCTGGGGACTTACTGGTCCTATAAAGTAAATGGGAGCTGTTCAAATACATGGGAAAGGAATATAGAATTTGATCCTAGACTCATATTCAATGTTACGTGTCTGTGAAATGTATGTTAGCTTGTGTATTTGGAAGACTAAAGTTTTTTATCATCTACTAGTGGCTGAAAAAATATCACTTATTTAAAAGGGTATACTCAGATGCTAATTTCTTAAACTGTTCAAAAACATGAAGTGAAATTTTAAAACTCGCAAGATTTACTGCCTCCATTTGCTTAGGAAATAAGTTAGTTTAACATAGGCAGACTACTTTATGAAGTTGTGTGAGAAGTATAGCCCTGTGTTTTAACATTTGCAATATGAGGGCAAAAAGATTGGAGAGAACTAAATTGTTCAGAGTCAAATGATGAAGAGTAATTTTCCACCCACTTTATCAACCCACATTTCAGAATTGTCTGAGTAGGAATACACCTATCTTTATTTTCTGTAGTTTGGCGTTTATCCTATAACTGAGGCTGAAGTCTTGATTCTGCTGTCACTGGAGAGAATAGCTGGCTTCTGCCAGCTTCTTTGCTGAAAGGGAGAAAGGCTTGAATGGTGGCAAGACTTTAAAATGAAACAGAATTTGAGGAAACAATACAGTGAAGGTTTGCTTTAGTTTAGTTTAGTCATATTAAGTGATCTTGCTGGAATTACTCTATTCCATCTATAAAGTATTTCCTGGCTGGCTGAAATGGTGTAGCATGTTATTCCTTTGACATCACACAATTCACACAGATACTGCCATTAAATATGACTGCATTTATTTTATTCCTTAAATATATCAAAGATACCATACTTTACATCTTCAGGCCAACTCAGTCTTTAATTCAAACAAACAAACAAAGAATATGAAGGGTATAAAAGAGATGTAGGATGAAGTATTGCAGCAAAATCATGTAATGATTGACAACCATATTTTAGTTTAAACAATCCATAATTTTTTTTCTCTGAAAGTGTTTGCAGAATTTTATTTGCCACTCAGTAGATAAGTATATTTGCTAAGTTCTAGTTTTAACCATCGGTTCCTTTCTGCAAAACCTTCATATGGATAGTTCTTTTCTGTTCATCCTAAACATTAAGAGGAAAACAAAGATGCTTGTCCACAGGAATTTATTATAAGAGGGGGTTCTGAACTTTACAAGTTTAGCATGTGTAACAAATAGCTTGCTTTTAATTGGAAATGTGTGGATACTTTTTGAAAAAACTGTAATGATTTTTTTTCCAACTCTTTTTTGTTTTACAGTTTGGGGTCTCTTGTGGACTTAAATTCTGGAGTTATTTTACTAAATTATTTACCTTGTCTAACTAACTGCAGAACAAGTAATCTACAAATATATTTTGTAGAACTTTGCCATTTTGTGAAAGTGAGAACTGAATGCATAAATTTACGTAATTTGCTCTCCTGCAAAATCTTAGTCCTCAGGCTTGCATTCATCTAATCAAAATACATCGTTCCTTTGCTGGAATTTACTGGCTAATCAGGTAAACAGTGTGAAATCTGGCACCAGAATTGGTATATCACCTGGGGAGGAGAGAATCAGAACATTCTATTTCCTTTCCTTTCTGTTCTGTAATTATGTTTATGTACCCAGCATGCAGTAATTCTAACCATAAACATCATCATATCTAGACATAGCACAGAATTATATGTTTATGAAGTTGTGTCCTGGTTCTGTCACAGGGGTTGGAGTGGCTGCAGTGCCTGCCACTTTGCTTGTGTATTCCAATCCTTTTATTATTGTTGTCACTTTATTGTTATTAGCGTCACTGTTAGTTTCTTCCTTTCTGTTCCATTAAACTGTTCTTATCTCAGCCCACGAGCTTTACTTTATTTTCCGATTCTCTCCTCCATCCCACTGGGTGGTGGGGAAATGAGTGAGCAGCTGCGTGGTGCTGAGGTGCCGGCTGGGGTTAAACCACAATAGAGTTGGATAGTGTGTTTCGTTATACATGATAGTAATTGGCAAGTACTGTCTTTTTAGTGATAAATGATGTATAACCATTTGTTACAACTAAACATACTTTTATTGCTATCACACCATTAGTTATTTACTGCAATATTTAGAATCATTTTCATTTTCCACTTCATGCTTCCTCTGTGGTTTTGCTTCCATGTCTCTTTTTCTGTGGTGACTATTCCTTTCAGTCATTCTTTGTTAGTCACAGCACCAGTGTATCATGTTAAGAGTATGTCACACTATTTACATTAAAAAATGTATTCATTATGTTTACAGTATTTCAATTAAAGAGAAGAAAGTGTGGGAGGAAACAGGGAAATGAAAGTGAATCGTGTAAAAGAAAAAAGTTCTTCCAGTGTAACTTCTGTCTAGCCATTGCATATGCAAAAATAACTTGAATAGTTACACATTTGAGCCAGACTTTCACAAGTAACAAGAGAGAGATCTAAGCACTGGTCTTTTGCAAGAGTTGCATTTGAGAGACAGGGTAATATATAGGCACAATTAATTGAGTTTAGCAATAGGATGTGCTTCATTATATTTCATTCATACATACTTCCCTATTTGAAAATCATACTGGATTCTCTGAGTAAAGCATAGTAATTATTTGCTGTGAAAGGTTTCAGGACTGGTGCCAGAAGTGGCAACAGAACGCTGATTTAGAAGGAGCTGTGTGCTGTAGCAGTCGTTCTGTCATCAGTCACGCCAGAAGGGAAGAAAGGAGCTTGAAGTGTGTCAGCAAGCGGAGTATCTGAAAGGCTCCATGAGCTGGGCCACTCTTGTATTCCACTGGGTCTTTGTCAAAGGCTGTGTTTTGTGATGTGGCATGGTTCCAGTAACTTTTTTTGGCGTATTTGTCAGCCAGGCATCCCATCAATATCTTAATTTCAGGCCTCCCCTCCCTTGGCATGCACTTCCATAGAAAGACTGGTTAGTAAGTTCTTTCATGCTTTGTTTTTGCCAGGCTTGTTACAATATTTTCCACTTAGGACTAATTTATGCTTAACACAACAGCACAAATTCAGAATGCCTTCCCCCGCCCCCCACCCCAATCTTTAAAACGCTGTCTAATATACCTCAAACTACCACTATGTTTTTCCTCACAGTTGAATCAAATGTGAGTCTTTTTATTATTAACTTCACAGGGAAATTGGAGGTAACCAATGATTGGAACTATCAGCATGTTTGTCTAGGACATGGAAGAACTAGTTTAAAGACAAAAGAGCAAGTTATTTCTTTATGTAAGGAATTGTACCAGAAATTTATCAAAGTAGATTTGTGAAATAGAGAATAGGCTTGAAATGAAAAGTACCACATGTGAATCCAAACTAGGGGGAGCAGGTCGAAAGGAGGGCTACAAAGATGATCAGAGGGCTGGAACACCTCTCCTGTGAAGGCAGACTGAAAGAGTTGGGGTTGTTCAGGCTAGAGAAGAGAAGGCTCCAGGGAGACCTTATTGTGGCCTTCCACTACTTAAAGGGGGCCTATAAGAAAGACGGGGAAAAGCTTTTTAGCAGGTCCTGTAGCGACAGGACTAGGGGAAATGGCATTAAACTATAAGAGGGCAGATTTAGACTGAATATAAGGAAGAAAATTTTTACAATGAGGGTAGTGAAACACTGGAGCAGGTTGCCCAGAGCGGTGGCAGAAGCCCCATCCCTGGGAACATTCAAGGCCAGGCTGGACGGGGCTCTGAGCAACCTGATCTAGTTGAGGTGTCCCTGCTCAGCGCAGGGGGGTTGGACTAGATGACCTTTGAATGGTCCCTTCCAACCCAAGCCATTCTATGATTCTATTCTCTAAAAAAACCCAAAGCATAATGAGTTCTAAATTTCTGTATTTGCTTTTGGTGTTTGTTTTTTTTTTTTCCCCAAGTTTTTTCATGTTTACATTTCACCAATAAGAAATGTGAGCTTTTGAAGTAGTTCTGAGGTACTTCTGAGGTATGGGTTTGTTAATTGTTGTTCCTGGGTCTCTTATGGGTGAATTTTCTTCCACAAGCTTCATAGAGATAAATTGCTTTAACTTCTCTGTAGAGCAGAATCGTCCTTCCACTGATGACAGTAACAACACTGTAACTAACTTAGTAGAAGCTGAACTTCGTCCTAATAAGGCAGCATCTATGGAGATTCCAACTTTTGTGGCACTGAAAAGCACCATACTCCAAAACAGTAAATAGTGTAACAGTGCTAACTTTAGTAGCATCTATGTAACTATTTAGAACCTGGAAAATGGCCTGTTCTCTTTGGGAAATGAAGAAAGAAGCTTATGAGCCTACATATCAGTTCTTGCTTGAAGCATGCTCAGTAGATTGTGGAAAAAGCATGGAGAGCATGCTGGAAAAACAAAAGTAACTCTCTTCTATTGTATCTCAAAAAGAAAGAGATCTTTTATTAAACTGAATGAATACTAAAACTTAATGCTGTATTGATGCGGATCACCAATATTAAAGATCTCCTCTAAATACCAACATGTGCTAAATACTGTGCAATTTGCTCTGTGGAAAGAATTCATGCTCTTACCACGTTCAAGGCTGAGACCTTACCTTACTGTGTTCCATATCAATAAGCTTTGTCGTTTTATAATCTGAGATTACCAGCTGTGTGTACTGTATGATTGATTAAACACTGTGGGACCTCCAGCAAGATGGAGAGGAAAGAAGTGATCTTGACTTACGTACCATAGGAATTAAATGTTATTTGAAACAGCTGGAAGAGTATGATTCTGTACTCGTTCATTAAAATATGGTCAGCAATTCAGTTAAGGTATATATAATGGCTGTTTAATAAAGTGCCCACACTTTATTCTGAAGATGTAAAATTAGAAGAATGAATTAAAATCAAAAGGCTATTATTACTAGAAAAACGAAAAAGCTAAGGTATTACAGGTGAATCTTTATTCTTTTCCTGATAATTTTTATATTGGAAGGATTTAAAAAAAAATTCAGAATAGCAGGGAAAATATTTGTAAATACACTTTGTGATGTAATGGATCTTGTTTATAATGTATATCATAAAGAATCTGGAGGGCTGTAACAGAAGTACAGTGAGAGATTCTGATCTTAGCTTTGCTCTTTGTGAGTTAACATTTTCCTTATTTAAAACTGCAACACAATAAATCCAAAACATCATATAGACTGCACATCTGAAAATGAACATAAATATTAATCATGATGGAGTCAAGCTGCTGCAGAAATTAATAAGGTGGCATAAAATGGTGGTAAGAAAAGTAGCGGGCTTTGGGCAGTAGATAAAGAAAAGCCCAGAGGGATTTTAAATTAAATGAAGCTTCTCTCTTCTAGCTCAGGCTGAGAAAAAACATGGACCTGAGGAATTTAAATCAACGCCTAAACCTGAATTGGTGCAAACTCAAAGCATACTGGGTAACTAATTTTGCTGCTTTTTACCATCTTTGTACCTTAAATGCTTTTTTTACCTCCAGCAGAATTTTTCTACTAATTGCTGCATCCCCTTTGTATTGACTCCAAAGGAAGTCCTAATTAAAAATTTCTGGTTCCCTTTGTGTTTCCAGTGACTCACGCGTGAAATGTGAAGCAGGGTGCATCTAGCTCTGGCTGAACTGTGGCTGTTATACATACGATTATTGCTAGCAGATTTGACTGGATGATTGAATGTTATTTTTCAAAGTAATGCTTTCTGTGTATGTGATCTGCATGATTGACATCACATAAAATTTCCATCAGTAAAATTAACATCAGTGATAGTATTGAAATAATTACCTCCTTGATTTTCTTCTGATGACAGGTTCATTTAGGGAGCATCAACAGTGATGCAAAAGGAAAATTTTATGTTGCATGTGACGTGAAGTAATTGTATTTGTCCTGGAGGAAAAAAGAGCTCTACTCATTTTTTCATAGAGATGTCTCGGAATGAGAGGTTTCTGATCCAAGTAGTAGTATTGTTATTTTTATGATATGGAGGAGCATCTACTTACTTCTTGCATTCAGAATTCTAAATTCTCCAATACTGATTTTGTTGCCTGTATTTTAATACCCAAACAGTGCAAAATTATGAACACAAATCTAAACTTGAGGTTGTATTTTTTAATTTTTTTTTTTTAAACTTTGAGTAGAATTTTCTAAAGCACAGATGGCATACATACAGGATGATGTATGATAAAGGAAAAGATCATCAATGTTTGCAGGACGGAAATACAGATCTTCCCATGAAGAAGACTGCTAATGGTTCTCAATAAACATGTTTTTACATAATCCTATTAATTCATGTAAATGTCATACTCTCTCTTTTGTCTTTTTTAATTTACAGTTGCAAGCAGATTTCCAGAATTTACTGAAGCTAAAGCATCAATCTAATTTTCATTCTAACTTTTAATCAGTTTTTTTAAGCATAATCAACCTTGCTTTTTTTTTGCCATGCTTTTAAAGATTAAAATATGAAATTTAATCAAGATAAATTACTGCTTAATTTCAAACTAGGTTGTGATAGTTACTGATGGATGTTCATTATCAAATTCCTGTGGTTGGTGGATCTTTATATTACGACTAGGGAAAAGGTGATTTCATTTATATTCCACACCTTTTTAAGTGACAGAGTTATGGTTTTTTTTCCTACGTTGGAACTACTTTTTTTCTTTTTTATTAAATATCATTGGTTTCAGGAGTGAACGGTTTATAAGCCAAAATACAGATCCGTACTGTGTCTTGTAATATTCTTAATCAAGTAAAGCCTTGATTATTTCTTTTATCATAGCTTCTAATGAAATACAGCCACTTCCTTCTGGATCCAGAATCTCTGATGCTCCCAAAAGTCCATTGACAGAACTTGGTAATTACTTTCTTTGTAAATTTGAGTAAACTTCAGTGGAAAATTGTCTACTTCTTTTGTTGTTTCTATGGCTGGTAGGTTTTAATGCTTCGGCTGCAATAATATCATTCTGTATGTAAAATGTGGTAGCCATTAGCTTTTTCTTCACAAAATTTGCAAATTTCTTCTTTCATTCTAAGTCTAGTTTTGCTTTATTGTGGTGACAGGATGCTCCAGATAGCTGCTTCATTTTAAAAAAAAGCAAACAAACACTCATGAAGATATATGGGCTTTTATCTACAGAATAATGGTGGCAATTATACTTAGCTAAAATCTGTACTCTTAGTTTTGTAGTTTTCTTGGAAGTACTCCATAAGCTTCTGAGACTGACTTCATTTCACAGTTGGAGTTCTGTTCCAGCCAACATCAGTTCTCTGGGTTTTCATGTAGTTTGCCAAATATGTTTGGTTAAAAAAGTGCCATAATTTGTAGAAGTTGTTGTGGTTTAAATATTCATAAGTGTTTGCTTATTTCGGGATTTATTAGTTGTTTGGTGATGAACTTCAGGACTTTTTGGAAGGGCCTGGTATTTGAGAAAGTATGGCACTGCTCATATTTTCAAAATAGTTTTACTTGTGTTAGGGTCAAAATGTTATGGTCAAAATCTTCTTATGGGCAAAGAGGAAACACACTTTTTCTTTCTTTTTTTAAAGTTATATTTTATATATGTGTACACACATTTACATGTATGTATAGACATATGTATTTACATATATGCATATGCATATACGTGCATATGTATATAAAGCCAAGAATTTATTGTTATTGTAATGGAAATCTTAACCATCTGTCGAATTCAAGAATCATCATTAGTCTAGATCTAACTCTTAAAGTAAAACAAAGAATATTACTGCAGGTAGAGTACTTACATACAGAAAAAACCTCAATAATAGCAGTAACGTAATTAAAATAGTAACACACACACACTTCTTAGTTTCTATGCTTTTTCCTGGTGTTTTGCTCACCCTTTCGCTACACCTCTGGTTCCCAAGCTTGGTGATTTCATGCTTGTGTTGGTGATGAGTAGGGATGTTTCAGCAAGTTCTGAGAATCTGGAGTCATGTGCTGGGGGGAATATGATGTTCATGTTGATGGTTTCTTCCTCCTTTCTTCTTTCTTTCTTCCACTGAGAGACACCTTACATCTGAATTTACCATACATGGTGCCGTTTGTGTATGTTGGATGCTATTTCTGTGTTCTTGTTGTTACCCCTGAAGTAAGTTTTGTGCAGCTCCAGGTGTGCATTTTTTGTAACTGACCATCGCTGAGCTGTTTAGGGCATGGGGTATCCAGTGCCAAGCCTCGTCCCCAAGTCTTATCATCCCATGCCTGTACTCCTCTATGCCATATCCTGTGTCTCCCCTTCTCAAGACCTCTGCTTTCATAACAGGTCTGTATTTCTCTACACTGTATCATTGTGCTAGTCATAAATATCTCGTTCTACCAAAACAACTGCTTGTTCCTGCTATCTATAGAAATAACTATTACACTAGTTAACCGGAGTGACTTTGAATCAGTATGGATTTATATTTCACTAGGCATTAGTCAAGAAGTTATCATACAATAGTGCTGGTTTATTTAGACGGCATACTTTTACTTAATGGAGTCTACCAAATTTTACAGTAATTTCCAGGAACAGCTCTTACTTCTTGAAATGTGTATTTGAAACAAATTCTCAAGAACATGAAAATGATCTTCACAGTTTATTCTTAATTTGCTACAGTTTTTGACAGCTATTTTCCAGATATGTTTGAGGGGATGGGGATACATATTTGTTTTCACTGTAGTGAAAGAAGTTTGGTTAAATCCAGTTAGAGGCAGCATTGGAGAGAGAGACAGACATTCAGTGCTTTAAGAACCTATTTTCTATAAATGTACCTGAAAACCTGAAAATTATTAGGGATGGGAAATACTTTTTCTTTCTGCTGGGGAATAATAACCTAATCCTATGTTTGTCTCAGTGGTAAAAGTAAAATAACAACAACGGTTGAGGCAAAATATGTTTCATTCATTTATTCTGGTTTTGTTCTAATGTCTTCCATTCCTGCCAAATAGTTCCACTTAGCAAAAGTGGAATTTCATTATGTGAGGCTGGGCCCAGCCACTGGTTCAACTGGAGCATCTGTGCTCCCCATGAAGTCAATGGTGAAGTCAAAGATATTCTGTGAGAGCGAGGGGAGGGGTTGTACAGAGGACATGTCTCTGCACTGTGCCTCTGCATGCCTTGATCACCTGCTGTCATAAAATCAGCAAAGCAAGCAAAATTTAATTTCTGAAGTTTAAGTGTGTGACCTGTATTCTGCCCTAGTTCCTCTGAATACTTTTTTTCTTTATTTTTCTGTCTCAATTGTACCAGAGGGAGACATCTCCTTTGTTTTATAAACTTCCTGTGTGGTCGGTATAGCTTGAATTCAAACCTTCTGAAAAGATAGCTTTGTTAACATGCCTTCAACGTTCTGATGCTTTCAGGAGATCTCTCATAGTTCTTACTGGAGGTAAACGGATCAATGTAAGCTTTTGCAAAAAGCTGTGAATCATACATCTTTTGTTGGTATCATTTTCTTCTCTATAAATATACAATAGAATAGTTCCAGTTGGAAGGAACCTACAACAATCATCTGGTCCAACTGCTGAGTCCAACTATATCAGGATAGTAACCTGGGTTCATATTTGTTAATGTGATAAGCTGGATTGAAAGCAAACGGGAAAGCAGATCCAATATATGAAAGTCTGTTCACTTTTTGGCTTATATTCATATTGCCTACATTAGAAATGAATCCTGCACCTAGTTGTTTAAATGTTTTTCTCAGTCTCAAGCATTCAGAGAAGTTGAATTTTAAAATTCTGGTATAACTGCTTTTCAAAAAACCTCATCTTGATAAAGACCAATTAAAAATACAGATGGAAATTTTCTCTTTTGGATGTATTATAACCTACATGGGCATAAGTGACTGGTGCAGATAAGTTTACTGGAAGGAATTATACTTACTGGGCTGTGTACACAGTTGAAAAGGATCTGTTTCTTAGAAGGAGGACAGTAGTGCAAAACTATACACGGCGGAAATTTGTTCATGTTGGCTTTTAGGTAAGAATGCCCAATTCCAAAGCACACTTCAAGTTATCCATACTTCAAAGTGAAATAACCATAAGGTCTTTGTAATAGTCTTCGTTACTGCATAACAGATAAAAGGTGCTGTTTACTTTCATGATGATTTCACTGACTTCATTGTACTACTCTTTTTAATCTTTTCCTGTTACATCTCCTTTTAAAATAGTTACACATAATATAATAGTAACCAGTTTATACAGACCTGTGAGTGCTGTGAATATCAAATGGATTGTGTTTGGGTTGTAGCTGCTTTGCTGTGAAGAAAAACCTCTTAAGTAATATGGATTCAGCCTGATTAAATAATGTATGCCAAAGTTTGAGTGGGGTAAAAATTAATAGAAGAGACCTTCAAACCAAACAAAAACTTGATAGTTACAGTTAAAACTGGATTTTGTACCACTTGCAAGGAGAATGTCTGTCTCGATATCATAACATTTTTTTCACGTTTGCTCTTAGCTACTCAGAGTCCAGCCTTGAAATCCATGTCTCTACCTTCTGCTGAAACCAGAGAGATGGAAATGGGTAATCAGCAGATTAGTTCCATCATTTTTTTCCATTATCTAGCATCATGTAGATCTGCAAATGGTAATTTTAAGATCTGCTTTAGAATCTTGGCTACCAACACTCACAGAGAGCAGCTTATTCACCATTCTTGCATCTGTGTGACCAGCTGAAAAACATATTTGTTACTGGCTTAAAAACTACTTAAAGACAGTGTTGTCATATCTCATCATTAGCTTATTTCTTTTTGTATAGCTGCAGCTCTTAGCTCAGAAAACTTAGTAAGTTAAAATTCCTTGCTGATAACAATTCTTTTGGGAATGTAGAATTCAAATTTCGAGGCCAGAAGACTGTATTGCAAGCCATCAATTCCTTTTGTCATGGCACAGTTGTCTCACGTCTTGCTTTCAGGCCATCTGCCATCTTGCTTAGTTTTGCATTAGCATCATCTGGAATTGCACCGCCTTCACTAAGCTATTTGATGCTAATCCATTAAGTCACAGGTGTCTCAGCTTTTTAAGCTCAGATTTTTTTTTCAGCTTTTGAGGAAACACAGCCTGTTTCTTCAGGATCCAAAACATCTGGTACCACAGAAGTGCAACCAACCAGATCTGGTAATGATTTCTTGTAAGATTAATCCTCTTGACAGTTAGGAATTTTCAGAGGAGACATAGTGCCTTTCATTAAATAGTTTGTTCAGTCTGACATAAATGAAGAATAACTGTAGATATGAAGGCACTGTATCAAATAGCAGGTTTCTTTATGACATTTTATATGAAATACTGAACTAGTAGTTTGGAGGTTTTTCCATATTTGGCTACAGCATGTAATTCTTAGCTTTAAAATTAAATTGGACTTACAGTGAATACTAAATTTAAATAGGCCGTAGGCCTGTCCATGCCTGAGTTTCACAAGTGGAATATCCTGATTTGCTGAAGTACTAGGAGTCCTAAGAAATTAATGGAAACAGAAATTTCAACAGAAATTCCAACATATTTTGAAAATGTAGCTCTTCTTTTAGCCTTTCTGTATAAACATTGACATAATTCTGGAGTGCCCAGATTTCAAAACTGACACTATAAAAACATGTCATCAAAGATTCGGACATTGGCTAGTTGGTCCTTAGAAAATCTCTATGATGTGTTTCTCTTATTTTATAGATGAGTTTGTAAGAGCTAGTTATTTACTTGGGGCCACTGACAGTTTTGCAAAAGAAGAAAAGAAAATAGTAACATGAGAGCCACTTGGAAATATTTCACTTCATTAGCATGCCAGTAGTGTAATGCCTGATGCATATGTTTTTGGAAGAAATTTAATTTTTGAAGGAAATCCATTACTAAAGGGGAGATTGATTGCAACTGTCAGCCATTCACATTTCTGACAAAAGACAGTTTGTATGTTTCATTTAGTACATTTCCTTCCTTGTTGCCCTTTTTCCTTCTCCAGTTTCAGTGCCAGGATATCATCCTTCTTGATCCTTGGAATTCTAGACAAAAATTCCATGCAGTCCCAGTTTGCTAATTTTTATTCATAATTTGTCCTCCTTTTTTGAGTGCCTTGTATTTCTTCTTTTTAACTCTTTAGTTCAGCTTCTTTTTGTGTGATTCTGCTAACGAGTTGGTCATTAGTTGCATTATGAATCTGTGTGTTAATACCTGCTTTTGGAAATTGTTTTCAAGTCATACTTAATTGGTTATTGAACGTTTCAGAGTCTACCTTTCGGCGGAACATAATGTATTAAATATTACCCAGAAGTTTCTTCAGCTCGTAAAAGAATATGATGCTGTTGCATGATGGTTCTTGTCACTTCAAAACACTACAGCACGATTTTTGTTTTTATTTTCCAGCTTCACATGACTTTCTTCATGTTACTTCTACTCCCCAAACTTTTACAGCTTCAGAAATACCAGACACTGGTAAATAATAGTAATAGTATTTCAGAAGCATACCCTTTTGTTTGTTTGGTGCTGAAAAGTTTATTACTGCTTCCATGTTGATGATTTCAAGATGGTTATTCCATACTGCTTGCATTGGCTGTTGCCCTATGTGTTAGTTTTTCAAATCCTGTAATGGCATCCTCATTCCTGGGATCAGGCACAGCACAGGTTTAAAGCAAGACTGCAGTGAGCTTACATAGCCTGAATAATGCAGTATTGATCAGATGGGTGTGTCAGGAAAAGATTTAAATTTTGCAAGGCTTAGGACTATTACAGTCAAGTAAGATACAATACTTTTTAGTGATAATATTGTTTTCTTTCTCTCTTTCTGTCTGTTTTTCACTGTCCATATATATTTTGCTGTGATTTTTCCTACATATTGTCTAATAAGAAAGCAAACACATCTCAGGCGAGACCTATCTGACTAAGCTGTACTTTGGGTTACTGCTTTGGAGATAATTTGTTTTTTTTCCTGTAGCCTTTGATATGTGAGGATGCTTAAGTTTTTTAAGCATTACTTGAACAGGAACAAGTATGTGCATAAGAGGTGAGGGCAATGGGGGAGGTGTAGGAGGAGGTATAGGGGAAAGGAAGGCAGTTCATTGCCCAAAACTTGACTCTGAGCAATGCAGCTGTATTTTATTAAGTTCTTTGTTGTATAACCTACCAGTTCTTGGCATCCCAATACAGTTTTCAAGAGTTCAGTTTTGCTGCACTGTTCTGTAAAGCCTCCTACTCCCAGGCAATGATTTTAAATCAAGTTAGTTCATTCTGTTATATGGGATACCTGGGACCAAATCTGACTGAAAAAAATTGGCTGAAATTGAGAAACTGCATAGAGATGAGTGACTTAATGAAGTGATACCGAGAGACTTTAATCTCCTGAAATCACTATTTTTCCTAAATTTTCTGAAGAATTCTTAACTTAATGGAAAGATGTGGTATAAGTTGTAGAGCTCTTTTTTCAGGTGCCATTTAAGGCAAGTGCATGTAAAACTATATATACATTGTTTTTCAAACTCTTTGTGAACATTTACACACGTAGGAAAACTAGAATAACATCTTCAGCTAAGTGGTTAGTGAGGGTATTTAAAACACTTAATAAAAAAAGGTTAATTTTATAAATAAATAAATAAATACAAATTAAAAAATAATACTCTCCAGAGCAGTGGAAGGTAAAATTTCACTCCCCCAAATCTTCCTTCTTAATTTATTTACAGTAAGTTATTTCTCAGGTGTATTTACTTTTTTTTTTCCTGCAGCTAGAGATACTACGGAGTTGGAAATATCCATGCCCATAATTACTACAGAACCTCAGGTGTTAGAAACAGCACTGGGTAAAATTGATAAGATGGCTTTATTTAGTTGTAAAGATTTTCTTTTCATTTTTATCCTTGCTGCTATTTTTGGAAGCTTGTGTTGCTTTAGTTGTCACCATCCCAGTAATTCATACCACTTATTGCTGCCATTAACGAAATTCTCATCTGCACTCATCATTCATCTTTGTAGATGGAGGATTGGGGGCATAGAGGTGGGTTCCCTTTAGTTGGTTGGGTTTGGTTTCCTCGTTATTGAGGTTCCCAGCTGTGGACTTGCCTTTCTCACTTTTGGTTGTTTTTTTCCTGTGCTGAGAGAACTTAACTGTGAGAGGGAATTAAGCACTTAACATATATTACTGTGTAATGTTTCTGTGAAAAGGTTGTTTTGACTAGCTTTATATTGGCTAGCTTTATATTGGCTGGCCCACTGACTGTTTTCTGGATCAAAAGTTGTTTTCTTACTACCTGCAGTTCTTAATGTGCTAAGAATTATTAAGGAGTAGTAAGAATTCTCATTAGTATGAATAATTAGGTCACGTGGTTTCCGCATTGACTTCCTCACCAGCCTAACAGTTCATGAGACACAGTAATGCCCAGCTGATTTGCAAGCAAATTTCCCTGTGCTTCCATTTTAACAATGCAACATTTGTCTGCTGAGTCCTGTGCTATATCCGTAGTAGCTCCGAGGCAATTAAGCCTTTTAACACAAGATTATCTTTTTGGATTTAGGTGAAAGGAAGCCTCTTTCTTCAAGATCCACAACATCTGGCATGCCAGAAATGCCGCCAGTCTCAGCTGGTAATGACATCTCTCTTCATTGTAGTTCTCCTGACATCTAGGCTGTCTTCCAAAAGACACAGCAATGCTTTGCTAAATGGAGGGTTTATTCTGACTTGCTCTGTGTAAAAGTGTAACTGGAGAGAGAGAGAGATCAGTTGTATCTGCTGCAACATTTGAGAAATTTGGAATGATAAGATGAATTTTTCTTATGTCTGTAATGATCAGCTAGATTGTCCTGTGGGGTTGTTGTCCATTTTTTTGTGACGGAGTGTATATATATGGAGGCCTGTTACTTGGAATGGTTAAATAAGTGCTAACATGCCAAATTTGGTCCTTTGTGCATTGGATGCAAAAGCTTCTCCATAGGTGGAAAACGCTTTAGCTGCTGTTCTTAAGAATACCCCATGAGTTTTTAACCATGGGAAAATGCTGGTTAATGAGTCACTGAATGTTGCTAGAAAAGGTTCACGTAGAAGGGACTTGAACAGAAAGGTTTCAGTTTTCAAGGGTTGGGAATATCAAAAAATCCCAGAGAAATCACTAGCCACCATTCCCTTATTACCACCAACTTCATCTTTGTACATGTTTGAAAACCTTCATAAACAGTCTTCTCTCCCTTACATCTGGAGTCAAGGCCATGGTGTAGCAAAGATGCACAGTGCAAATGAGTACACAAAGACTAGATTTTACACTAGTTTTTGTATTAGGCTGTGTATTTTCTCTGTAAAAAATTAGGGTAAGACAGTATGAGTAAGTAACTTCAGTGAAGTTACTTATTCTTCAGTGTATAATGGAATGATGGACTGTACAAGTGTAAGTGGTTGAAATATGAGGTAGAATGCTGCAGAAAAATTGCCTTTGGTCACTTTTTCTGCAGGCATTTCTCTACAGAGTCATTGTGCCTTATTAGTGCCAGACACTCAGACGTCTGACCCATAGAATGAAGGATTTCATTGATTCTAGTGAAAAATGAGATCAGATCTTGAGTTCTGAATCCAAAGGTGGGTCTCTTGGCTTCCGTGTTCCCTCTGCAACAACTGTTGGCGTCTTTCAACAAAACGTAGGGAGTGCTTTGGTGAAGTAGTTATTTAGCCATTTTTCTGCTGATGGAGAGCCATTTAGCTACTGAGTTTCTAAGAGTGCTGTGTTAGTTTCAACCACGGCAAGACGACTGACTGCTGATCTAGTCACTGAGTCACAAGAGATTTGCAGGAGAAGGGACGTGTTGCCCTAAATATGGGTATTTGGGGTGCTGTGAACCGGTGTTGCTTGTACTGCTGTGGCAAGACTGTGCGTATATCTGAAGATCATTTCCATGTCTGACCGTAGCAGCCCAGAGACCGGACCTGGAGTCCACCTCATCTGCTTCGCCGGAAACCAGAAGGACTGTGATGGGTAAATAGCCAGTGATTGCCTTCCCACTTTGATTACTTTGGCAATGCTTTTCTCTGCAGCGATGAGCCTGTTAAAATATTTTGATGTCCTGAAAAGTGGGTCCATGATGCGGTTGGTCCCTTATGGCTCCTTATTAGAAATTGCTCCACTTGTAAGCTTTCTGCTGCCTTTTTGGGGGTTCCACTTCTAGGTTTCCTCTGTTATCTTAGGCTGCCTATGGCAGTTGAAAGACAGCATCATGGTGCTACGGGGAGTGATGCTGTGACGTGGAAGCCTGCCCCGAGCAGGGCCATGTCTCCATGTTTGTAGCTCTGTCTTGATACCACTCATGCGACAACAGCCTGTCTGAGGACCTGAAGGTGGGTTTTGTGTTTGATCTTAGCTACTCGAAGACCAAGGCTGAAATCCACCACTTCTTCCTCCCTGGCAACCCAGCAAACTGTGATGGGTAACTAGCAAAACATCATCTTTCTCCGTTTTCCCCTCTCTGTCTCCCTCCCCATCACGCCTCTCACCACAAACCACCTGGCATCCTTGTCATCTTCCATGGAGAGTATGAAGTTGGTGCAGCTTGGCTTGCCAAAGCGCTCGCCACACTTGTTGTGCGATTCTGTTGTTTGATCCCATGCTTTTGCCATTGCTGACGAGCATTTTCTGCAGGGCCTGAGTGACAGCTTGCGTAGAAACCTATTATCGCACCTTGCCTTCAGCTGCCATTCCCCTGCTTCTTTGTGTTTTGGTAGCGGGTCTTTCTTTCTCTGACACATTCAAATATGACAGTGTTCTTAAGAGGCAAATTCCATCTGGGCTGGCACGAGAGAACAGCACTGCAGTTCAGCTGCCCGCCAGGGTTTCCTTGTCAAAGGGTGCAGCTATTGGTTGCTTCACAGCTGACTTTCAAGGCGGCCGGTTGTCATCTGCCCACACCTTTACATTGCCATTGCCTGGAATTGGGGATGCTCTGCCCTACTAGTGCTTTTGAGGTCACATTAGTGTTTTAAGAACGATGCCTCTTTTCAGCTTCTGGTGAGTCACGGCATGTTTCTTCAAGTCTCAAAACAGCGGGAGCCTTTGGCGCCTGGCCGTGCTGCCGACCTAATTTGGTAACGATATTTCTTGCAGATCTGGTAACAATGCAAGACGGGAATTGTCCCAAGAGGCATTACTGTGCTTTTAGCTGAACTGTTGTTTCTCTTGAGCCTACGTTGAGGTGAAGCATAGGTGTAGAGATGAAACTGCCGTACGTGAAAAGCTGTATTTACTTACGGTATTGGATACGGCCCTTGGCGACAGTGGCTGGAGATGCTCGTGCCAGTAGCTTCTTTCACGTTGGCAGGTGTACAAGACCAGTCCTGGGGCCTGGCAGTATGTTTTGGCCCATGAGGTAACAAATGCATTACGTGAGCAGGCTGCTAAGCCTACAAACCTGAAGTTGAGTCCAAGTTAAAAGCGTAATGAACCATATTAAATGTCTTGCAATGTTATTGTGGCACTTTTGCCTGTAGTAGTCTTGCTTTCATATCAGCTGAGATATACCATGTACTTCAGGGTCTTTTCCAGTGAAGTTACATTTCTTGCCTTGCATTACTTAAAGGACATTTCTTAACTTTCTTGTTTTTACAGTGGAGAAATCAGATACTTGTAATTACAACAAAACATATAATTTTGGCTGTGCTAAGGATATTTCTTTCTCTTTGCCTGTCTGGTGATGTTGTCTGGTTTGCTTTTTATGTTCTTTCACTTTTGCCATTTTTTTAAATTGGATTTGTTTCAGTATCATCATCTTGTAAATTTGCTTTCTCTTTGCCTCCCTTTGCCCAGTGTTCTTGAGCTTTTTCAGTCTTACATTCCTGCTAACCTCATGGGTATTTTTTTCCATTCTACTTGTGACGTTTAATTTTTTGCATCATATTTATGTATTTTTACACACCTTTGCATATTAACCTTTTTCTTTTTTAAATTTTGCTTATTTTGCAGAATATATTTTTATGTTTCTTCAGTTCCTTATTATTCGGACACTAAACCATTGAGTCCATGGTTGCAGAAGATGCCGTGGTGCGATGGTTCGTGTATCTTTTAAATGATAAATCACAATTTTTTTTCCAGCCTCACATGACTTTCTTTACGTTACGTCCACTCCCCAGACATCTACATCTGCAAAAATGTCAGAGCAAGAGACTGGTAAATGGCATTTGTTTTATTTCCAATCCTCAATCTTTCTTGATATTTAAGCAGTACTATTCCAGTGTTTGTTATTTGTCCTGGCTTTTTAATGTTCCCTGCAGTGATCTTCTTTTGTTTATTAAGGCTTCATGTTATTTTTAATAATTGCCAGTGTCCCCCAGTTCTATACTCAAGTAAGGGATCCTGATATGATTGGGCTATTTCAGGGTGGTATCATATTACTGGAGGGTTGTGGAGGGGAGAGTAGGGCAGAATTTAGCAGATGAGAGGAAATTGCCGAGCTTTGATGAATTTTGGGTTGTCAGTATAGCAGTTATCCTTTGGGGAGGGAATGTTTTGTCCTTAGCTAGTAGACACTTTTTGAAGAGATTTGTTGGTTGAACATTTGTTTCCTGTTACAACTTTTTATAGTCTCTAATATTCAAAAGACTGCTGCGGTACAGCATTCTATTATTAAAAATTATTTTTACAGTTATTTCTGTTAATTTATTATTTGTCCCCCTGTATTTATAGAGAATATAGTTTTTTAGGCAGAATATGTGCATTTGTATTTGAGCATGAGATTTTTCCCAGAATGCGGTCATAAGAAAAATTAGAGGGTTGCTGTGAGGTTCTCATGTGTGTTTCTGTTCATGGTAGGATGATTTAAGCAAGTGATGTTTTATTACATCATTATATCAAACATCATTCTCTTTCTGGGGACCAACGTTAAAATCGGTTGTCTTGATTCTGCAGTATACTATGCTGAGACAACAAAAGCATATACGAAGCTGGCTTCTGAGTGAAAAATTAGTTGAAGCTACTTCTTCATCACCTCTTGATATGTTTACAAGTGGTGCTCAGTATTGTAGGGGCAATGAGCATTAATCCTTTTGAATGTACTTACATAAGCGCTATACAATGCTTGTGTGTCAAAGATGCATGTCTTTCAACCTGATTGAAATATCTTTATAGAATTGCTGAACACACACAGATTACATGGAAACATAGGACTGTGGATGCTCCACATTTCCTAAATGTACAGACACAACATGAGGGGTCTCGGAAAGGATTTGATCCTTAAAATTAAGTGCACAGGTTCAAAAGTGCTGGGTGGTATGAACTGTAAATTACTTAAAGAATAATAAGGCTGTGTTTCTCTGATCGGGATGTTTGAAGTAGAATATAATCTCAGATAATGTAAAATTAATTCAGGCCTGCATTTTACACTCATTTGCACTTTTGTACTCTTATTTTATTTGTGTAGCATTAGTAGAATAGGTGGCTGAATTGCTCTGAAATCAGTTTGGTTGGTTATCCACTGTGTGCAGGGTTGAGTAGCTGCCCAAGGTACAAAGCAGCGGTGTATAAGACCTTGAAGTCTTCAGTATAAAACAGCTGCATATCTTTTTTGGTCCTTTCAATTTACATGTTCCACCTCAGTGCTGATGATTTTTCATTTTAATAATTCTAAAACTTATTAAATAGACAACTTCTTGTATTTATTGCTATATTGGTTAAGTGCAACTTAGTAAACATAGCTACAGAAAAACTTAATTTGTTAGCAATCTGTTTGTGAGAGACAGTGCGATCTAAAATCCTAACACGAAAATTACATACTTCTCTATTACAGTAACTATTCAAGCACCTTTCAAACCTGTTGCATCTGACAGCAGTGAAGTGGAATTGGGTAAATGATCATTAACATCTTTTGTCATTTGGAGCTTAGTTTATTACAACATACACACAGTATTCATGTTTTCCCTGTGTTATTTGTTAATAATAATAATAATAACTGTTATTAAACTTTCATCAGTATTTTTTTTTCTTTGTCATCACAGATCAATTTAGAAAAGTCTTAGCTTTTATCTATTGCAGAATTCACACTGAACACAATAAACATGATGCAGCTGTGCTAATACTCCATGGGTGGTCCTGACAGCCTGCCTCTGCGTGAATGCAGTATTTTTGTTTCCTTTTTAAGTTGAGAACTCTTATTTTATCCAAGGTCATTTCAGTCAAATCAAACTGTCTTCATCAGATGGAAGACTTTTAGCAGCTAGTCGAGTGTGACTTTACTGCTCTCTGCAGCGTGTTCTCTCAGAACTACCACAGCATTCTCTCTTGATGTAAAGAATCAAGCTCCTTAGATTTCTTATTACTTGTCCTTTGACTTTAATCAGTCACGAGTGTTCTTAACATCAAGAGCACCTACCCTTTTTTCACATACCACTGCCCATAGACATAGACTATGTTTCTTTCATGCCGGCTGCATATTTTTTCTAATGGAAATGGTGATCTTAGTGATCTGATAGAATCTGGGGTTTTTGCATTTGTGTTTTCGTTAACATGTTATCATAAAAACATGAAGGCATTTTTAAGCCATTTTCCACTGAAGGATGGTCTTTCTCAATAATCCTGTGTATATCAAAGTAACTTTGTCACAGTTGTGGGGAAAATCCAATCCCTGGGCAAAATATGAATTTGACTATGTTCAGGAAAGTGTTTTGATACCACCTGTGTGAAGACTGTCTGCCTCAGGATCTCAAGACTTCTTCTGTTTTGTTAGCTGTTTTGTTAGCTTCCCAGAGACCAGCTTTGATCAACATCTTTTTTTTACCTGGTAATCAGATGTATAGCAATAGCTAAATAGCACTTACTTGCATTATAGTTTCCACTTTCTCATCACTGCCCTGGACTGTAGTTAAGACCAGAAGTCATTATCTTTAAACAAAATGTGTCTCTTGGGTTTCTTGTGCAATACTTTAATGTCAACTGTTTCTTTTTATTGGCAAGTAGAAAGCATTCTGCTCAGACTGAACAACTGAGGAACATACTTGTGTATTACTGTAAGCAGTTTCATGTAGGTTTAGTTCTTATTCAGAATTTTCTCTACCTAAGCTCTTCTGAAGGATACAAATTCTGTGTCTTGGAAATGTAATAGATATGAGAATACCACTGTGGTCGAACTAATGTTCTACCCGTACCACAGGAGACATCAGCTTGGTTGTTCTGTCAGTCATCCTAGAGCTGACTCTCAGGCCGTTTAATGTCTTGATTTCTGTTTGTATCTTTGTTTCCTTTTACAGAACAGCTCCTGCCAGCTAAGTACTGTAGTATTTTAGTGGCTTTGATGCCACTGCAGCTTTTAAAACTCAGACTCTCTTTTCAGCTTCTGATGAAACACTGCCTGTTTCTTCAAGATCCACAGCATTTGCTATTCCAGAAATACCATCAACGAAATCTGGTAATGACATTTCTTGAAAATGTAATTTTATTAGTGTTAGGAATTCTCACAAGAAATGTCCGTATACTTTCTGGTTGTATTGTTAATTTACATTTCTTTACCTTGGGGTTAATATTATTACAGGAAGAAGGTGGTATATTGCTGCATTTGGGATAATAGCGTTGAAATAGGCTTTTAGGATTATCATGACACAGAATAGTGGAGTATTACAGTTACCTTATTTTTTCAGTACTTTCATATTACACACAAATTACAATTTTTCTGGAAGTTTTAAGGACAGAGATGACTCAGATTATCATTATTTATTTGTACTTTGGTTGAACATTAATTTACTCATACTATAATTACTGATTTACGTCAATATTGAGCCCTGCCCCGATTCAGCTGTCTTGATTTTGCAAAAGTGCTCTATCAACAGATTCCCTGAAAACAGTATAACTACCAGCAGCCACCAGTGGATAGTTATTCTAAATAGATAAATAAATAAATAACACTACTTTTATCACTCATAATACTCTATTTGTGCAGTGGAATTTCCCTAAAATCTTTTGCTTCAGAATTGTGGTTACACAAATATTCATTGTGATAAAGGGTGATTTGACAGGTTCAAGCTGAACATGGTATTGGTTTGAGTTGGGTTTTGTACAGTAACTGTTCGAATACCTTTGCAACCTGTTACATTTGACTCAAGTAAAGTGGAACTGGATTAATTATTATGACATTTTCTTGATGTCTAATATGATAATTTCTCAGACAAGCACCAATATATTTTTCTTTTACTGGCTTCTGGTTGCAAAAACTTACTCTTCAGCCTCTTTTATTTCAGGTTTTAGGACAAGTTCAAAAGCCTCTCAACAGCTCATGTTTTACAGAATGCATGTATATTGTGGTTAGGTTAATGTTAATGATTCTGACAATTTTTCTGTCTCTCTGTCAATGCAATAGTTCCTTTTTTTCTAAAGCTGAAAATTTTATGCAACTTCATGCTGTCTCAAGTTGTTTGCACTGTGAATGTTCATTTAATGGAATTTTTTTCAGCATCTAGCATACTGGATATGCCCCTTCCAACCTCAGTTATGCTGTGTTTCACTGATTCTGTGATACTGCTTTAGGCTGATTCCACAGGCTTTTGTTATGCAGTGAAGCATTGCCACATGACTTTTAAAAATGCGGGGTAGCTGGATTTAATGTGTACCCACATTGCACCAGGTGTGTTTATAAACTAAATGATGAAGTTTCTAACTTTGATGTTTAGTAGTGAGCTTTTGTGTGCAGACAAAACAATGCTTCTTGTAACTGAGCTATTAATTTCCTCTGCGTCTTTGCCTAAAGAGGTCATCTACAGGCTTTTTTCCATGCTGGATGTATAAGTTTTCCAACCTGTGTGCTCAAAGTCATGTTTTTAGGTTGAATTAAGCCCTGATTCGTAACCTTATGCCTAATTTCTAATGTGAAGGCATGCTGTATCAAAATAATATTGGGTATTTGCAGCTCCTTATTTAAAAGACTTATCTTGAACATCCAAACTGAAGTGTAGGGAGAAAGGGTTTGCTGTCAGCTGTTGCTATTGGATAGAATTTTAAAATCAGATGCAGACAGCTGGCCTTGTAACAAATGCCTCAAAATTAGATGTTACGTATCAAAAAAACCCAACAAAACACAAAAAAACCCAAACCCATAAGACAAAGAACAGAGTAGGCTACCGAAAATATCGATTGGCAGTGTGTATACAAGAAATCTAAAATAAATTTAGACCTTCAGACCTGCTAATAAAGGCCCAAAACCACCTTATCTAAAGACTGATCTCACTCATTGTTTCAAGATTGTTTTCATATTTAATCTTAGCTACCCAGGGACCAGGCCTGAAATTCACGTCATCCCTCTGTGGAAACCAGAGGGAGCGTGATGGGTAAATAGTATATAATTTCATTAGTTTTCCATCCCTTGCCTTCACTTCCATTGGCTGTGGACAGTGCTAAGACTCATTCAATCACAGTGCTTTGAAAACTACTTGATGCTAAGATTTTTCTTTTTTTTTCCTTTTTTCCCCTCTCTCAACTCAGCCATTTCTGTATAATCAAAGCTGAAAAATAAGTTACCACACTGACTAAATAACAGTCTACAAAAAGATCTCTGCTAGGATATGTTACCTTTAATTTTCTTCTGGTAGTTGCAATTTTCTTTCAAAGACTAGTTCCTTAAAAAAAACGGCCAGTGAGAAGAATTCTACCTAGCATGAGATGCCAGAATTGACCCTACTTTATTTCACACCAGCTTTAGTGTTTATGTAACACCTCATTTCACAGCTGATCTTCAAAGCTGCTGCCTTCTTGCTTGATCTCACATCAGTGTAATCTTGAACTGCCCAACAGCTGCTTTCCAAATACTGTGGCTCTAAAGCCACTTCGCATTTTAACTCCAGATTTTCTTTCAGCTTTTGATGAAAAGCAGCACATTTCTTCAAGATCTGAAACATCTGGCATCCAAGAAATGCTGTCAGCTGTACCTGGTAATTACTCAAAAATGTGATTTTTAGATAGAAATTGTAACAGAGATTTCATCATACTTTTGGTATATTGTTAGTTAAGTTTAACATGAATCAGAGTAACTGGAGAACTGTCATAATTAATTTGCTCTCTCAAATACCAGACTAACTTAGGAAGTTTTATATGATGCTCTAAAACAGTAAGTACTCTCTTCAAATTTTGGTCTACATTCCTAATATATTTGCCAGTCTGTATTGCTGTGCTTGATCATAATAGGCTTTGACATGTCTTATTAGGTACAGTAGCATTGTCTTTTTAAGTTGCAATACTGCAGATGGGTAAGAGTGAAAGCTTATATAAGAAGTTTTGTTTAAATCCCTGAACAAAAGTATTCTAATGGTTGAAAGTGTTGAGTAAGTCCCATAGAAATAACAGGATCAATAGCAATGAATATGTAGGCTTCAAAATAGTGGAGAATGGACCCTTAAGTCCTTTCATTTGAATATATTTAAAGTAGTTATCTTAGTTAGACATTTTGCTGCCAGTAGGTGAGACAGCATACGTCCAAGGCTTATAGAAATAACAGCATGCTTGTCACGTGTATTGCTGTATTGCCGAAGTACAGCTTTTTAAACTAAACTGCACAACATTGTAATTAAAGAAAATATTTGCAACAAATTGATCTTGAGCTGGCGCTTTTACGGTAGATGTGATGCTTTCAGACACACTTGAAACCTGTTTTACCAGACTGCAGTAAAATTAAACTGGTTGGATGATGGTATTTTCTGGGCATTTAAATTACTTACACTTATTAATATATAATAATCTAAATTATATAGTTTTCCTGTTCTTCCTTGCTAACATTTATTCTTTAGGATTCTTCTACTTCCTGTGTTCAGAAAATAAGCTAAAACTTACCAGTGCCTTACAAAATGACACTGAACAAATGCAGTTTTATCAGTGCTCAAGGTTCTGCTTGTTTTACTGTCCCTGCATGAAGAATTATTTCATTTACTTTCAGTAATTACAATTCCATCCAAAGCCTATTTCAAGCTGTTGCCAGAACTCCCTTGCAGTAAAAAGTGGACCAAATGGGTATTTGAAAGGAAACTTTCAGTAGCTGTCCAACTGCCTGTAATTGCAGGTTAATGGGAAAGCTTGCAGATTCCAACTAAACATTCTTAAAATCAAGAAATGGAGATGAGTTAAGTTCCATGCATTTATTCTTCAGAGCTATTAATCAGTGTTTATCATTAATGCATCTTCCATACTGAGCAGTAACTTATGATCAAGTGCCTTAACAGAAAGTTTCTGTAGCAATTTTCTGTATACTGATATAATAGCACATCCAACTTCAATTCTTTATTCTGCATGCTTTGCCTATAAAGAAAGTTATACTGCACTCTTTTCAACTGAAAGGGATCAATTTCCCAACACTTACAGTTTTTAGGAGAAAGGAGAAAATCATGCCTGATCTAGTCTGGAATTCAACATAAACATTTCCATGCAAAGATAAGTCCCAAGTTTAAAGGGGAATTAAAAATGTCATTAAATATGATAGTAATGTTTAATTAATATATTCTAGGCATAGGCTTGGTATGAAGTGGGAATCATTAGCATGTACAGTTGTTTGTATTTAAAGGACTTCCTTGGAATAAACTAAGGAATTCTGGGTTTTAGTTTTACATGTGTGTGTTGGGGAGGGGAGGACGGGGGAGAGAAGAGAGTGAACAGAAGGATCTTTCAACTAAAGGAAGGTGAGTAAGTCCAGCCACACCATGAGGACTGCAGTGAAATACTTTCTAATGTGTTATTTCTCCTGGAGAGTTTCTATTAGTGATCTTAATGATCTCTCTTAAAAATCTGTTGTTTAGCTGGTCACTTGTTTATTAGTTGTTTTTAGCAAATGTTTACTTGCCAAGGTTCTTCGAGCCTGTTTGAACTCTTCCTCATTTCTTGAAGACTGTTCAATGACTTCACATTTATTGCGCTCTACGGAGCTGCACAACCCAAAAAACTAATGTGTTTATTCAGGTTATGAACAATACTTTCTAGCTAGACTTACTTTTTTCCTTTAAAACCACAGTGTTATTACTTGTGCAGACTGCCTGTTTCAAGATGACTTTCATACCTGATTTAGCTACATAGGTACTGGGCCTCAAGTCTACCTCTCATTCTTTTTGGAAACTAGACAAACAGTGATAGGTAAGCAATGTGGGATTCCATTTTAGTTTTCATCACATTGCCACTTCTTTCCTTTTTTTCTGCTGTGAACACATTTGCTTCCAAGTCTGAATGGCAAGCCTGTTAAAGAACTGTTTTGTGTTAATTGGTTCTTGATCAGCAGCTAGAAAGCATTTTTGGTATGAAGTGCTAAAGGACCGGTCTTTTATACCAACTCGTAACAATTTCATTTTTCTGTTGGTGTAATTTAAACTCTAGAAAGTGTAAAAGAAGGTGATTCTTAGGAGTTCTGTCTAGCATCAGATACTGCATCCTGTTGCCATCCCATTGGGCTGCATATCTTTCTCTTCATTCACATAGTACAGAGAAGACTTTTAACTGTTCAGTATCTTGCTTGTGTTTGCAGTTACATCATCTTGAACAACACAGGCTGTGCTGGGTAGTGTGTTATGCTATCCCAGCAACAGTGAGATTCCGCTGCGTTTTAAATCCAGATTTTCTTTTCAGCTCTTAGTGAAACACAGATAGTTTCACTATTCATGTCTAAAGCATCTGGAGTCCCAGAAATAGCATCAGTCCAATCTAGTAATGACATTTCATGTAAACTGAGTGTTCTTGACAGTGAGGAATTATCAGAAGAATTGCCATTATGCTTTTGGTGAAATGTTGGTTTAATTTTCTTTACTTTGGGGATGACAGCAACTGCAAGATAAAAATTCATCAGGTACTACTTTCGTTTAACATGTATGTGACGTTTACAATGCTGGATTATGATTTTTTTTTTCTTGGTTCACTTTTGCAAAACTAATTGGTACTATTACCCATAATTGCCATTGACCAATTATATGTTACTTAATGTAATAGAATTTTACAGTAAAATGTCCTGGGCACTTCTGTGCCTGTGAAATACTGTGAGGCTGGTAATCAAACTTTAACCTCTGCATTATATGCAGAATATCCTGATACAGATAACTACTCTATTACTTGAAGTTATACTGCTTTTTATTTTATATTTATTTTGCTATTATTATAGTGAAGTTTTGTGATTATTGGTGTTCTAGAAATCTTCCTGATCAGTTATAATGTTGGGGGAGGAGGGGGTGATGTGTGTAGGAAATTCTCTTTGTAGATTTGTTTTCTGTTGACTGTTCATGTCCACTTGTGTTGTTCAAGTTGTAAATACTGCAGTTGTGTAGAACATTCAAGTGTATTTCACATGAAGGAGGACTCTTAAGCTATGCTGTAGTGACAAAATTCTTATGAGGGAGACGAAAGATAGCACAGTGGGCATTACAAACCCAAGATCATTTTTTTAAAAAATATCTCAAGTCTTGGTAGTCCAGATATGTCTAGGAGAAATAAGAAGTATGTTTATTTGGGGAGATAAAAGGTTTGTCGGCCTTCTGCACGTATCCTAAAGAATCAAGTCAGTTTCTTTAATATTTTTCTTCCTCTATAGGACAAATTTAATGCTGAACACAGGAACTCTCCTTTTCTTCTTTTGGTATCTGAACCTTGTCTTCTACTGCAGACCTCTATAGATATTTGCAAGTGTTCTATAGTATTCCCCTGTACACTAACAAGCAGGTACTCTATTTTATATTTGCCATCTTAACTGCTGTGTTTAACAGTTCTTTAACTCAGTGCTTGTAAAGGTGAGAATATTGGCAGGGTAATTCAGAAAACATATTTGTGGAGCTCTTGTTATTCCCATTTTTCAGCAAACAAAATGAAGATGGAGAGGACAGTAAATAGCCCAGAGCCACAGAGAAGTGTGTAGTCAAATGGACCATTAAAAGGGAGAAATTCCTGAAACTCTTTCAGTCCATCCCCCTGACAATCAAGTCTACTAACTTCTATTGCATTTTTGAAGGTTTTTGTTTGTTTAGACTGGAGGAGTCTAACGGAGTTCTTTCAGAACAAGAATTCCATGTTTGAAATTCTCTTTTTGTTAGTCCATCAAATTTGTGGACTTCCACTTTTCCAGTAATGTGTTCTTACAAGTCTGATGGCACTTTCAAAATTTTCTGGGGTATCTACTCTTTGACCTATCTTCTGCTTGTGTTAAGAATTTGCTCTATGCTTTTATAAGAAACTCTCTTTTTTCCCAATAATATGTTCTTACACAAGTAAAGGGATTTTTATCATCATCTTTGCATTTCATTTGTCATTTGCATATCTGTTCACTAATTTCTGGAAAATAAATGTGACTCTTCTTTTAGCTCATGCTTGTCTCACTGTGTGGATATGAGACTCTGTCTCTTTAAAGTACTTCATACCTCTTCAGGATGAAAACCTGCTCCTGTAAATTAAGGAGATGCTGTTCCTTTAGAGATCCTTACAGATTTTGGTTAAGAAAGCACAAGTTGTTTTTCTTACAGTATTTGGCTCAACTCTTGATGGAAATCCTTATTGAGTTTACCTGTATGCATTTTTCAATCAGAGCTAGTTAATTGTTTTTCAGATTAAATATAAGGTGGTCATTTCCAAAACTTGACAATATCTTTGATGCGGACTGCAGTTCTGGCTGCATATCCGTTGAATAGTTCTCAGTTTCTAGTTTGAAAATATTTGTTTGATGCTAGAAAATGGATTTTGGGATCTGTCATTTACTGCAGTTAAAAGGCAGCTCTGGAACATCATGACTGCCATTATTGTCTTCTAGGAGCAGTGTTTAGCCAGTGGTTGGGTTTTTTTGGTAATACAGAATGACAAAAAATTGATGTATGATTTATCTGGTAGGAAAAGTATACCTGAGAAACCACAATTTAAATACTGGTTTATTTGGATATGATTAAAGTGGTGCTTTCATGCACACAGAGAGACTGCCATAACATCTCAAGATAGTTTCCATGTCTGATCTTAGCTCTCCCAAGACCGGTCCTGGAGCCCTCATCTTCTCCTCTGGAAACCACAAGGACAGTGATGGGTAAACAGTGATTCCATCATCATTTCAATCATTTTGGCAATAGTTCAATATGAAAAGCATTATTTTAAAATTCAGTCAAAACCTGTCAAGGTTTTTTTTCTTGTTAGTGGCAATGCCAAATGTGTCAGTGAAGTGGTTAGTCATTTATATAAATGATAACAAGGAGATACTTAAATGTTAAGCTTCTCAATCCCTCTTCATAATTTTCTGCTTTATAGGCCTTGTTCGCTAAAAGGTTAACTGTTTGTATTCTACATTAACTCAGCTAGGCCACCCTGATTTAGAAATGGAATAATACTGTAGTGAATGCAAATATTTATGTAAAAAAGCTGAATATAATATGGGCTTCATTCATTTAAAACTCTGTACTGACACTGCTTTGAAAAACACTGTTCATCCGTACTATCTGAAGGCAGTTTTCTGGTTTAATCTTAGTTACTCTGAGACCAAAGCTGAAATCTACTTCTCCTTACCTTGCAAGCCAAGGAACAGTGGAGGGTAAATATGATATTTTTATTTTTTCTTTTCCTGTGCCATCACTTGACATAATTTTCATCTGCTTTGAGCAATACCTAGGTTTGTTAATGCACTTTGGCTTGCGAAAACACTTGCCATACTAATGACATGATTCTCATGTTTGAACCTCTGCTTTTTTCCATCACTTGAAAAATCATCTTTTTCAGGGACAGCTGACATAATGAATTTGTTAAGCAATGCCTGTGTGTATCTAGATGCAGTTTTTATTTTGAAAATTCTTTCTAGAATGCAATATTCCAATATGGCAGAAAAACAATTTTACTTCCTCTTAGTCTTGCTATGGATGTGGTATAGCTGTCCAATAGATTCCTTACAGGACATCAATTACTTTTTCCTCTTCCGTTTCACTAACTTGAGCACTGAAGTTCAAGCTTCATCAATAGGCATGTTAACTCATTGGCTTAGAGACTAACCTAAAGGAAGAATGGGGATTTTTAGACGTCATGGGGAATGGTGAGGCCTTTCATGGGAACGGTGAGGCATTATATAGTCTGCTCTTTTGTAATAATACTAATGATGATGATTCTAATAACAGTGACAATAACAGTGAGAAAATACATTTTTGCAAAAATTACTGGCCTTCTAAGGAGAGTTGGAGTTATGACTGAATTTTTTTTATCCTATTATTGATAGGATAATGTGCAATTTATTCCTTCATGCTGGCGTTAGGAAGGATTTAGTATTTGTAGTTGCTTGTGTTTGAGAGGTACCCACCACATGTCATCTTGAGTTCTGAATCCAAAGGTGGGTCTCTTGGCTTCCGTGTTCCCTCTGCAACAACTGTTGGCATCTTTCAACAAAACGTAGGGAGTGCTTTGGTGAAGTAGTTATTTAGCCATTTTTCTGCTGATGGAGAGCCATTTAGCTACTGAGTTTCTAAGAGTGCTGTGTTAGTTTCAACCACGGCAAGACGACTGACTGCTGATCTAGTCACTGAGTCACAAGAGATTTGCAGGAGAAGGGACGTGTTGCCCTAAATATGGGTATTTGGGGTGCTGTGAACCGGTGTTGCTTGTACTGCTGTGGCAAGACTGTGCGTATATCTGAAGATCATTTCCATGTCTGACCGTAGCAGCCCAGAGACCGGACCTGGAGTCCACCTCATCTGCTTCGCCGGAAACCAGAAGGACTGTGATGGGTAAATAGCCAGTGATTGCCTTCCCACTTTGATTACTTTGGCAATGCTTTTCTCTGCAGCGATGAGCCTGTTAAAATATTTTGATGTCCTGAAAAGTGGGTCCATGATGCGGTTGGTCCCTTATGGCTCCTTATTAGAAATTGCTCCACTTGTAAGCTTTCTGCTGCCTTTTTGGGGGTTCCACTTCTAGGTTTCCTCTGTTATCTTAGGCTGCCTATGGCAGTTGAAAGACAGCATCATGGTGCTACGGGGAGTGATGCTGTGACGTGGAAGCCTGCCCCGAGCAGGGCCATGTCTCCATGTTTGTAGCTCTGTCTTGATACCACTCATGCGACAACAGCCTGTCTGAGGACCTGAAGGTGGGTTTTGTGTTTGATCTTAGCTACTCGAAGACCAAGGCTGAAATCCACCACTTCTTCCTCCCTGGCAACCCAGCAAACTGTGATGGGTAACTAGCAAAACATCATCTTTCTCCGTTTTCCCCTCTCTGTCTCCCTCCCCATCACGCCTCTCACCACAAACCACCTGGCATCCTTGTCATCTTCCATGGAGAGTATGAAGTTGGTGCAGCTTGGCTTGCCAAAGCGCTCGCCACACTTGTTGTGCGATTCTGTTGTTTGATCCCATGCTTTTGCCATTGCTGACGAGCATTTTCTGCAGGGCCTGAGTGACAGCTTGCGTAGAAACCTATTATCGCACCTTGCCTTCAGCTGCCATTCCCCTGCTTCTTTGTGTTTTGGTAGCGGGTCTTTCTTTCTCTGACACATTCAAATATGACAGTGTTCTTAAGAGGCAAATTCCATCTGGGCTGGCACGAGAGAACAGCACTGCAGTTCAGCTGCCCGCCAGGGTTTCCTTGTCAAAGGGTGCAGCTATTGGTTGCTTCACAGCTGACTTTCAAGGCGGCCGGTTGTCATCTGCCCACACCTTTACATTGCCATTGCCTGGAATTGGGGATGCTCTGCCCTACTAGTGCTTTTGAGGTCACATTAGTGTTTTAAGAACGATGCCTCTTTTCAGCTTCTGGTGAGTCACGGCATGTTTCTTCAAGTCTCAAAACAGCGGGAGCCTTTGGCGCCTGGCCGTGCTGCCGACCTAATTTGGTAACGATATTTCTTGCAGATCTGGTAACAATGCAAGACGGGAATTGTCCCAAGAGGCATTACTGTGCTTTTAGCTGAACTGTTGTTTCTCTTGAGCCTACGTTGAGGTGAAGCATAGGTGTAGAGATGAAACTGCCGTACGTGAAAAGCTGTATTTACTTACGGTATTGGATACGGCCCTTGGCGACAGTGGCTGGAGATGCTCGTGCCAGTAGCTTCTTTCACGTTGGCAGGTGTACAAGACCAGTCCTGGGGCCTGGCAGTATGTTTTGGCCCATGAGGTAACAAATGCATTACGTGAGCAGGCTGCTAAGCCTACAAACCTGAAGTTGAGTCCAAGTTAAAAGCGTAATGAACCATATTAGTGTATCCTTCCAGCTGAGATGCAGTTGAATTTTAGGTTCCCAGATGTGCTGGCCTTGTTTCTTCGTGTCTCAGTCTAAGTGGTGGAAACTAATTCCGAAGTGTGTTTTTGTGTAACTGGAGAAGTCTTCTATTTTTGTCATCTGAGTATGATGTACTTCAAGGTCTTTTGCAATGATGCTGCAATTCTTGCCTTCATTAATCGTTGTAGGATCCCTCTACCTTCTGTTTTACAAGAAAATGCTTTCTGTGTATCAGAAATCATACATCTCTCCTCTGTCACCTCTATTTTTAAACAGTATTTTCAAACCAGTTTTTTTTGTATGTCACATCTTGTCCTGAAAGACATAAGCAAATCTTTGTCTTTCACCTCTTTAGTTAATTTTTATCTTTTCTTTTTTCGTATTTTTCTGTCTGATGTCTTTGAGCATTTCTTCATATTTCTTGCAACAGCTTCTCCAGCATTTGCATCACCAGTGCATCTTCACACATTCACATTAGAAAATCCATTCCATGTGTATGTGATATTTTTTCCAGTCTGAAGTCCCTAGCTCCTTAGTAATGATTTGAAACCTGTTCACTCTGTAAGATCAGATGATGCCAAAAAAATTTTTTTCTTTTGTTTTGTTTTCCAGCTTCACTGGACTCTCATCATGTTACTTTCCCATCCCAAACATCTGTATCTGCAGAAATATCAAATATAGAGACTGGTAAATTTTGTTTATAATACTTCAATAGCTTAGTATTTGTTTTTGCATCAGTAATGTTACGGTTACAGGCTGTTTGCTCTTACTGCTTGGTGTTGTCTGAAACAGAATTTTGTCGGCAGTGTTTGGTAGGTAGGCTCTATAACTAAATTATGATATTCTGTGGCATAGGGTCAAATAAAAAAACCTGACAGGAATCAGTATTGGTTTGGGTGGCTTTAATCTGTCAAATATAAGGACCACTAGCTAGATGGAGTCATTATCAGTTACGAAGATCTATTCTCGATTGGGAGATTTTACCCTGGGCAATTTTTTGTTAGTCACACCATACATATTTTTTTTTGCAGTTTTCTCCATTACTAAGCATTTTTTTTCAAGTTATGTTATGTTATGTTGGAACTTTTCTTACTGGGCCATAGCTATCCAAGTTTAAATTTGTATTCGTAGCAAAGGTAAGAATGTGCAAGAGATGAGAAGGAAAATTATCCTACACTTGACAGTCAATATTTCAACAGTATTGTTTTGAATTTTCTGCCTCACCTTCTGGCTCTTCAGTATGTCACAAAATTTGTGTTAATTTGTATTATGTCAGTTTAATTTAAATGACAAATTACATGATGTGTAGTATATTAAAACATGTAACTCAAAATACTGGCTTAAACTGAAACAAGCAAAGTGTTAGCAATAGAAATACCTGGTTGTAGAAATTCATATTAGTATATATTTTAAGTCTGTAGGTCTCTTTCTACAAATGCAGGTGAAGTCAAAAGCACAGTTTTTTTGATATTACATGTGCACAGATCAATTGACTCCTGTTGATAAGTCTGCTTTTAGGGGGACTGCTATTTCTGTCAGCGTGTGTCTGTTAGGTGCATCTTATTTTTTCAAAACTTTGAGGTTTTGCTTATTTCTTTGCAAGCTGGAAATCTTGTGAAACTGTATTATAGTGGTGTTGGCATCTTGTAAAGCGGTGTTAAGCAATCTTATTTTTTCTGATTATCACCACCACCACCCACCCACCCCCTCACCCTCACACCCCACCCCCCTGCCATTTCTGCACCAATATGAATCTGTCTCTCAGGGTTATTTACGTTTTTCTGCAGTTACAAGTTCAACGGACGTGGAAAAATCTATGCCTCCACTTTCCAGAACACCTCATGTGCTAACAGCTACGGGTAATAGTAATGCATTAGCTTTTCAGTTAAACCACTTTTGGTGTTTTGATAGCAATTTTGGAAATCCTATTCATCCCAGATATTTTGATCATCTGCCATTCTTGTCTTCTGCTTGAGTCAGGATCATCAGTGTAGACAGAGTACCCTTTTTCACGTGAGCCAAGACAACTTGTGCTTACTACCGCACAACTCACCTAGTAGTGTTTCTGATCTTATATTTGTGTCTCAAAAAGCTACTAGGGCTATTTTGAAATATATTTAAATTAAGTAAGCTTGGTTTAATAATAATAATAGTGCCTAAAGCTTAACAAGAGTCTTAAAATACTTGGTTTTTTCTTTCAAGCTTAATTGTTATATAGTCTCAGATAGATAGTTACACACATTTGTATACTCTATATTGTTTATGTCAGCGTAGTAAGCTTCTTTCTTACTATTTCTTACAGTTCAGTGATTTTTCCTTTATTTTACCCGTCTTACACGTGTATATATGTGAACAGATTATATGACATTAAAATTCACTGACAAAATCTTGAGAGAAAACAAAGCACTGAAGAGAATTAAGACAGTCTTTTTTACACAAGTATATTTGCAGTGGTTTTTAGTTTTGTACATTATAGTTTTTCTGCCTTTTTTAGAGTGTTTTATGCTTATAACCGTGGTGTTAGAAGTTCTTTTGTATTTTCTGGGTTGCTTTAAACTACATGGACCATACTATCTAAAGTAATACTAGCTTTGGTTGGCTGATACTTCAGTTTCAGTTGTCATTCTAACCACTAGCTTCAGCTCCCACTCTAAACCAGCACTACTCCATTGTCAAGGTAAGGCATGCTATTGTGGGTGGACCTCTGCATTGCAAATTAGGTGTGTTGTAACCTATAACGTTTTTTGTTTGTTCTTATAAAACAAAAAAAAGCTGTGTAGAATTAATCATAGATACTGTGATGTGGGGTTTTTATAGCTTTCAGCGGTATTCAGCCTGTTCTTTCAAGCCCTATGACACCTAGTAAGCCTGTAATAGCAGTTGCTGGACCAGGTACAATAATTACCAGTAGCTCAAACCATGCTTTAAAACTCACTGAAATGAGTACACTGGTAATCTTCATTTCCAGTGCACATTTGGATTACACCCTAACACCTGAAGTTTGAAATTGGATTGCTGTTAAAGGTTGAAATTGGTGCTTTCTCACACTTAAAATACATGTGGCAACTGATAGTCCTGTGATTCTCCTTCAGTATTTTGAAAAATATGCCACATAGATAATTCAGAAAACACTATTTTCCAGTTGTGCTGATGAAAATACTGCGAGGTATGCTGTAGACTGCATTCTACTGCTGTAGCCTTGTTAAAAATACTAAGGAGAGTGTATCCTAAGTGGCATGAAATTGGTTAACAGTCACAGACACTCGATGCTTTTGGACTGAAACTATAGTTAGATCAGTTGACGGCTTTCTACTCCGACTTTTGTATGGTTTTAATGTCTGACTAATTGCATGTTCAACATGGCGTCTTCAATAAATTCCTACATTTTACACCATACCATCTTACTTAAGTAATGAACCAAAACCCAAAGTGTTCAAATGCTCAACTTAAAATCTTGTCAGTGGCTGAGATCCAGACCGGTTGCAGTGAAGGGAGGAGGAAATGAACATCCAGAATTTCTGCACATCACAAATGAGTTGATTTGTAGTCACTGAAGCTCTGTGCAGTTCAAAAGACTGCATTTCTCTGGTGCATACTAAACTGATAAGCGTCCAGGCATTAGTGAAGTATTTGTTGTTCTTGTAAAAACAAACTTGTTTTTGCCTATGAAGGAAAAGTTTCTTCCATTAGCTCTTTGCTGTCTTATGACTGTCACCATTTCTTCCAACAGCAACAAGTGAATCCATTCTGGAATCTTTCACACCTAAAACTTCTCGTCCTTTTCAATGGCCAAGGGTAACATTAGGTAATGTTGTTGTTTTCACCCAGTGTGAAAAACTCTGTGTTTGTTTTGAGCACTTCGTCCTGTATGAATACATTTCATTGAGCATATCATTTCATGTGCATAATCATTGTTCTTTTTCCTGGTTAGAGAGTCTTGTTCTTCCATTGTCGTTAGATTGATTCTTTGTGATATATCTCCGTATGAGAGGATAGTTCAGGATGGTTTTACTGTCCTCAGAGAAGTAAAACTTGCCTCTTGCATGAAAAACTCCATCATCCTTTTATTAGAGTGTTCTGTCTATCTCTCTCTCATGCACACACGTGTTGTTTTTTGTCTCTGATACGTAGAGCTTTCATAATGGAAATTTTAATTGTTTTGGAGACATAGAATCTATTTCTGATCTAGGCACAGCATTTTCAATATCATTTCCATTCCACACTTTGAACTCTGACTTCATCAGGTGGCTTTGACATTCCATACTAAGTTGTCTTTTCTTCAGTATGAACTTGCGGCATGTGCTGTTTGATGTGGGAAAACCTTGTTAAACAATTTTTGATTGCAAACTGAGCTCTTTATTTCAGCTCCAAAAGAAATACCACTTACTCCTTCTAAACTGAAACCATCTGCTACCCCAGAAGTACTGCATGGGAAACCTGGTAATTGTGCACACTATTTTTATAAGTCGGTATGCAGAGACATATGTTCACTAAAAATATCTAAGCAAAACTTCCTAAAAAGGACAGGAGCTATGCAATACGTGAGCATCTTGACTGACTCATCATTGTAAAATTGGTCCTTTGATGTTGCCTAACAAAAGGAATGTGAGTTAAGCTCATCAGTTTTACACACTTGGGTCCAGTGATAAAGATATAAACAAGTTCTCTAGTTTTGTAACCTTTTAAAAGGACTAGAAGGGAAAAAACTTCTAGGCGGCACAGGGGGGTTTATATCATTTGTATAAACAATATATATGATTATTATTTCTGTAGTCTCTTGCAAGTTCCCATCCTCCACTTCCACACAGACATACTACGGCAAAGATGGCATCTTTGCTAGTCACAATAGCTTGTTGATTGAAAGCAAAGTATTACTCGTGATCAGTAAGTCCTCCTGCAGGGAACTCAATGGAAAGGATTGCCATTTTAGTGGAAACAGGAGAGGTTTCTCAAAGCCCAAGGGGAAGCTTTCATATACACGTGAGATTCATTCTTTGACCGTGGAGACATTATCATCGTGTCGTGTCTTTTTTCCTTTTCTACTTTTTGATCAAAAAATAGATATCTCTACTCAATTTTCTTCTGATTTGGGATTAAGGGAGGTGAATTTGCCTCCTTTAATGATTCAGGTACTGGACCAATAAATATTATGTTATGCATTACTAGAGCCCTAAGATGTTTCTGTTCTCATATCTTATAAACAGGAAGGTCAGTAAAAAGCAGGAGTTGCCTTTTATGTCTTATATGTGTCTCACAATGGACTGCAGGCTCTGATTTAAGATTTTCAGCAATATTTTGGCATTTAGAAGTTTCCTCTGTGGTATAGATTCTCTGGTATTTGTTACGGACTGCAGTTTTTTCTTCAGTGAAAGCCCGTATCTGTCCTTTCTCACTATTCTCCCATAACATGAAAGTAATATATTTATTGATTGAATCGAACAATGGATTAAAAATGGCCTGAGAACATAAATATGGGAAACGAGCCTTAGACACAGACTCTCACACATAGCCACGAGTGTACGCTGTGTAGTTTCACAGGAAACAAAACTAAAAGGAGTGTAAGGTGTTTTGCGTAAGAGTAGGACTTAGTTGCATGCTTATCTAGTCTATTTAAAAACAAACCAACAAACCCCCTGAGCTATTGGAATGATAACATTTTTGACTTACTGCCGATAAATCTACTGATCTGTTCAATTACACTTGAATTTTTCTTTTCTAGCCCCTAAATCACTACTTTTGGAGCCTAAAACTTCTCAGACTGTTGAACAACCAAAAGCAACACTAGCTCATACATGTTTCTGTAGCTGCTGGTCACTACTCTTTGCAGTCCAAGCCACAGTTTGTACTCTACTACTTTATCTCATAGCTTTTACTATATTTAATCCATTTCTCTGAGAGAGGAAAAAAGTTAGGAAATAAGCATTCAGAAATTCGCTTTTCTAAACTTAGGAGAAAAAGAAACGAGTTTTTTTTCATATGGTTTTACTAGTTCTATAGTACAGTAAAATTTGGGGGATCAGAATTGTCTTCCATTTTGTGGGGAGTTTTTCTACACCAAGACACTTTACCCTCAGAAAATCATCAGAAACCTATTGGAAATAATACTGGAAGGCCAAGTCCAAGATTAGTATTCTGGACATTAATCCTAGAACTCTCAGTGAAGGATTCCTGTAGCACTAGGTGGACATGTTCATTCTGCTGTTCTTTTATGAGTCCTTCTGAATGTCATTTTGGCTTGAAAAACACTTCTCAGTCACTCCATATATCTTATTCTACTCTGTTCTTTCTAAAAATGTCATATGCTTTTCCAGTGTGTCTATTGCTATGTAACTTTTTCTTGGAAAGCAGTTTCATAGCACAGCTTTATAAAAATGAACAAAATTACTGACTATACTATCTGAAACTCACCTTAAGCTTTATCTGATGTCAGACTAACAGTCATATTTAGCTAATTACAGTTTCAGCCCATGCCATGTTTTTTCCAGCTCCCTACCAGTAATTTCTTTACAGTGTTGAAGATGAAGAACATTTTTGTATATTTTGTCTACATATGTCTTTTGATGGCTTAAAATTGACCTAGAGTTCAAAAGGATAAACAGCGTTATTATTTTACCTCTTAGGTGTATTGCAAAAATGAATTTGCTAACTTAATGAGAGGAACATTTTGATGTGATTATAAGCTGCAATTGCATATTTTAAATTTACTTACTGACTTTCACAGTGAAGAACAAGCAGGGATTTTGCTGGGGTAGTGCAGTCTTAGGAAGATTTTTGAGAAGCCTTCTTAGCAAATCTGATTTCACCGTTTGCTTTTGTTCTTAGTTGCTTCATTTCAGGCTTGAAGAATGTGATTTATTGTGATACAGTGGAAAAGATAATTTTATAATCCAGTATATTTCTTTCAGCTCCTAAAGAAGCAAAAATCACACCTTCTGCACCTAAATCTAGACCATCTGCCAGACCCAAAAAGCCACGAACTAAACCTGGTAACTAACTTCCATAGCAAACATTTGTTATAATCTGTCACTTTAGTGTGCTTTAGTTTAAATTTATTCTGTGTGAAGCTCAGCACTTACTTACTCATCAGAAGGATGGGCACTGAGGGGAGCTGTGCTCTTTGAGGAACATTATTTTTTTATTGAAGCAAAAAGCAAGAGAATTCTTAACTTTTTATATCCCAAATCACCAAGTCGCATGGCCTGGCATTGAAACAAATTGTTTTCCTGCTTTTCATTTAAAAATAGTAAGTTTTCCAACTTAGTTCAGCACAGGGTCCAGAAAATGCAAATTCTCCTGCTTTGCTCACGGTTGTAGCATCTTACCTAGAACCATGGGATTTGTATTGATTCAGTGATCATTAGTGCATATGTAGACTTACCTGAAAGTGTGGAAATAAGAGCAAAATTCTGCTCTGGAATTTAGTAAAGGCATATTTTATCATGGCAAATGAAATTGCACCTTCACACCAGGGTTGAATTTGGTCTGTGATGTATGTCAGAGAATAAAAGGCACCTGGAATTTTCTGGAGCTGAAGAATAAGTGAATACAGTTAGAAAAATATTACTGGTGTTACATGGTTTATAATGAAGTTAGCTTAAAATTGCATAGTTGTCTATTGTAAGATTATATTACTTAATCCTGGAAGAGATCAGGCAATATTATTAAATTATTTCCAGATTCTCTGTGAATTATTTTTTTGCTCATAAAAAGAATTACTCTCTTCAGACCAAATAATTCCATGTGAAGCTTGTTAACTAAATGGTATTTATGACTTGGAAATATCTCAAAATAGTGTGCATAATTAGTTTTTCATGGTGATTACAGCTCCTACAACATTTTTAGTGTAGGAAATCCAGTATTGTATTACTAGAATAATTACATTTGTCTCTGCTGTAGGTGCCTATATCTGAATATAGATCTGAATCCTGCATGGTTTTTTTGAAATGACAGAGAAAAAACGCAACTTACTTGGAAACTGTTGCATAAAATTGTTTTACACCCTTGGACTGCCAAGATCAACACTGTATATTGATGTTTCCACAATGAATGGCTATATAACAAGTTTCTATATAACTACAAAGAAGGCGGCATGATGCTGTATTTGTACGCATGCCTCTTGTTTGTCCTTTCCATGTTGGTGGTTTCACTGATCAATCAGATGGAATCCTAAGAAACACTTTCTAATCATAATTAAGCTTGTAATGATCTTCCTGTGAGTAGGTGTTTGTGAATTTGGCATTTGTTCTGGTGGGACAAATGATGATGTTCTTGTTCAGAAATTATTATTTGAGGCATAAAATATGCGGTGCATGGGGATAACCTGGCTTTTGGGTACGTGGCAAAATGGTCAAAGAGCAGGATATCCTCTGTACTCCAGCATCACTTGGGAGTTCAGTTTCAATTAGAAACTTGTGTCATGACAGTAGTTGTCACCTTTCCTTAACAGTGAATCAAAATAATGAAGAATATGTGCCAAATTTATACTTGATCACTGACTTTTTAATGACCCACTTTGGGTCAAACAGGATTCCTGAAAGTTAATTTTGGCTCTCATTCTTTATAAGACTTTTGTACTGTTTCTGGTAAAGTATTTGTCTTTTTGCAGTGGAGCAAAAAACTTCATGTAAAAAAAAAAGTATAAACAATCTTCAGTTTTTCCAACCAACCAACTGTAAATTCTAGTGAAAGTTTGCAGCTTCATTCTTCTTGATATCTGGGTAATTGAATCTGTTGCTTGCATGGAAAAACAGTTCTTGTTGCCAATGTGATCATGCCCAACCCTTTGTTGAGCAACACTTGTATTACTGTAATACTTGTATTACTTGTAATACAACACTTGTATTACTGTTAGCATTAATCTCTCTATCCGAACATAATAAGCTCTCCATTTTTCAGGAAAGGAAATGATAATGAATTTTCTGCCATGCATCCAACTGCACTGTAACATTTTCTTTCCAGAAAAGTGCAAGAATAGCTCTTTATAATGAATCCCTGTAGATACATTATGAATTTGCATTCACTTGTGCCTCGAGTACAAAATGCTAGTTCTTCATATGCATCTATGCATTTCCACTTGTGTGATACAAGACTTTTGCAAGAGAACTGCAGAACAGTTTTAACAACAAATAAGCAGAGTTTACCTGTTGTAGAGGAGGATCTCAGCCGCCTACTATTTGTAAATTTCTGTAGTCTCAATACAGTACTGAAGTTAAGATAGAATAATGTTAGATAGATTGATGCATACATGTAGTTGTTCCCTTTACAGTCTTGCTCTGGTTTCAGCTGGGATAGAGTTAATTGTCTTCCTAGTAGCTGGTACAGCGCTGTGTTTTGGGTTTAGTATGAGAA
>JAVKLA010000030.1:8769711-8798362 GCA_034782735.1 Sagittarius serpentarius | reverse complement strand
CAAGTCAAGGACTTTTCAGCTTCTCCTGCCCAGCCAGCAAGAAGGCTGCAGGGGCACAGGAAAGTTGGGAGGGGACATAGCCAGGACAGCTGACCCAAACTGCCCAAAGGGGTGTTCCATACCATGGGACGTCATGCCCAGTATATAAACTGGGGGAGTTAGCCTTGGGGAGAACACTGCTTGGGCATCGGTCAGCAAGTGGTGAGCAATTGCCTTGTGCATCCCTTGTTTTATGTATTCCAGTCCTTTTATTATGTTTGTCACTTTAGTGTTGTTATTAGTGTCACTGTTAGATTTTTCCTTTCTGTTCTTATCTCAACCCACAAGTTGTACTCCCCTGCCCACCCGCCCCCCACCCCCCAGTTCTCTCCCCATCCCACTGGGTGTGGGAAAAGTGAGTGAATGGCTGCGTGGTGCTGAGTTGCTGGCTGGGGTTAAACCATTACAAGTCCTCTCCCTTAGGAGGACTGTGAGGGTCCTGGAAGGACTTGTAAACATGTATCTTCTGAAGTATAGTCATACCAGAGAATCATGCCTTCTCAGCATATGAAAACTCTGCTTGATAAGTTAGTGCATGTCTGTTTTACTATTTTCTGTCCTTCAGAGTCTCAGGTTACCTGACTGCTCAGTGCTTACAACCCAATAATCTGATAAATTGTTCAATAATATCAAGGGTAATGAGTAACTTTTATGTCAAAGTCGTTCTATATTGTCTGCGAGTTTTATTTAGATGCTCTGCTTTCAGAAAGGTCAGAGGAAATGAAAGGCATTTTATTTCCTCCCAGTCTTATTCTCTTCTCATCATCATTCTGAGAAATCCATCTCCCTGCTCAACCTTTTCTTTTTATCTAGAAGAGTCTACATGAAATGTGAATTATATATCTATTAACGAACTTTTTTAAAAATAGGCAGGGAAGAAATTACCAGAGACCTTCAGAATCTCTTTAGGATTGAGAGGAGAATGGCATTGTTGAATTTTATGTTTGGAAAAAAAACGAAGAAATGATAAAGAAAAAACAGATCTGAGTGATTTAAGATTAATCAGAAAAACATGGTGCAATGAATACATGGCCCTAGGTTAGTTCTGGAAGAATGTGCGAAGTACCTAACTTGTAGGTTGGTATGCTTATTATTGGATTTCCCTGCTTGGATGTAGAGCGAAGTGGTACATAGGTACATTAGTGAGGAATAGGTACGTTATGGAGTACTCAGTGCTGCCAGGTGTAGACAAGCAGTCTCCAGTTGTTAAATAGGTAAGAATTCACTGCTGATCTTTGTCATGACAGAGCAGTACTTCCACATGTGGCAGTTCAGAGAAGAACTTGGCAAAGAACAAAGAGATCCTACTAGTGAATGATTTTTCCATAGTTGCTTCTGTATATTCTCATTCTTCACCTTTTGACCCTAACTAGTACCAGAGCCCTGTGGTTGGGAGCAAGAACTGATTGCATTGACTGGGTTGGATTATTTCTCTTTTTTTTAATTTATTTTTTCTTTTTAAAAAGAACAGTGCTGTCACTTCATGTGAGCCACTTCATGCATTATAGTTTTCAGTGACGTGGCTTTAAAGGGGATTGTCTTGAGGAGAGGTTTACCTACCCAGCAAACGTTAGTTTAGAGACCCAATTCCCAGAGAACATAGGAAAACTTCGTAATTGCTTTCTGTTAGAATTTTTTTTTCAACTTTTCAGTTCACAGTAAAGCTTTTCCTTCCAAGTGTAAAGTCTTTTTGTATCCAGAATAGCCTGTGACAATGCTGGGTAATTGCTATGTCCTTTCACAGAATCACAGAAGGGTTGAGGTTGGAAGGGACCTCTGGAGGTCATCTGGTCCAACCCCCTGCTCAAGCAGGACCATGTCCAGAGTTTTTTTTTTAATATCTCGGGGATTGAGACTCCACAACCTCTCTGGGCAAGCAGTTTACATAATTGCCCAAATTATTTGTCCTGAAGACATTTTGGAGTATTTTGCTTTCTTAGAGTAGTTGCAATAGTATCAAATTCATCAATGATTAACTATAAAAAATGCTAGCAAATAAATGAGGGAAGATTTAAAATTCTGAATTAAGTATGTCAGTTCCTTTATTCAGTCTTTTAAACTTAAACACAGTCCCCCCAAATATAATCCCCTCATTATAAACCTTCATACAAGGAAATAGAGACTTTTAAATTAATAAAGTAATTTTGTATCTAAACTGACAGTTTTGGAAATTTTAGATCTCGGATTTTATTGTTTTTAAAAGATTTAAGGTAACTTCCTCAAAATGATTGTACTTGTGAGTCTTAAAATGTTTGTGAACTTCAACATGACAATTTGTGAGTATGTCAGAAAATAAAGTTTGAGACGTTGTACAATATTCATCAATCATTTTTTCTTTTCCGATTAAAATCTGCATCATGATAAAGAGAGAGGGAGCACCAGGAGGTATATGTAATAAAACATAGGCTGAGTTAAAAGCAGTGTGAGCAAGTGAAGTGTGAAGGTTTGGATAAGCACATTGATTACTTAATGATTGTAAATGTATTTAGGAATTAAAATGGACTCAGTTGTAAAGACGTGCTAATACTAAGCAATTCTACTAACTTTGTCTTCAAAGTTCTTCATATTTTTCAGAGTCTTTGGAGTTCTTTCCTTTCAAATCTAATTAATTTGGATAGAAATGGGAAGCTTTGTAACTTGATTATTTAATGTGCTGTAGCACTAGATAACCTACTGGGATCTACAACCCTATTTTCTGTGACTTCACAGTTATTTACACCTGAAATCTTTCACATCTAACCTTTGCATCACTGTGGAAGAAACTCAGAAAAATTAATAGAAAGATTTACCAAAGAAAAAAAGATTTCTCTGGAACTGTTTCTTTTCAGTGGTCTACAGCCATAAAGAGGAAAAAAAAATTGTCAGGAAAACAGGAAGATGAAGATAAAGACCCAGAGAGCTCCTCTGCCAGTGGTGTTCCTGTAGCATAAATGCACCTTTTATTTTAAAAGAGCAGCAAAAGCCACACAGGGTAGTTACTGTTGCTTAAGAACATTCAGTAAATTTATTACTTACTCAGTGTTTCCATTTGAATAGTGGGGAGGAGGCGGATTTTAATTGGGAAGCAAGAGAAGCTAAGTCATAGCAAAAGTTGAGAAATTGATACAAATGCACCTGTATTTCTCTCAAGAAAATTCTCTTTATTCCAGCAGCAACCATTCCAGTGTCAGTCACTACTAGGAGTCCCTACACATATGAACGTCCAAAGACTGCAGAGGGTAATGATTACGAGTCATCTTTAGTCATTCTTCTTTTCATTGATCTGAGAATATGTGCAGTTGAAAACAGCATTTCCTTTAGGCTGTTTATTCATATGTGGTCTGAACCCAGCAAATGGAAGTATAGTCTTGGTGCTTTATTTCACCATGTTTCTAGCATGGAGATAGTGTCTTCTAAAAGACAGGTTATCACTTCAAAAGTATCTGATTGGAAGCTTTAATTACATTAGAAGAAAGAATAAGAATTATTTCAATAATAAAGATTTTATTAAATATAAAAATAATTTACTTAACCTAAAAATCACATTTAAAACTACAAACTGCTGAATAATTTCTGCAGAAGGAGTTCTTTGTTGCACATAACTGAGCATTGCTTGATAATGTCTCAAAGTTACGGAAAATATTGCATCTTTTCAATTTATCCATGGAAACTTGTGTTCAATTTAAGAAAAAAAAAGTAATTCTAGTTTTGGTGAGGAGGATAGTTACCTTTTTTGGTATGGGAATATATATTTAGTGAAGTATTTAATAAATATGTTTTTAATGTAGACTAAGAACAAAAGTGTCCTTTGCAGTGAGCCTTGAAATGTTCTCCCTAATTCAAAAGAAGTTTTGGGTTTGCATTTCCTATGCAGATTGTATTCTGAGAAGCACTTCAAGGTGCTTTCAGAGGTCTAGCTTTGCTCTTTAAAACCTGGATGAAGCCAACTGCGTATATAATTCTTTACTGGACGAGGATGGCTTTAAGTCTGTGCTTAAATGATTTTATTAAATACAATCAACTTGTTTTGGTTGATTACCAACAATTGACTTCGATTCACTGGCTCCAACTGCAATGAGTTCTACTTCATAAAGTACTGTCAAAACTCTTCTAATGACTTTGATTTGCCAAGGTCAGCATTGGATAACAATGTTTTCTTAGCGTTGTTTCTTAGCTCTCTTTTCTTTGGCTTTTGGCTAAACTCTTAGAATGTAAGTTTGCTGTAGAACAACATCCAACTCTTTGGTTATCGTTTTCTTCAAAGGCTCTGTCTGCTTGTTTTGCCCATATCCAATAGTATTTCATGCATTAAATCTATAGCACCGTTTTTTTATGTGTTTATTCATTGTTACGAACTGAAGGTCATTTCCTAGACTTCATTTCTTCATTGCTGAATGTGAATGTTATTCTTCTATGGGACACCATTTACTTTCAGCTTAAATACTGGTTTTTACAAACCAAGTTTTTTCTAGTATCCAAAATCACAGTCCACACATTTGAAGCCTGAATCATCTGCTAAAACCGAAACACCTCAAGCTAAATCTGATAGGGCACTTCTTTTGAAATGGTGTACTTTGAGGCTTGCTATTAGTGCAGAAAGTAAAAAAGTGTAAAACTTCCAACTTTTTTTTCTTGGAGGAGAGGAGAAGGAAGTTGCTCATTATTTTGGGATAGTATTTACACAAAGAGAAACCAAATTGCTTCAGAAAACAATTTGCAGACCTAAAAAAGAATTTAATTCTGTTCTGAATATCTGAAGGGGTTTTTTTTCTTTTTAAGAACTCACTGATTTTTCGAAGGCAACCTGAAAATAGAAACAAGTGTTTTATAGAAAAAGATTTTTAATTTGAATTCTGAAGGTAATTGATGAGCTTGAAAAATGGCAAAGTCATTGCAAACCAGGGGTATGTACTAAGCACATTAGAAAGATTAGTAACTAGTTTAAGTTTTCTGTACAGTACCTGGCCGTTGTCCACAGAAAGAAGTTAGTGCTGGTTGTTGTGGCTTTTTTTCTTCTTTGCAGCAATATTAATACAAGGCTATATTATACTGTGAATGTTAATAGAAGTGTAAGAAATACTGTAGTATCAAAAGCATCAGTTGCAAACAAAGTTTTATAGTTTTATTTATTGTAAATCCCATTTTTAAAATAGGTAGATGTGTAAGAGAGTTTGAGAGATAAGTGAGTATAGGTTATAGAAAAGGTTCTATCTTTAGGTGCATATGTCTGTATATGTTACTTTAGTAGTTACTTCCTTGAGAGGGGAGAGTTTATCAATTAGTATTATTTTAATATATCTTCTGTACTGCCAGGAAATTTTTTACAGAGTCTGCCATTTCTTAATTTAGGATTGTGATTTTTTTTTTCCTTTTTTTTCCCCAATTTGGCATAATTTGTGAGGAGGAAAAGGACATGATGTATTGGTTTTGTGATCCAAATTATAAAAGGATATAATGAGAAAAAACTAAGAGGCTTTATCAAAATAAGTTTTGTAAGATAATTATATAGCTGTACCATTAGCAGCCTTTTAGGCCTCTGCTTGACTGCTCACCTTAGAAGAAAAATTCAACTGTTTTGTCATGGTCAGCATGCCACTTTCAAGTGGTAGCAGACTTCAGTTTGTAGATACCTGTCATTTTTGTGTACCGAGAGTCCCTTTCTGTCTCTGAGATAAGGTGTGTGATCTTTTCCCTTGCTTGTTCTAGGATTTACTGGTTTCTATTAACATATTTTTCCTTCCATTGCCATCAAGTTTGTGCAATTATATTTTTCCTGTTGAACCTGTATTATTAGGAAGTTTAATTGTCCATAGTTTTAAAAAGTGAAAGTTAATTTGAAGTTCCACATTACTGTGGTGTAATTATCAGCACCTGCTTTTATGCTTAGCAGTGGAGTAATTTTAAGATTTTTGGAGTACGTTCCATACTTACCTTGTCACACTGTTTCTGTTGCAGTCTTGGAACCTATTACACTTAGAATTGAGCCACCAAAGTCAACGATAGGTAATGATATTTCCTTGGCAAGCTGTTGCGTTTGCTTTTTTCAGCACAGAAAACATCATTAAAATTCATTTTTCTTCTAGGTAATTCTCTTGGCATTCGTGACAGTTGGGCGTGTCACTCTCTTCACAGTTGGAATGTCTCCTTTTTTTTTAAGAAAACTATGCTGGCAGCTCTGAATCACCTTTCTCATAATTATACTTGTCTGTGCTTGTCCCAGCTTTTTATTAAAAAAAATATAAAACCTGAGCTTCAAAAATGACTAAAGTTCCACTCTCTTGCTTAGATTGTTGTAAACACATGGAGAGTATTACCTGACTTTCTTTCCTACTTCTATAAAGAGACTTTTTTCTTCTGTTGCAGGTGTGAGGTTTCTGTGTTTGTGTGTTCAGCTTGATATGAGATACTAATTGCTGTGCAATTTAACCAACATATTACCCACATTTTCTCTTCCAGCTCCAAAGGAGACTCAACGTATTCCTTCTAAACCTAAAACTTCACCTAAACCTCATATCCCACAAGCCAAAGATGGTAAACTGCTTTGTGTGATTATTTCTAATACAGTTTGTACTGGTTTGAAACGTGTTTCTGAGCAGCTGTTTGGTTATCTGAGCCAGTTAAAACATGATGAGGTCCTGTTCTGCTGTGCGTTCAGTGATGTAATTGCAGTTTTCAGGAGTAGTAACATTCACTAGATATTTTTCATCATGCAAAAGAATAAATCTCTGCTACTTCATGGCAGCAGGATGAGAATATTGTTGGTAAAGTCAGATTACTAAGGTAACTAAAGCAAACACCTAGCAAGTAATGCATGTATTATGGCTACTTAGGTGGTACTATTCTTTCCCACATTGCTTTGCATTGTTAGAATAAATATGTTTCCCTTTTAAGTCACAATTACTTAATTTCATGACACTATTATTTTCTGCATGAGTGAGTAAATTACCCAGTGCATAGTTACTGTTTGTTTATAAATATTAATATTTATTAGCAGTAATGATAATTTATGCCGTATTCCAAAATACTGGACTTTTATACTATGTCATTAAACATGAATGCAGTTCAATTCAGTGGTAGGCAGAAAAAATTACTCTCTGTCCTCTGCTATCCAGTTGGTAATAGCAACAAAAAATTGCAAGGGTATCAAATATCAACATATGTTATATTTTGGTAAATGTGAAAAATTTCATGATAATCACTTTACTGAAGATCTTTAACTTATAGACATGGAGCAGTATTTTTGAAAGCTGATGTTGTCTATTAAATGTGATTTCCTCATGTTTAAAATGGTCAAAATCCTTTTTCTCTCATAAATTTTTAACCATGGAAGCTGATTGTAAGATATTGTTTCCAAACTACAACTTATAATGCAACTTCTCATAAACTCAGTTTTCACTTCTGTGGCCATTTTTCATTATTATGGTAGTCTGGCCTTCTCAAAAAATGGTTTTGTCACACAAATATTACAGGTTTGTACTGTTCTGTGTTTTTAAAAAAAAAAAAAAAACAAAACCAAAAAGTTAGTTTCTTCAACAATATGTAATATACAGAACTTTTTTTTACAGCATCATCCACTTGTGATTGTCTTAAAAGATCCAAAGAAATTCTTTTTTATTGTCACCCATACAGAAGAATTACCACAGAGAGGGATACCACCATTTCTATTGTTTCTAATGTAGGAAGTGCAAGAAAGCAGCATCAATTTCACATCCTTATGCCCCTTAAATGCCCAGTTTTATTTTAGAACTGTATCAGTTTAGAGCTGAAGTACGTGGTCATGCAATGCAGTGCACTGTATTGATATTTAATAATATAGCATCCAGAAAACAATCGTGGTCTCTGATTCCAATTGTGTATATAGACTGCATTTGAAATATACCACAAAGGGAAGAGATTTGTGCCCCTAAAAAGCCATTTTCTGAATAAGGGAGTGATAAATATTTGGATATCATATTGAAGCCCGTGGGAGAGCTAAGCTCATGTTATGTTTCAGCTTACGCTGCTTTCTCAGAGACTTCATTTAATAGAACAGTTTTCGTATGAGGCAACATACATAGCATATAATTCAAAATGCAGTTACTACACAAGTAATACTAATTGTAAGTGGAATTATTCTCTTCAATTTTCATAATAGCTTTTATGTTTTGTTTCTGCTACAGTCCTGGAATCTGTAACACTTAGAACTGATCAACTAAACCCAACAATAGGTAACAGTTTTACCTACAGGGACCATCATGTTTAGCTTTTTTCTCAGTATACGACGAGCATCACAAGTACATCTTCATCGTACTCCACTGTCATAATTATTTTTACTATTAAATTTAGTCCTTCTGTACCTTTTTTTGTGATTTTACACTAACAGTTCATAATTATCTTGTTTGTTTTTTCCTCACACGAATGGGTTCTGTAGAGTGGATGGAAGCACCATCATCTACCTTTGACTGCGTGTCTCTATACTCAGTTTCTGTCATGTGCTGCTTCATCTTTTGTAATAGTCCATCCGTACTGGCCTTGCTTTATGTTATCCTGTTACAGAGGTTCTCCATCAGCGCTATTTCTTTGTATACCAGACATTCATCCTTCTCCATTACTCATACAAGCTTTTTGTGTTTCCAGAGGGCCCCAAAGGCATGTGTTCTTTTATAATATTGTGCCTTCTGTCAGTCTCAGTTCTTCAAAGATTTTCATAGTTGCTTTTTTTTTTCCCCTCCAGTTCCAAAAGAAACACAGCGTGTTCCCGCCAAACCTAGAACATCACCAAGCTCAGAGGTGCCACAAACTAAACCTGGTAGGTACATTGTTGCTTTATCTTATCATGCTGATATTTGTGTCTTATGAATTTTACTGTCATCAGTGGAGCTTCAGATTTATATGTATCCTTCGGGCGTACATGTTGGAGCATTCCTTGAGGGATAAAATCCAGTAGCACATGTCATGACATGTGGAATTTACAAGCAACCTGGTAAGTTTAAAATCTCTATCTTCAGTTCTTTTTTACATTTTAAGTCACTGCAACAGAGGGCATTTCTGTGCAGTTGTCTGTGAAAATAGGTCTTTTCTGTGTGAATTTGCTTGGGTTTGGGGAAGGTGAAGGTGAAAAGAAGGAATATCATTGCAAAGAGGAAGTTGGTTTTTCTGTATTTCTCAAATTGTGTACTTGTTTCTTCTTTCCCAGGCACAATTATTCATTTACACTTTTCAGCACACTTTTGCACAGCCCTTATGTTGTTCATAGATTTAAGAATGTGTAATACTTTCTATAATGTTGTTTACACAGCTTGGTGTAGAGCAATATACAACCCTGGGCTAATTAAAGATGGAGGAAGAAAGTTACACAACTCACACTAGCAATTGCACGAGGTACTGTGGTGGGTTGACCCCAGCCAGCAACTAAGCACCCACTAGCCACTTGCTCATTCCACCCCGCAGTGGGTTGGGGGAAGAGAATCAGAAGAGCAAAAGAGAGAAAAAAATCTTAGTTCAAGGTAAAGACAGTTTAACAAGTGAAGGATAAAAAGAGAGGAAAAAAACCAAGTGATACAAAGGCAACCACTCACCACATCCCAATGCCAGTCTAGGAGCCTTTGGTCCTTTGGAAAGACTACCCCCCTAATTCTGTTGCTGAGCATGACATTATATGAAGTGGAATATCCCTTTGGTCAGTTTGGTTCAGCTGTCCCCACTGTGTCCCCTCCTAGCATCTTGCCCACCTCCAGCCTACTTGCTTGTGGGCAGAGTGAAGAACAAAGAAGTCCTTGAGGCTGTAACAAACACTATTCAGCAACAGCGAAAACGTTAGTGTGTTACCAACACTGTCCTGGTCATGAATCTAAAACAGAGTACCACAATTTCTTTGTGGCTTATTACTAAAGCTTCAGATTCGTATTTGGGTTCTGTTCTGTATTAGAACTATTGCCTTGAACTGGAGGCAATTCTGAGCAGCTTCATATTCTGGCATGCACTGAGCTTCAAGGAAGAGTGACCATCTGTCACTGGCTGTAGCAGGGATGGTATGATCATTGTGGAGGTAGTGACTCTAATGTTTTGATTGTTCTTGGTAATATTTATTTGTTTTTTTATCATGCTAATGCAGTTCTGGAACCAGTTACATTTAGAACTGAGAAACCAAAGTCAACAGTAGGTAATGATACTTTTTTTACTTGAATAGTCATGTTGTCTTTCCTCTTCAAGACAAACCATTAAGAGTAGACCTGCAAAAATTTGTCACCTTTCTTTGTGTGTGCCTTAATAATTTAAGTCAAGATTCTCTGTCTCTTTTCTTATTTTCTACAAAACGATTGAGGAAGATCCTTGTGCCTTTCAAGTTGTTATGCACATGGCATAGGGCAATTTCCTTCAATATTTAATGACAAGAGGCAGATGGCAGATCAGAACAGGATCCTAGCTTATATGTTCTCAGTCATACTGTAGAGCTGGCACTGTTGTAGTTAGTCATATGGTTTGGGTGAGCAGAGCTGCAAGCTGCAAGCTTTTTTTCTCTGCTTTCCTTCCCCTCCAGGTTTACTAAATGAAATTCATTCCTTCAGAGTGGTCTGAAAAATAATTCTGTTTCACTCAAACCTCGATTCCACTGTCAAACAGAATCACTTCAGTGATCTTTGGGCCATATGATTCCTTGAGACAGATACATTTGACTGAGGCATTTTTATCATTTGAATCTGGTACTGTGAATCATTCCAGTGACACCTCCATTACAGAGCAGTGGTGTCTTTGTATTTAAAGCTACTTACTTTCTTCTTCTTTTATTTTTTTAAGCCCTCTTCACAAATAGAACCAGTAATTCTGTCACATGCTTAGTTGGTGATATGTCACAGAAGATTATTGTGTCTATAGCCTGACTTTGTTCCAAAAAAAACCTTCTCTTTTGCATCACTTCCATAGAAGTATCTTTGGTTCAAATCTTTGCTCTGTTTTTGTTGACTGTTATGGGTGGTAGTGGACACTCATACCTCAGAAAATTTTAGTATGGTGTAACCCAGTTTCTTTCTTTCAGCGCCTAAATATACACGTCACGGGCTTTCCAAACCGAAAACATCACCCAGTCCACGTGTTCCTCCAACTAGAGCAAGTAAGCTTATCAATATTTTGCCATTTAATGCATGAAAGTTTTATCAGTTTGAAAACTGTCAAAATTTGAGTTCTCTGAAGGTACACAGATACTTAATGAATAGGCTGGGTTTTACTGTCATAATCAAATTTTGCTATGGAACAAGATAATCAGCTGCATATTTATACATGTCAATAACTTGTACAATGGTAGGGATGTGGGGGTTAACGCTCATCTTGAGCCCTTGCGCATAGGAAAATTTGCATTTTAATTTCTGTAGAATGTGACAGGTATTTGTATTTTCTAGTTACTGATTTACAAGTGTAAAATTACAGTATTTTCCTGTTCCCAAAACTTTGGAAATAGTTCCATCTATTTGAAAATTAGTGGTAAATTTCCACGTTTCTTCTGCTTTGATTGCTTTGCTGAAGGTTTTTTTTTAAGTGAAAGTTGATTTAAATGAGCATCAGATTTTTGGAATATGAAACATTTGAGAAGCATAACTAGGGGAACTGTTAGAACTACAGCAGTTCACTCTGTAGAAAGCTCTGTTTGATAGAGCTGAGAGGAGTGGAGATTTAATCCAACACTGCACTGTAACAGTCACTTTGTCTTTAGTGTCTGCACTAACATAATATTGATTGCTTTGGCAGGAGATCTCTTTGTGATTATTTTCAAATGAAAAAATTACTTCCTGAAAATAGTCTTTGCAGAAAATGAATCTCCCGTCTGGAAAATCAAAAGACTTATATTGAATCATCCTCAATAACATGTTCAAAACTTTGCTCATCTTCATAGGTCCAAAAGAAAGTCGGCGAGTCCCTTCCAAGCCCAGAGCATCACCAGGTCCGGATGTACCACGCACAAAACCTGGTATATACATGGTTGTTTTGTTGTGCTTGAATATTCAGGGTTTCTTTTGGGTTGTCTTTCCTCAGTGAATCGTGTTGATTAACATCTCTTCACATTACAAATAGGTTTTCTAATGATCATTAAATACGTGTTTAAAGGAAGATAGAGCTGATTTGTATTTTTAATGGCTGAGTTCTGATGAGTTGTTTATGCTTTTCAGCCACATGACAGCTGTCACTGATGAATAATCTGCTTAGCAGGGTAGACAACATACAAACATTGGAAGAATGTTCTTGGAAGTAATTGCATCTCTTCTGTGCCTATCAAAAGATGCTTAGAGAAAAACATGTTTGAGGCCTTTTGTGTATGACTCTAAATTAGGTTTGTGTGCCCTGTTACTGGAATTTGACCCTCAAAAATATACTTAATAGGGATTTACATCCCAGTGAACTGCCAAACGTCTGTAACTCCTGATGGTTCTGAAAGCATCAGTTGCACCTTTCTTTTGAGTGAGTGTATATTCACTAATTCCACTGATGAATAATTAAAAAAACCAAAACAAACCACAAATTTAAGTATGTATTCCAATTTGAAAAGAAATCAGTCACATAAAAGGGAGTATTTTTACCCTTTTGCTTGTACTTATCACTAATTCTGTGTACATTCTTTTTTTATGAAGTTTTGGCACCTACTACATTTACAGTTGAACAACCAAAGACAGCAACAGGTAAAGATATTACCTTGGGCTGGTCATTATTACTTTTTCCCTGCTGCTCCTCGGACCAAAGATTACATGTCATTAGTCTGTTTTTCACGTCATCTGTTTGTGGTTTCAGTTGGTTTTCTTTCCTACTTATTGAACTTCATTCTACTCTGTTCCAGGTATTGAAAGATTCCTAGCTGTTTTGTTGTTTTCAGAGAAAATTTCTTTCACTCTCACACACATTGTAATTCCTCTGGCACTTGTAAGAGACAAGCACGCCATGGATATTGCAGTTATGAGCTCTGAAATACAGATGGAAACATGTCCACTGCAGTTGTCTGTTGCTTGACTCCAGATTTTGCTTACTTCATCAATTTTCCACCCACGTTTTCATTCATGATTTTCTTTTCTCTTTTAATTCCTGTACGTATCTGACACTCAGTTTTTCAGTCTCTCATGTAATGATCTTGTTTTTCTTTGCAAGCATGAGGCATGCAGTGCCTGTGCAATAAACCTGTCTAATTTCTGATGAGTATAAACCCTTAAAACAAGTATTTTCTTTCAGCTCCTAAAGAACCACAACATACTCCCTTTAAACCTAAAGCAGCTCCCATCCCAGATGCTCCACACAGCAAGCCTGGTAAATTATCTGGTCTTTTGTCAAGCTGTGGTTGGTAATTGAGCAACTGCTTTCAGGGTGGGCCGTGGGGAGAGTTGTCAACAGTACATTTGCTGTTACCTGGGTATCATTCTAGCTTAAGAAACTTCTGCAATGCTGCAATTAAGTCATACCACTGATGGAAACTACTACAGTTCAGGATTTTTTTTTACTATTATGCAAATATTACCAAAAGCAGAAATAGTAGTGACCTGTATGTTTAAATCAATGATAAAAAGTTATTCACAGCTTGTATCTGAGTAACACACTTCAGTCGTTTGCACCATGTTTTTGAAGCACTTACAAGAGAAGCCTCTTAAAGCTGTTGCAGTGCTTTTCCTTTATATACACATTTTCATCCAGATGAGACTGAGGATTCTCTTCACCTATATTTCAATTAGGAGACTCGCCATCATAAATCTGACTGACCTGTATAAGATAATCAGTGATTTCACTGAAGGGTTGTTATTGTTGTTTTTCAAGTATCTGGATGTTAAAACCAAACAAAAAAATTGAACTCTTTGTAACCATAAATCTTTGAGGGTAAATGCCCATGGCTGTTTTAAAGCATCCCTTTCCTGATGTATATAGTATGGTGCTGAAGGTTTTTTTTAAGGGGGTGGGAGGGAAGGGGAGAGTCTCTTCATTATTCTGAGTATTTATTGACATTTTTTCCAACAGAAATCATTCCAGCCTTCCATGAACCAGATACTATTATGATTCCTCATATCCCTGAAAGAACAAAGGCAACATTGGGTAATCGTGTGTATTTCATAAATAATTACTCTATTTTCCATTCTTATTAGAGAAGATCATCTTAGAGAGAGCTCATTACATGATACTAAGAACTAATAATAAAGTTCTGCTCTGCTTCTAGATACCTGCTTGCCCTTTGGTCTTGATAAGGATAATAATGCATGAGCTCATTTACTTTTGAAGATTCTTTTCCTTGTCTTCTAGCCTTTCCAGTCAGAATGATGTAATTCCTTCGATGTTACATATTTCCCAGTAAAAGGGGACTTTCTTTATAGAGCAGGTAGTGATTCCTGTAATTTCTGCATCTGAGGTATGGATACTGTCATCCTAAAATACTTTTCTGCTTCACTCCTCATGGTATAATTTTACAGAAGAAAATTGCAGGAAAATGGTAAGGCATCAACTATTGCATAACATACACCAGAACAGACCAGCTATGTGATCCTCCAGATCAAATACTAGTTCCTAAAGCCATCTTCTCTGCTAACTTCGAGTCATCTATGTTGGGAAAACTTGCTTAAATGTATGAAACGTTAGCTGAGAATTCTTTCTTCTTAACATAAATGTCAGATGTGGACCAAATAAGGGTCACTGAATCCAAGCAGTATTGGGCAGCAGGAGTAATTGCTTGAGCAATCTTTGTTAATAGTTCTCTGTCCCGCAGTTTGAGACAGACATTGACCATGATTTTCTGAGAATGAAATGGTATCATTAATGAAGTATTAATAGCCATTTAATAATCTTCAAACTATGTTTTTTCTTTTTGAGGAATAGGAATTGAAAAATGCTTTTTATCATGTTTCTGTTTTAATATATATTCCCTGTATGCATTGATACTTAGGTTAGTATTCATTTGATATCTCTATGTATAGCTTTATGAAGTTTATGTGCCCTGTTATACACATCTGGGGCTACCTGACACAATATTCATATGCAGAAAATGGTTCTTCAGAGCAAGGGGGATGAAGAATGCACAGACTAAGGCAGATATTTTGAGGACCCCTCACATAGGTGTGGATCACAGACTAGCAAGTGCTAAGATAACCTTTTCCAGTAAATGATTCCTGTGTGGCAAGAATTTTTAACTGAACAATATGAAGATAACAAGATTTAATAGTTCCCACGTAAGAACAAAGAAGTTGATTTATAAATGAAGTCTGATACAAAGGGTCCACTGAAAAATAGGTCTTTTCCTTAGATACTCATGTATGGCAGATGTGAAAGATGGAGGCTACTGCCTATTTTTGTCCCATTACTTTGCTGTTTGTGACAATATTCTTCACTGTTTCATCCAAAGCTACACATTCGTACATAATTTTGGGGAAGTCTGTGTCAGCGGCTGTGTAATTTGTTTTCCTTTCTTTGCAGGAATTCCAATTGATTGATTTTCAGCTTTACCCTTACATAATTTGCCTTACTACAGATCAGATCGTACTTACGTTCCTTGTGTACTATGAAAGCAGTGTGTTTTTTCACTTATTGTTCTGGGTGCTGTTTGTTTTTATTTCAGCTCCAACTGAAAAACAGTTAATTCATACCAAACCGAAAACATCTGAAAAACCAAGAGTGCCACACACCAAACCTGGTAATGGAGTAATTCTTTTTATTTTGTGTGTTTGTTTTTAATCATTCTTTCCCTTAGCCTCGGGTTTTGTTCTTTTTAACGGAATTATTCATAGCTGGTTTTGTGCTGAAACAAATGCATTACACTTAAGTCAGTCAATCTAAAATATGCTAAAACTACACTGAAAATAATAGTAGGATTTGTAGTATAGCATCAAAAATGTTTTTCCTCCTTTCTATTACCTATAGCGAATGATGACTAAAATGTAGTAATGTGCGTGTTGACACATTTCAGTGGCTAGACTGAGTTCTCTCTGATTACTTCTTGGTAATGAAATGCTTCTCTATGAGCACTTTTTTGTTTTTTTAATCCATAAAATGCAACACAATTCCTTTGCAATGTGCTTGTACAGTTAGTGACTGACACTGTGTGCTATACTAAAACAAAAGTAGTCTTAAAAATAGTTGCAGTGGGCTGTGTCTCTTCCCATTTTTGTTACAGAAGGAATGTATAGGAGGAGTTAATAGAAAGATAATGATATCTGCTAAAGATACTCTGCTACTCTTTGGAGCATTTTGAAAGTTCTAGAAATAGTGCAAGTGCTACTTTGCTTCTGTTACAGTTTAATTATTCTAAGATTCTTCACATTTTCTCCTTAACAGCCATACATCAGACAACTCCACAACCAATTATTACAAAATCTTCTACTACCATTGAGCATTCAAGGGCAACAATGGGTAAATAAGTTTCCTTAAAGTTAAGATGTGGGTATTTTTAATTTTTCAATGGAGAAATTTCTAGAGAACATGCTCTGGTGTGGTATTTTGTGTAACATCATTCTACTGTCCTTCATTCTGCATGCACGCATGCATGTTTCTTAATACAGACGAGTCTCAGTTCTATCCTGGAAGTAAAGCAGAAATAGCCTACAGCTCATGTCTGGTCAGAAGCCTGTATTTGTCAGATCTCCAACCAAATTCAATGGTCTAATTTTTTCTTTTAGAGCAAGAATTTTAGCCACTAACTCAACTTATCCTACAGCACAGTGGTAGAACTTTTCTGTGTTTTGGGTAGTCATTTTGTTTCAGGTTCCAGAAAGCCAAGGAATTGTTACTGTCTTTTTTTCAGGCATTTGAGGCATGCATTTTCTGTGGGCTAAATATGGCATTGGATCATGACTCCAGAAGAACACAATAATGATCTTTTTCCTTTTCTTTCAGCTCCAAAAGAAACACTGCTCATTCCTTCCAAACCCAAAACATCCGTTGGGCCAGAAGTATCACAGACTAAACCTGGTAATTTAAAGTTTGTAACTTTAAAAGTCTTACTGTGGCGCTGCCTTAGTTACACTTTCTGCTGTCATTCAGTACTGCAGTTGTGTGACATGCATGATACGCAGACAGAAATTAGTATCATTGTTCAGGTCAGAGTATGTTAATAAATTATCAAAGAGAATGCTCAAGAATTGCATCAATTTCCATGGAGAGCAGAAGTTAAGATGGTTGGGTTTTTTAGTATTTTTTTATTGAATTGGTGGGTAGAATGTGAGGGATTCTGTTCATTTTAATAAAAATATGCTGCTGTAAACAGCTTCACTAATTTCTTTTGGGTTTGGGGATTTTATTACCCTAAATACATTTGCTTCAATTTCTCAAGTGCTTTTGAAACTCGGGTTACAGACTCTCAGTCCAAGATCGTTAGATACTAAGAATATAGGTGCCTTCTTCCTATCAGTGGTTTTTGCAGTAACTACAGTAGATTTAGGGATGCATAGTTACAATGAAAAATGATATTTCAGCTTTACCCTGGGTGTGGACTATTTCCATAAAAATTACTAGGTAGGAAGGTTACAGGAGAAAAGAAAAATTGTTAGGGGAGGAGTGACAACATGATTATAAGAAAGAGCAGCTCCTAATCTTTCTTATTGTCTGATGTAACCTCCAAACTGATAATATTTTAGTTTTAGACAAATAGGTTAATGAATAGTTTCATCATTCCCCCCTTTTTTTCCCTTAGACTTCTAACCCTTTTTATATAGCCAGAAAGAATGTAAGCAGAGACCCTATTCATTCAAGAACTGTACATATATACTATTATGCAAATGAAACTGAACAGTCCAGGAAAAAGATTTCTTTTCTAAAGGCCTTATTTTGAAAGGCTTTCTGTTATGTAACCAAGTTAGATTCTAAGTCTCAGTTGAGTAAGAGCTATTTCCAGTCATGTCATAGTTTACAAGTGCCATGTTTTGGTACCACTACAAGATTAGTTTTAGGCAAAGAATTTTAGGAAACAATTTATACGTTTATTCTTTTCCTTTTAAATTTTAAATCATTATAATGATGTATATACAAAATGAAGTACTGTTAGGAAAGTTGTTAAAAACCAATGGTACTATTTAGCCACAGCCCTCTATGCTAGTAAGTAGGTTACTTTCCAGCTTCCATATTTTAAACTTATTTCTGAAAGAGAAAGAGACATGTAGTGTGTGCCTCTGCCTGTCAGTCTCTCCTTTTCTTCCAGTACCTTAGGTATCTTTCACTAAATTCAATGAAATTTGAGTGAGGGAAGAATGTCAGAAAGATGAACACATTACTACAAGTTTTCAGATATTTTTTTAGGGAAGTGCAAATTAATATACCCAGTGTGAGAAAGACCAAAGACTGTCAAACTCCACCTTTAGGGCATTTGTTCTGAAGTTGTGGGAGCCCAGCAGAATAGTTGCACTGTCTGGCTGTCAGCATGAAAATACGTCTGGACTAATCTGAACACGGGTCTATCTCATGTCTGTTAAAACTGTCTTAGCAGATATGTAGATAGGTTTTTAGGAAACAAAGGACACATCCTTAATGAAATCCAACTTCTTTAATTTCACTTCTCACAGAACAATGTTTTATTTCTTGTAGTTCCAAGGGCAACACACCTGGGATCAATTAACCTTATAACAGTTCATGTTGTTGATGGGTCCAAAATGACTTTGGGTAATGAGAATGTTATGTCAGTTTATTTTTCATAAAACTTTACTTTCTCTGCTTTTGCTATATGGCTAAAATTACACTTTAATCAACAGAAATACCTTAACATATCTTTGTCCTGTTCATTTGTTAGTGATATTTACAAAATGTTGCCGATTTTAATTTTCCAGCCATTTTTTCTTTCATGCAATTCTTTCTAGAAATAAGTACTTCATGTACAAGGCTGAAGAGTCATACAAAAAAGCATTATCTAACCGTCTTTTCTTCTTTTCTCTGACTTACTAATGATACCTATATCTTCCCAGTCTTGGAAAGTCTTTTATCTCTATAAAAGCATGATTTTCAGCCAGGTTTCTAGTACTGACTCTTTTTGTTTATGATCTGCACAAAGACAGTTTGAATTTCCTTTCCAACTGTGGTGCCTTATGTTTAAAAGGAAATAATTTGCATTCAGTAAGCAGTAATATCTCCACTTTCAGTTCCCAATGAAACGGACCAGATTTCACCCAAGCCCAAAACTGCTCTCACAACTGAAATTCCACTATTCAATACAGGTACTTTTTAGGATTTTCTTAAGTTGTTGTATTGAGAGTCTGTAGATCTTGAGTAAAATCAGTACAGTTTAAGGTTTAATGGTCTGTTCATTACTACCTTTAAAACTATTTCAGATACATAACAGGAAAAATTATTTTTCCCCTTATTAAATGTTTTTTGTTCATTGCTGTTAAAATCAAGGTTTCGTCAGTATTTCCTCAAAGATGGTATGAAGCTTTTGAACAGTATTAGTGCTGTGTATTGGATCCTCAGATGTATAGTGTTGCAAACAAATGTAACTGACTTTCACCTTTTTCCTTATAAAATACTAAATCTAAATCTGTAAGACTTTTCCCAAATGTAAATGCTAAAAAATAAGTGATATGTTCTTTCCTTCATAAGTATTTTCTTGGACATTTAAGAGAGGCTGGATTAAGTGTTGTGGATAGAATGGTTATTAGATTCGAATATCAAATAGCCAGCTCTGTTTATTTAAAAATTTGAGTTAGAGAAGTGGATAATTTGGCACAAGATGACAGTGACTACAGCTTATGCTTTCAGCATGATTCACACAGAATCTCTAATAACTAAAATACCAAAATTATTTGGCAAGTGAAAGGTGACAATAAGAAAAGGTTGAAAGCTTCTGATTTTGACCTGGATGATGACACTATGCTTCAGCAGCCCTACACAGTGTCTGCATTGAATGCTTCCAGTTGTTTTCTTGGCAATATTTTCATGTTTCATGTTTTTATCTGAATATTTGATTTGTGGGGGGGTTCAGTTTGGTGTTTTATTTTGAGGTTTTTTGTTTGTTTGTTTTTTACAGAACCTAATTAAATGTCTTAAGGCCATGGATACCTTGCAGAGCTAACTCTGTATCCATATACAGTTGGGTAACTGGCTGTAAATATTTTATATCTTTTCCTAAACCTAAACATGAATGTAACTGGTCAGACTGCATGATGGAGTCATCTGACCACTAAAGAAACTAGCATTTTCAGCGTGCATTTTGGATTGGAACTCATAGAATTCTCATATGTCCATTTTGCTGTATCACATTGATGCATGGACCTTTCTTCTGGCAAATTACACCGCACTATCGGTGCTCCTTTTACACATAACATTTAAACTGAACCTTATTTCTTTTAGCACCTCATAAAACACGTCTAACTTCTGCAAGACCAAAGCCATCTGATAAATCACAGGCCAGACCTGGTAATAATTGTTTATTCAATTTGGGATTGGGGGGGGGAGTTAATTAATGAATTAATTTCACCTATTCTCAGTGGAATTTTAAGTGTTGCTGGGGAAAAAAGCGTATTTTTCTTTCAATTAATCAGTTTAGAAGTAAAGCCTTTCCAAATCGGGGAAAAAAACCAAAACAAATTCGTGTGTATCATCACAGCAAGTGTTAATTTTTCTTCTCTAATATGGAATTGTTGGCATCACATAAGTCTATTGGGTTTTCTTCTCATGGAACTTTTCTCTTTTTTCTCCTTTTTAAACTCTCTCACAGCTCTTAGTAAAACCACACTAGCACCAGCTAGAACAAAAGCACCTGGACTGCCAAAGCGGATTGTGCCAGCAACAGGTGAAGCTGCAGGTTTTGGGTTTTTTTAACTGATCAGTAAAGGACAGGAATGTGATCCCTGCAAAATGTTTCATTGTGTTTGATTAGAGACGTTAATTCCTCAGAGTACTGTATGTAATTGCTGCTACTGGTCATGCTATATTAATTCCTGAGTGTCATCATGAAATGATATTGACACTCAGTCAGTGTAAACATACAAATAGATTCTTATGTGGCTGCTGTTTACTGATGTTTTCTAGGTGATAGGTCCAGAATAATTACTGGAAAACACTTTGTTTAAAAGGGTTGCCCAGTTGTTTAAGTCCAAGTCAGAAGGCTTCGTAGGAAAGCCTTAAAGCCAGGTATCTTGCTAGCTACTACCTGTGCATGTTGTGTCTTCATGTTGGACCTACTCATAGTCAGACTATGCAGTATTCAGGCTTGAATACTGCAGCACCATGAAAGTTCCAAATTGATGGATGATAGAGGAGGGTGAGAACTGTCACTTCATTTACACATCCTTACACACAGATAATATACATCCCTAACTACAAAGATCTATTCAAAATACTGGTTTGGCTGGGGGAAAAATAATTTATCCTTTTTCAGTTGTACTTGATCTTTCTGTCTAATCAAAATAACATTTTCAGTGCTAAATCATAATGGGTGCATGGGGTTTTTTTATTTAATAAGGCATTAATTTATTATGTCAATACAAATATTGGTTTTTTTTTAAATACAGACATTGTTTAATTAAATACAGAATTTGGGGATTCTTCATCAATGATGCAAGTTTAAAATAATAAATAATAAAAATAAATAAGTAAAGAAAACACATATTCAAAGCAAACTTTTGGCTGTTCACCCACTACGAACAGTGCTGCTGTCTGATACTATTGCTCTGTGCTAGCTAGGTTAGGATAACCTACATAATATACCACTACTCTACGCATTCCTTTTTTGTCTGTGTACTGTTTCTCTGTACTAGGATTTCCAAATTATCTTTGGCAATTTAATACCTGTTGTTGACCTTAGTATGATTTGAGCTACTCATTCCTGTATGTAATTTCAGGAAGCTCACCATAGTTTTAGAAATGGCAAAACCTCAGAAGAGATGGTTGTATATTTAAATTGAATTAAAAACAGCCTGTTTAGAATATGACATGCTCTAGTGTGTTACATACAGAGCAGATGCCTTCATTGGAGGTATGTGCTCTTTGACCTTTCGTAGTCCTTCTGGTAAATGAAATGAGCCCATCGAATTCCAGGACATCAGAGACATTTACAGTATTAAATGACCAATGGCAGTAGTTGCGGGTCAGAAAGTTTTATTCGTCGCTTGTGTTGGCAGTCTGCTTATAAGTGAGCTTTCTAATGTCTCTACCAAAATAGGCAGAATGCACACAGGTCTCCAGGAGTAGGTGGCTTTTAAAATCACATTATGAAATTATGCACAAATATACAGTTATGTTAGTATACTATATTTTCCCATATAGTAGTAACCTTGGCAGAGCTATTTGTAGATTAAAAAGAAGAAAAAAAAACGAACGCATGCTAAGTAAATCAGCAGTATAAACATAATAGTAGACAGGTAAATTGTTGAATGTAGTTAATTGTGCTTAATGCTGTTTTAGGTGACTGCTGAAGTATTGTTTTAAGCAATTCTATTTTAAGTGCTCCTGTTGGAGTGCCCACTAGTCATTATTTCCATGTCTTTATAGTAGTGCCAGTTTCTAGGAAGAACTAGAGCTTCTTTGTGGTAGATGATGTGAAAAATCGTCACAAGACTATTACCTTCCTGTGCAGGCTGTGTGTACTCACAGGCGAATAAGTACCTTCTTTTAGAATTCTTCTGGAAAATGATACTTCTGGTAATATTTTCTATTGCTTATTTTCTCTAAGTTAAAGAAACATCCTAAAGATGTCTGTTACCTAGATTTTATGTCCTGCCAAGTGTGAGCCCTGTGAGTTAAACCTGGTGTCCAAAGTCCTAAGGAAGAGCTGGCATTTGTTTTCTACTGTCCATTTCTTTGTGCCTCCAACCCTGCTGACATAGCAACTCATTGATATCTTTCTGTGAGTCTGCATCTTTCTTCTCAGAAGTGTAGAGAAATCACCAATTAATTTTGTACGTTCATGACATGTTGAGAGAGGACTGCAGCTTTTTGCAACTTTTCAGTCTGTACTTTCCTTGATGATCAGTAAGTGAAATTGTAAGTCTTGTGTAAAGCAGGTACGTCACAGTATTGTGGCAAATGCAGTGTCTGAGCCTTACAAGGCTGTCTATGCTCACAAAAAACATTTCACACGACAAGACAGTTCAGGTAATCAATTAAAGAAATCTTCTATATCTCTCCCGAGCAATGTGCAATTACATATTGCCAACAGAATTCCTAAGTCCGCAGAAGAGACTTAGAGAAGAGAACTCTACTAACCTGGAACCCTAAATCTTACCAGCTGAGCAAAGACAAAAAAGTTTCTTTTTTAGTAGGCGATATCTTAAACTGTTATCATTTCTCTAAGATATCCGGATGATTTTAGGGGAGGGGAAGTTTATTTCTTCCATTGTGAAAATGATGCATTATTTTGTGTGGTTAGCTTATCAGAATCCTTAACTTTGGATCTAAGCTGATCAGAATCCTTAATTTGACTGTAAGGAACGATATGTTTTCAGGCTTACCTTTAGACATTACATCATTTTTTCTTTCTCTGAAGAAGAGGACATTTACTGAAAAGCCATGGATACTCTTGTCATTTGAAGACCAGCTTGGATCTTTTAATTCCTTGCTGGGCTGGCACTGCTGTTGAATGTACTCCAGTTCTTCTTCCTGCTTGTGCTCATTAGCGTCAGTGCAAAGATGTTTCACCCCATGCAGAGCGTGCTTGGCAGCTGCAGGGCCCAGATGATAAGCAGTGGAATTTGTTTTTTCCAGCAGCAGCACATGGGATTGTGGCTGGTTTCCTGGCAGGCTTTTCGGTCTCCTGGCTAGCTGTAGTGCCAGGTGGTAAACTTGACTGTGGGAAAGAGGCAGGACTGCCTCCTCATGACTAGCATTGCTTTTAATTTTCTACCATGTTTAAGCCATTTTCTCTAGAATTTCATTTTACTGAGATGGCTTTTCTGTGAGTATTTGTCTTAGTGTATGTGACTTATTGATTTTTTTAATTTAATCCTAAGCATGTAAAAACTGCTCCTGGTCTCTTAATCTTCCAGACAACCTTCAGGAAATAAACTTTTGAGTAACATTTCCATTTCCCTTACGAAAGAGAGAGGTAGTTGGTTTTCACTATAATGGCCATGAACTTTGTGTTCTATTTTCTTTTTATTTTTGAAACTGTGGGTGTATAGGTAAGTTCTAGAGGAACTCAAGTATTAAGGTATTTCAGTTTGTTTTATCAAGGGCACTTTTTCCAGTTCTTCCCTTAAAATGATCCACCTGTCTAATGGTATTCCTGCTACTAAAGATGCAGTGGTTAGTTTAAGTTGTTCCAAACCCCATGAATATTTCCAGGAAAAAAAACAGAAGATGACACAAACACACATCCAAGTAATACATCTATTCTTAGTTCTGTTAAAAGTTCGGATGAATGTGGTAAGTCAAAATGTTTATAAGCAAGTTACCTTAGCTAGCATAGAGCAAATGCTATGATAAATACAGCAAGCTGTATGATAGTGCAGGTACCTTGTGTGAAAACACAAACAAACTTTTCTGTACCTTTAACGTGCATTGAAACATTCAAAACGGAGATCTTGTCAACAGGGAATATGTTGTGGTTTGATCAGCTTTCTCCCTGAAACTTTGACTTATTTTTTCATTACTACTTTACTAATGGCAGAAGAACAGTGCAAGTTTCTGAAAAAAAAAAAAAAAAATTTACTTCTTCCATCTAGAATGTATACAATATTTTGTTCATTCCTAGCTGATATAACTCAGAAAAGATTGTGGTTCTAAATTAGATTGTAAGGAGCAGGATAGAGGTAGGCTTTTCTGTAGACACTGTAAGATGCAAAACTAAATTAGACTTGTAATGGATACTTGGGTAATTTAGTGTGATTTAGTCAATGTGCTACTACATTTTGTTGAGGTGTTTGTTGTGAAATAAAGCTAAGAAACTAAATATACTCTGACTATGCCCTGTGGTATACAAGATTATTTTTCTTTTTAAAGCTCGTGCTGGTCTTCTCATGCCTTTTCTTCCTTTCTTCCTTGAACACCATTCACAGAAAACATTGATTAGCACTCTGGTGCTTTAGTTTCCTGAAGACAAATTGCAGTTATATAAAACCACATAATGTGTTTAGAAATTTTAGTCACAGGGACCAGGTGACCTGCATCCTGTTCCCAGCTTACTACGTCTCATTACTTTAATCTTAAGTAAATCATTTAACACGTCCATACTAGGGACTGTGGATTCCTAAGGTATGCCTAGCAAGAATGGCCAAATAGTAAAATAATTGAAAAATTATCTGCTTCATGCTATTTTTAATAGTATTTAATTAGTATTTTATACTAATTTCATCTCAAAACAAATTGAGATTATAAACCTATGAAATCTTTGGTTGAAGTATTTAGATCATGTTGGAATAGGGTCAGAATTTGATAATTAATCTAATTTGGGGATTTTTTTTTTTTAATATATTAACTTCCAGGGGTTTTTCTTATGTCATGAGAAAGAGTGATTTTTTTCCACCCACCACGCACACCCCCCACCCCCCAAACGTCATGAAATTGCAATGCATCTTCTCACTTTACCATATATAGAGTTTTAATAAAGTAAATATACTTATTTTGTACAGGGAAAGCCTATTAATTTAACGGTCTGGCTGTCCTATAAATATCAGCATGTGAAACAGTTGTGTACCAGGAGTAATTGTGTTGATCTTTTTAATGCCATTTACTTCAGTTTTTAAAAAATGTGTTTATATAACTTTTAAGTAGGACTTTCATTTATATACAATCTAAATTTTATGTACACTTTGCCTCCAGTACTCCAAATATGGTATGTGTTTGGTTCAGAATTGCTCTAGCCATTCAATATGGAGGATAACTGAAGATCTTACTCTGTTGAGGAGAACTTTGCTCTTTGCAAGAATCCATGGATGTTTTATTCTGTATCCCACAAAACTAAAATATTCTCTGTGCTTATCCTTCCACATATAATCTTAGTTTAACTTATCCTTATTTCTTAATCTTACTAATTCTCTTTTTCCAAATATACTTTTTTCAAGGAATGTTTAAAATTAAATTGCAGACTCTAGACCCAGATCACTTTCTACTTACTTGAATAGGAAGGTAATGGATATCACTAGTTTATCAGTAAAAACATAGGTGGGCCTTATATGTCAGTTTTCTACTTAATGTTAGCTAGAGTTTGAACATATGCAGTATACAAGTATTCCATGACTTGGTACTGCACTGTAGATACTGACTTCATTTCTTTTGTTTCATAGATGTTGTATATACACCTGAGGATATTGCCAGACAAATCGGCATGGATGTGGAAGAACCTTTGGAATATAGCAATACCTGGGAAAAGCCAATTTCTGGTAAGGTTAATAAAAGAAAATATAGCAAATTTTAACAGTTATGAAAAATAAAACCACTACCTTTCCTATGCAAAAAGAACTTCCACTAAAAAGAGAAAATAATTGCTAGTCATCCTCATGAATACACCTTCTCTTGGCTTCAGGATGCTACTAAAAGAGATAAGAATATTTCATGGTCACTGCTTCGTCACTAACATACAGAATAGAATCATAGAATCATAGACTGGTTTGGGTTGGAAGAGACCTTAAAGATCATCTAGTTCCAACCCCCCTGCCATGGGCAGGGACACCTACCACTAGCCCAGGCTGCTCAAAACCCCATCCAGCCTGGCCTTGAACACTCAGGGATGGGGCATCCACAGCTTCTCTGGGCAACCTGTGCCAGTGCCTCACCACCCTCACAGTGCAGAATTTCTTCCTTACATCTAATCTGAATCTACCCTCTTTCAGTTTAAAGCCATTACCCCTTGTCCTATCCCTGTATGCCCTTGCAAAAAGTCCCTCTCCAGCTTTCTTGTAGGCCCCCCATATATACGTATAAGCCATATATTAAAAATTACCACCACCAGTGTTGTATCCTTATGATCAAACAGCCACAATACTGTAAGCACTGGGTTTTTTCATACTAATAGTTTCTACATAGCAAGGGAGAATAAGGTGAATGCATAACCAAATTGTCCTCCCATTTATAAGAAAGTTTTGTTGAATATTAGGATTGTTGGGAAAACTAGAATGTTGGGCTTGAAGCAAAATAACAATATGGAATATGTAAGGTTACCGGTTTTTTTACATGTCCTATAACAGGCTTGTCAGTTTTACTTTTCTTGCAAGTCTTGTGATCATATTTTCAAAACAATCCAAATATTTTTACTGAAAAATGGCTTCCCCAAATAGGCCTTCAAAAATATACTTTTTGTATTTCACTTTTTTCCCAGTCGTCGTCTTAGAAATTTTCTGTTTCAGCTGAAAAGTTGTAGTATAGAGTGTGTTTGTATGCCACATATACACGCACAAACATAACATACAAACATGTACACACCCTTACATATAGAGAATTTCTTTGTTTCATAAGCATATCTAAGAAATAGAGTTTGTTTTAGCTGTGCTTTTTTACTGGCATAAAAACTGACTGAAAATAAAATCTTTTTTGTTTTACCCTTGGATTTACTATTCAGCTGCAGCTGCTCTTTTTAGCCAGGTTTTCCTTTGAAAACTTGTTAATAGATTTAAAAACACAGATACAAAGATATGCCTCTAGCTAATTTATAAACTGCTGTTTGCTCCTAATCCCTGCTGAATTTCTTTTGCACCTAATTTACCTGCACAAAGACAAGATCCTATCTTGATAACTGAGTTCTGATGTTTTATCTTTTTAAAGTTTATTCAGTCTGAAGATTGTACTTTGCAAAGACTAAGTCCAGTGTGATATACTATTAGTAGCAGCCGGATGCAGACTGTAAACTGAAAACAAGGATGGCGCTCTGCCATCTTTTTTGTTACTGAATGTCAGGCAGTGGTGTGTACTTAAGTAAATCCAGCTTGTGATTTGCAGAGACTCGAAGGTTTTTTTATGCACATAGATTTGAAGGAACATCTACGTCTGCTTTTACTCATCTTACGACATTAGATGTTTAAAGTTAAGCTTTTAGTGCTTTGAAGTAAGCTAATACCTTGAACTGTAGTCGTAAAAGACAGTTGGGTATAGTTGTGAAATTGGCTACTACTGTTTTGTAATTTTCTTGCGTACTTCTGTGATCTCAGCTCTCTTCATGAGGCCTTAATATGTGTATCAAAATTCAGAATCATAGAATAGTTTGGTTTGGAAGGAACCTTTAAAGATCAAATAGTTCCACCCCGCACCGCCATGGGCAGGGACTTCTTTCACTAGGTCAGGTTGCTCAAAGCCCAAGCCAACCTGACCTTGAATGTTTCCATGGATGGGGCATCCACAGCTTCTCTGGGCAACCTGTGCCAGTGTCTCATCACCCTAACAGTAAAGAATTTTTTCCTTATATTTACTCTAAATCTACCCTCTCTTAGTTTAAAACTATTGCCCCTTGTCCTGTCACTACAGGCCCTGGTAAAAAGTCTCTCTCCATTTCTCTTATAAGCCCCCTTTAAGTACTGAATGTTGCAATGAGGTCTTCCCAGAGCCTTCTCTTCTCCAGGCTAAACAACCCTACGTCTCTCAGACTTCCTTCACAGGAGAGATGTTCCAGCCCTGTGATCATTTTTGGCCCTGCTCCGGACCCCCTCTAACAGGTCCATGTCTTTCTTGTACTGGAGACCCCAGAACTGGATGCAGTACTCCAGGTGAGGTCTCACGAAAGCAGAGTAGAGGGGGAGAATCACCTCCCTCGACCTGCTGGCCACACTTCTTTTGATGCAGCCCAGGATACAGTTGG